>CM068297.1:4068676-4618890 GCA_034768395.1 Linum lewisii | reverse complement strand
ATAATATAGTATTGGGTGTTGAGTCGATCCCTTCCTGGAGAAGGCGGTTCGCATCAGTTGGTATCAGAGCACGGTTCAACTCTTGGACCAACAATCTATCCCAGTTTTCAGGTTCTTCTACTTGAATTCATATCTTTTAGCTTTCGTTGTTTTTAGTTTCAGAAAAACCCTAAAAAAATCGTGCATTGTGTTTGTTCTATTCTTCTACCTTTCTTTAAGTTTTTGTTGTGAGAAAAAGCTGTGGCCGATCAAAGAAAAGAAAAAGAAAAGAAAAGAAAAGAAAAATCAAAGGTCTAGAAAAATTGACCTAGCTAAAAAGCAAGGCCACGTTCACAATCAAGGTAGTAGATTAAGTTCAAGAAGAGGGGTTTTTCATAAGTTTAGCTACTAGCTTTCGTACTACTAGCTTTCTTAAACACCCAAATTTGTTTGTCTTGTCATCCCACGACCTAGCCCAAGATTCTGGCCCCTAGAAATCCGAAACCCTAGGTATAAGGTCTTGTTAGTGTCATTGGTAGACTTAGACTGCATAGCTTCGAAGAAACTTGCAACTACTTGAATTGAGATTGTCTTTGTTTTGAAATTTTCAAAGAAAACCCTAATTTGAGTGACTTCAAAATTTCATACACGAGTGGTAAGAAAAAGAGTGTGTGAGGTTCATTAGAGAGATTTTGGGAGGATCTTTGTTCGTGACTAATCATGGCAGATGAGAGATTTAATGCTTTGGAGGCACAAATAGCTGCTATGGCTCAGAACATGGCCCAGATCACCGAGCAGATTGGAGCCCCGAATGGAGATGGCCCCGGCGGCCAAGGAGAATGAGCAGGAGGAAGATGATGATGTGAGCAGTTTGAAGCTCAATGTACCCAAATTTGCTGGCAAGTCAAACCCTGACGAGTACATTGATTGGGAGAGGAGCATGGAAGACTTCTTTGAGTGCCATAACTACTCCGAGCGGAAAAAGGTAACCCTAGCCACACTAGAGTTTACTGACTTTGCTGCTTTATGGTGGGCACAGCTCAGAAATCAGATCAGGAGAGAAGAAGAGGACCCCGTCCTTAGTTGGAGGAGTCTTAAGAGGAAGATGAGAAGAAAGTTTGTCCCGAGCAGTTACAATAGAGATTTGCACGACAAGCTTCAACTTCTGAATCAAGGGAACATGTCAGTTGAGGAGTACAGCCAGGAGATGGAGATCTTGGTTACAAGACTTGATCTGAGTGAAGATGTGGATGCCAAGATAGCCAGGTTCAGTGGAGGGCTACGAAGAGAGATCCTACACCAAGTCAACATCCTAAACTTTGTTGACTATGATGACTTGGTAACCACGGCTATTAGGGTTGAGAAAGAATTGAAGAATGGGCTTGGAAGAAGGGCTACTACCCCGCCACCGATCAGTGCTCCGGTGAGAGGAGACAGAAGCGCCGGACACACCCCATATAGGCCAAACTCTAGCCGGAGCTCTGGATCAAGACCAAACCCTAATCAAGGGTCGGCATCACGGGTAAACCCTAACCCCGGTTCAAAAGTCCCTACTACTAATGCTCGGCCAAGCGCCATTGTGTGTTTTAAGTGTCAAGGTAGGGGTCACATAGCAAGGGACTGCCCTAATACCCGAGCCATGGTGCTTAGAGAGGGAGAAGTTGTGACGGACGACGAGGAGGAACCAATTATTGAAGAAATTGAGGAAGAGTCTAGTGAAGGAGAAGAAGTTGATACAGAAGGCTTAGAAAAATTTTCAGCCTTCCACAGCCGAGTGATCACCCCGATCACGCTGACTGACGTCGAGCAGCACCAGCACTGCCCAGCCCAGTGCCCAGCACTGCCCCGACCCAACACCAGCACTGCGCCAGCCCAGCCTCAGCACTGCCCCGGCACAGCGCCCCGCACTGCCCCGGACATCCTGTCCGCGCCGGATGATGTCAATCGGCCCCACCCCGGGTCTTTTGAACATTCCCTCGGCCAATTTTGGCCTAAAGACAGGAGGAGGACTCTTTGATGACCAGAAGCAGAGCGCCGGCCACGACGGCCACCCGGCGACCCCGACGGTCAAAGAACCAACAACCACCCGTACCCGGATTCAATTTTCAGCCGTCTCCCGACGGATCCTAAGTGCACAGCCTAAAGAAGATGGATGGGAACAGAGGGACAATCTATTTCATACAAGGTGTGTGATTTTAAATAAACTTTGCACTTTGGTTATTGATGGTGGGAGTTGTACCAATGCAGTGAGCTTGGAACTCGTCAAGGGCTTGGGGATTCCTACTCACACACACCCTAAACCCTACCGATTGCATTGGTTGAGTAATAGTGGAGATTTTAAGGTCATCAAGCAAGCACACATCCCTTTGAGCATTGTAAGATACAAGGATGTGGTGTTTTGTGATGTAGTACCCATGGAGGCTGCCCATGTCTTGCTTGGAAGACCTTGGCAGTTTGATCGGTACTCACAACATGATGGAAGGACAAACAAGTACCAAGTCATACATGGAGACACTACTTTTAAGTTGAAGCCATTATCACCTACGGAGATACTCAAGGACCAACTAGAGAGAAAGGTGAACCGAGAGAAAAAAGAGAGAGAGCTCAAGAAACGAGAGATGAGAGAAGAAAAGAGTGAGCCCTCAAAAGAAAAAGATACAAAAACAGAAGATAAGACAAAAACAGAATCTCATGATCCTAAGAATCAAAGAGCTCAAAAGAGTAAGGTCGAGAGGAGAGAAAACCTGTTAGCTAAACCTAGTGAGATCAAACAAACCCTAGTCTCTAGGAAATCCCTCGTGGTCATTCTATGCAAAGAATGTTTGATTTCTAACCCTAACACCTCTCTTCCTAGTGCTATGACTTCACTTTTGCAGGATTTCAAAGATGTTTTCCCCAAAGATATCCCTAGTGGATTACCCCCAATCCGAGGCATTGAACATCAAATTGACCTTGTACCGGGAGCATCACTTCCTAACAAGGCTGCCTATCGGACAAATCCGGAGGAAACCAAGGAAATCCAGCAACAAGTAGAAGAATTGATGGACAAGGGTTATGTGAGAGAAAGCATGAGCCCATGTGCCCTGCCGGTCATCCTTGTGCCAAAGAAGGAAGGAACTTGGAGGATGTGTGTCGACTGCCGAGCCATCAATAACATCACAGTTAAGTACCGACACCCCATCCCTAGGTTAGATGATATGCTTGATGAACTGCATGGAGCCACAATCTTTTCTAAGATAGATTTAAGATCAGGCTATCACCAAATCCGAATGAAGGAAGGTGATGAATGGAAAACTGCCTTTAAAACTAAACTAGGTTTGTATGAATGGATGGTTATGCCTTTTGGTTTGACTAATGCACCTAGTACCTTCATGAGATTAATGAATCAAGTTCTTAGGCCTTTCATAGGGAAATTTGTAGTAGTCTATTTTGATGACATTCTAATATACTCAAAAACCCTAGAAGAACACCTAGACCACTTGAAATCTGTCCTAGAAACCCTAAGACAAGAACAACTATATGCAAATATGGAAAAGTGCATCTTTTGCACCGATCACCTTGTGTTTCTTGGCTTTGTTGTTAGCTCTACAGGAATTAGGGTTGATGAGGACAAGATCGAAGCAATCAAGTCATGGCCAACCCCAAAGAACATCACCGATGTCCGAAGCTTCCATGGGCTTGCAAGCTTCTATAAAAGATTTGTGAGAGACTTTAGCACCATAGCTGCCCCTCTTACGGCTGTCATTAAGAAGAATGTTCCCTTCCATTGGGGAGCACCTCAAGAGGCAGCCTTTGAAGCACTTAAGAAGAAACTCACCGAAGCCCCCTTGCTTAAGCTACCCGATTTCTCAAAACCTTTTGAAATCGAGTGTGATGCTTCGGGAGTAGGAATTGGAGCTGTGTTGATGCAAGAAGGGAGACCTATCGCCTACTTCGGTGAAAAATTGAGTGGTGCCACCCTCAATTACCCCACATACGACCAAGAACTGTATGCCCTGGTCCGAGCCTTGAAGACTTGGCAACATTACTTGTGGCCCAAGGAGTTCATAATCCGAACCGATCATGAGTCCCTTAAATACTTAAAGGCTCAACATAAATTGAACAAAAGGCATGCAAGGTGGGTGGAGTTCATTGAGTCCTTCCCTTACATCATCCACTACAAACAAGGTAAGGAGAATGTGGTAGCCGATGCCCTTTCTCGAAGGTATACCCTAATCACTGCCCTGAGTTCCAAATTCATTGGGTTTGAGCTTATCAAGGATTTATATGTGACTGACCCCGACTTTAAAGATATCTTTGAGTCATGCCAACATGTAGGGTTTGAGGATTATTATAGGCAGAATGGATACTTGTTCAAGGGAGCTAGGCTATGCTACCCGAGCCATTCAAGCAGAACCCTAGTCATAAGAGAAGCTCATGGAGGAGGTCTCATGGGTCACTTGGAGTTGCCAAGACCGTAGCTTGCCTTAAAGAACACTTCTACTGGCCTAGGATGAGGAAAGAAGTAGAGAAGATCATCAACCAATGTGCCAAGTGCCAACGAGCTAAGTCACACCTTCAACCCTTTGGTTTATACACCCCTTTGCCTATCCCCGAACACCCGTGGGTAGACATATCTATGGATTTTGTTCTAGGATTACCTAAGTCTAGGAAGGGCAAAGATTCAATTTTTGTGGTTGTAGATAGGTTTTCAAAAATGGCTCATTTCATTGCATGCCATAAAGTTGATGATGCATCCCACATAGCTGACTTATTCTTTGGAGAAATAGTTAGACTCCATGGCATTCCTAAGACCATTGTTTCTGACCGAGACTCAAAATTCCTAAGCTACTTTTGGAAAACCTTGTGGGCTAAACTAGGTACCAAGCTTATGTTTTCCACAACCTGCCACCCTCAAACTAATGGCCAAACAGAGGTTGTCAACCGGTCTCTATCCCAAATGCTTAGAGCCATCATTAAGTCCAACCTTAGGACTTGGGAGGACTGTCTACCCCATGTTGAGTTCGCCTACAACCGATCTGTCCACTCAGCCACTCAATACTCTCCTTTTGAATTGGTTTATGGTTTTAACCCCCTAACCCCATTGGATTTATCACCATTGCCTATACACGAGTTTTTGGATGCAGATGGACACACCAAGGCTGAGTATGTTCGAAAGCTTCATGAGAAAGCCAAAGCCAACATTGAAAAGAGGACAGCTCAATACCTAAGGAATGCAAATCGTGGAAGAAAGGAGAAAATCTTCCAACCCGGCGATCAAGTGTGGATCCACTTCAGAAAAGATAGATTCCCTGAGCAAAGGAGATCTAAGTTGCTGCCAAGAGGAGACGGACCTTACACTGTCCTTGAGAGAATAAACAATAATGCTTAGGTTTTAGATTTGCCTAACACCTATGGTGTAAGTGCTACTTTCAATGTTGCTGACTTAACTCCTTTCTATGATGATGATTTTGTAGAAACAGATTCGAGGACGAATCCTCCTCAAGAAGAGGGGAATGATGAACCCCCGGTGCCCTGGACACGGCCAGATCTGCCCTTGACCCGGAGCCAAGTTAAAGCCTTCAAGACTCGGGTCACCGCTTACATAGGAGATTGGAGTCGAGCCAAGCACGAGGAACTAGACCAGAGGTTCATCAGGGAAGGATGCACGGTGCTGACCCTTGATGGCCTACAGAAGATCAATAATGGAGGCAAAAGCCCGAAGGACACTACCCCGGCCCCGACGGATACGGCCAATCAGCCCTTGCCTCGGACAACCCTGCTCAGCACTCGGAATCTGGCGGACAAGTTGAAGCCAGAAGATTCAGGAGGACAAAAGACTTGGGAGAAACCTCACTTGTCCGAGGAAATGTCCAGCAGAAGGCCAGAACAGCCCGGCATCACCAAAACCCTAGCACCGGATCCGGAGCAGTTGATGCCGAGCCGGTCACCAGCACCGAAGGACGCCACCCCGACCACCCGGTCACCCGGAACCCGCGGTAATTACAGAAATGCCACCGCACGGGTTCCGGGCACTCTTCCTAGCCGCGTCCGGAGTCCAGCCCACGCCCGGAGGTTTTCCTAATCCCACCCGACAAGGACACCCAGTGTGCCCTAATCCGCCCGGATTAGGGTTTTGCTCAATTTTGCCGGTTTTAGAGTTTTAATCTCGGACAACTATATTTATTTTAATATTTTCTTCGGCCTATCTTTTAGGATTATTTTAGTCTTTCCTTGTTAGAGTTGGAACCGGTTTTTGCCACCCTTGGACTATAAATAAAGGCTTCGGCCGCCAATGTAAGACAGATTATTTTGATTATTTAAATTTCAGAACATTGTTCTTTTTCCTTCAAGTCTTTGCTCGTTGTTGCTTAGCTTAAGGTTTGGTTTATCATCAAAGGCTATCATCCTTTGTTTGTGGCACCAATTCGACCGAATACCTTGGGGTTCCTAAGTCAATACTTAGTGGATTTCAAGTGTTCTCCGCGGTTTCAAAGGTTAGGTTCTCGTGGGGCTGATAATATAGTATTGGGTGTTGAGTCGATCCCTTCCTGGAGAAGGCGGTTCGCATCAGCAGGGGCCGGGGCTGGTGCCGGGGCTGCGGTCGGGGCGCCGGGTGCTAGGGTTTTAGAGAAGAACCCTGCAAACTTCTTAAGCCTTCTCGGCTTAACTTGCTCTCCTTCATCTGAGTCTTCTTCTCCTTTCCTCTCATCCTCCTCATCGCCTGTCTCGATTCTCTTTCTCTTATCACCATCGTTTGTTGATTAGGGCAGTCCTTTGAGACATGTCCCCTTCCTTGACATTTGACACATACAATTCCACTGGAACGTGTGTTAGAGCCTTGAAACTTATAAGTAGATGGTGCAAGTGTTACCGGAGGTGCTGAATCCCTAGGGTTAGGGTTTGGCCGTGGTGATGTGACCCCGGTGCCCTGGACCCGACCAGACCTGCCCTTTACCCGGAGCCAAGTCAAAACCTTCAAGACAAGGGTCACTGCCTATATAGGAGATTGGAGTCGCGCCAAGCATGAAGAACTGGATCAGAGGTTCATCAGAGAAGGATGCACCGTGCTGACCCTTGATGACCGACAGAAACCCCATGAGGAAGACAAATGCCCGACGGACACTGCCCGGCCCCGGCGGATGCAGCCAACCGGCCCTTGCCTCGGCTAACCCTGCTCCAAACTCAGAACCTGGCGGACAAGTTGAAGCCAGAAGATTCAGGAGGTCAAATCACTTGGGGAAAACCTCATTTGTCCGAGGAAATATTCAACCAAAAGCCAGGACCGCCCGGCATCACCAAAGCCCTAGTACCGGGTCCGGAGCCCTTGATGCCGAGCCGATCACCAGCACTGACGGACGCCACCCGACTGACCGGTCACCCGGAACCTGCGATAATTACAGAATTGCCACCGCGCGGGTTCCGGGGATTTTCCAAAGCCGCGTCCGGAGTTCAGCACGCGTCCGGAGGACTTTCCTAATCCCGATCGGACACGGTCACCCGGCGTGCCCTAATCCGCCCGGATTAGGGTTTTGTTCAATTTTTGTCGGACAACTTAGTTTATTTTAATATTTTCTTCGGCCTATCTTTTAGGAATATTTTAGTCTTACCTTATTTGAGTTGGAGACGGCTTAGGCCGCCCTTGTACTATAAATATAAGGCTTCGGCCTTCATTGTAAGACATTAAGTCATAATTGAAATTTTCAGAACTTTGTTCTTTTTCCTTCGAGTCTTTGCACGTTGTTGCTTAGCTTAAGGTTTGGTTTATCATCAAAGGTCATCACCCTTTGTTTGTGGCACCAATTCGACCGGATACCTTGGGATTCCTAAGTCTATACTTAGTGGATTTCAAGTAAGTCCTCCGCGGTTTCAATAGTTAGGTTCTCGTGGGGCTGATATAGTATTGGGTGTTGGAAGCCGAGCCCTTCAGTGAGGAGCGGTTTCTGCATCAGCTGGTATCAGAGCACGGTTCAACTCTTGGACCAACAATCTATCCCAGTTTTCAGGTTCTTTTACTTGAATTCATATCCTTTATGCTTTCGTTGTTTTCAGTTTCAGAAAAACCCTAAAAAATATCTTCATTGTGTTTGTTCTATTCTTCTACCTTTCTTTCAAGTTTTTGTCTGAGAAAAAGCTGTGGCCGTTCATAGAAAAAAGAAAAGAAAAGAAAAGAAAAATCAAAGGTCTCAAAAATTGACCTAGAAAAAAAGCAAGGCCACTTTCACTATCAAGGTAGTAGAATAAGTTCAAGAAGAGGGGTTTTTCATAAGTTAGCTACTAGGTTTTGCACTACTAGCTTTCTTGGTTGAACACCCAAATTTGTTGTCTTGTCATCCCACGTCCTAACTCAAGATTCTGGCCCCTAGACGTCCGAAACCCTAGGTATAAGGTCTTGTTAGTGTCACGGGTAAACTTAGACCACATAGCTTCGAAGAAACTTGCAACTACTTGAATTGAGATTGACTTGTTTTGAAAATTTCAAGGAAACCCTAATTTGAGTGTCTTGTTTAAAAAAAAAAAAAAAAAAAAATTACAAACACGAGTGGTAAAAACAAGAGTGTGTGAGGTCTTTAGAGAGAATTTGTGAGGCCTTTTGTTCAAAGACTAACCATGGCAGAGGAGAGGTTCAACACCTTTGATGCCCGGCTGACCGCCATCGCCGAGAATGTAGCCCGGATGGCCGAGCAGTTCGGCGCCGCGAATGGAGAAGGCCCCCGGCGACCAAGGAGAAATGAACAGGAGGAAGATGATGATGTGAGCAGCTTGAAGCTCACCGTGCCTAAGTTCACTGGCAAAACCAATCCCGACGACTACATTGATTGGGAGAGAGCCATGGAAGATTTCTTTGAGTGCCACAACTATTCCGAGAGGAAAAAGGTAACCCTAGCCACACTAGAGTTTACTGACTATGCTGCCTTGTGGTGGTCCCAACTCAGGAATCTGATCAGGAAGGGAGAGGAGGACCCCGTCCTTACTTGGAGGAGTCTTAAAAGAAAGATGAGGAGGAAGTTCGTGCCAAGTAGCTACAACCGAGACTTGCACACCAAGCTTCAGTCCTTGAAGCAAGGGAGCATGACGGTTGAGGATTACAACAAGGAGATGGAGATCCTAGTTGCACGGCTGGATCTGAATGAGGATGAGGATGCCAAGATAGCCCGTTTCACCGGCGGGTTGCAAAGGGAGATTCTACATCAAGTCAACATTCTCAACTTTGCTGACTATGATGACTTGATCAACGTGGCTACTAGGGTTGAGAAGGAGCTGAAGAACGGCCTTGGAAGAAGGACTACCCCGACGCCACCGATCAGTGCCCCGGTGAGAGGCGACCGAAGCGCCGGCCACACTCCGTACCGGCCAAACCCTAACCGGAGCGCCGGATCGAGACCAAACCCTAACCAAGGGTCGGCATCACGGGTAAACCCTAATCTTGGTTCAAAAATCCCTACTACTAACGCTCGGCCTAGTGCCATCGTGTGTTTTAAGTGTCAAGGTAGGGGTCACATGGCGAGGGAATGCCCTAACACCCGAGCCATGGTGCTTAGAGAAGGAGAGGTCGTGACAGACGACGAGGAGGAACCAATTGCTGAAGAATTGGAAGGAGAATCGAGTGAAGGAGAAGAAGTTGAGGTTGAAGGCTTGGAAAAATTTTCAGCCTTCAGCAGTCGAGTGATCACCCCGGCACTGCCCCAGCACAGCGCCCGGCACTGCCCCGGCCCAGCGCCTAGCACTGCCCCAGTACTGTCCCGGCACTGCACCAGCACAGCGCCCGGCACTGCCCCGGCCCAGCGCCCAGCACTGCCCCAGTCCAGCGCCCAGCACTGCACCGGCTCCGCGCCCAGCACTGCCCCGGCCCTGCACCCCGCGCTGCCCCGGCACAGCACCCAGTACTGCCCCGACCTAGCGCCGGCCCTGCCCCGGCCTAGCATCACGACTGCCCCGGACATCCTGTCCGCGCCGGATGATGTCAATCGGCCCACCCCGGGTCTTTTGAACATTCCTTCGGTCAATCCTGACCTGAAGAAAGCCGGAGGGTCCTGTGACGGACTGAAGACGAGCGCCGGCCCCGACGGCCACCCTGCGCCCCCGACGGTCATGAATCCGACGGCCACCCGCCCCCGGGTTCAATTTTCAGCCGTCTCCCGGCGGATCCTTGGTACACAACCTAAAGAAGAAGGCTGGGAACAACGGGACAACCTGTTCCATACCAGGTGTGTGATTTTAAATAAAGTTTGCAATTTGGTTATTGACGGTGGAAGTTGTACAAATGCAGTGAGTTGGGAGCTCGTCAAGGGTTTAGGAATTGCTACTCACCCACATCCTAAGCCCTACCGACTGCATTGGCTAAGCAATACTAAAGAGTTGAAGGTCGTTAAACAAGCACACATCCCTTTTAGCATTGGAAGATACAAGGACGTGGTGCTCTGTGACGTCGTTCCCATGGAGGCTGCCCATGTCCTACTTGGAAGACCGTGGCAATTTGACCGGTACTCACAACATGATGGAAGGACTAACAAATATCAACTTCTACATGGAGACACCACGTTCAAACTGAAGCCACTATCACCTACCGAGATACTCAAGGATCAAATAGAGAGAAAGGTGAGCCGAGAGAAAAAAGAGAGAGAGCTCAAGAAAAGAGAGACGAGAGAAGAAAAGAGTGAACCCTCAAAAGAAAAAGGTACAAAAACAGAATTTCATGATCCTAAGGATCAAAGAGCTCAAAAGAGAGAGGGTGAGCGGAGAGAAAACCTGTTAGCTACACCTAGTGAGATCAAACAAACCCTAGTCTCTAGGAAATCCCTCGTGGTCATTCTTTACAAAGAATGTTTGATCTCTAACCCTAACGCTTCTCTCCCTAGTGTTGTGTCTTCACTTTTGCAGGATTTCAAAGATGTTTTTCCCAAAGACATCCCTAGTGGACTACCCCCAATCCGAGGCATTGAGCATCAAATTGACCTTGTGCCGGGAGCAACACTCCCTAACAAAGCTGCCTATCGGACCAACCCGGAGGAAACAAAAGAAATCCAACAGCAAATTGAAGACTTGATGGACAAGGGATATGTAAGGGAAAGCATGAGTCCTTGTGCTGTTCCTGTCATTCTTGTGCCTAAAAAGGAAGGAACTTGGAGGATGTGTGTCGACTGCCGAGCTATCAATAACATCACAGTTAAGTACCGACACCCCATCCCTAGGTTAGATGATATGCTTGATGAATTGCATGGTTCAACAATCTTTTCTAAAATAGATTTGAGATCAGGCTATCACCAAATCCGAATGAAGGAAGGTGATGAATGGAAAACTGCTTTTAAAACTAAACTAGGATTGTATGAGTGGATGGTTATGCCCTTTGGATTAACTAATGCACCTAGTACCTTCATGAGGTTAATGAATCAAGTCCTTAGGCCTTTCATAGGAAAATTTGTAGTAGTCTATTTTGATGACATCCTAATCTACTCAAAAACCCTAGAAGATCACCTAGGTCACTTGAAATCTGTCCTCGAAACCCTAAGACAAGAACAACTCTATGCAAATATGGAGAAGTGCACTTTTTGCACCGATCATCTTGTGTTTCTTGGTTTTGTTGTTAGCTCTACAGGAATTAGAGTTGATGAGGACAAGATCGAAGCAATCAAGTCATGGCCAACCCCAAAGAACATCACGGATGTCCGAAGCTTCCATGGACTTGCAAGCTTTTATAGAAGATTTGTGAGGGACTTTAGCACCATAGCTGCCCCTCTCACGGCTGTCATCAAGAAGAATGTTCCTTTCCATTGGGGAGCACCTCAAGAGGCTGCCTTTGCCAGCCTCAAGAAGAAACTCACCGAAGCCCCCTTGCTGAAGCTACCCGATTTCTCAAAACCTTTTGAAATCGAGTGTGATGCTTCGGGAGTAGGAATTGGAGCCGTGTTGATGCAAGAAGGAAGACCTATCGCCTATTTCAGTGAAAAATTGAGTGGTGCCGCCCTCAATTACCCCACCTACGACCAAGAGTTGTATGCCCTAGTCCGAGCCTTGAAGACTTGGCAACATTATTTGTGGCCCAAGGAGTTCATAATCCGCACCGATCATGAATCTCTCAAATACCTAAAGGCTCAACACAAGTTGAACAAAAGACATGCAAGGTGGGTGGAGTTCATTGAATCTTTTCCTTACATCATCCACTACAAGCAAGGTAAGGAGAATGTGGTAGCCGATGCCCTTTCTCGGAGGTATGCCCTAATCACTACTTTAAGTTCTAAGTTTCTTGGTTTTGAGCATATCAAAGATTTGTATGTGACTGACCCCGATTTTAAAGATATCTTTGAGTCTTGCTCACATGTAGGGTTTGAGGATTACTATAGGCAGAATGGGTACCTGTTCAAGGGACCTAAGCTTTGCTACCCGAGCCATTCAAGCCGAACCCTAGTCATAAGGGAAGCACATGGAGGAGGTCTCATGGGTCACTTTGGAGTTGCCAAAACCCTAGCTTGCCTTAAAGAGCACTTCTACTGGCCTAGGATGCGGAAAGAAGTAGAGAAGATCATCAGCCAATGTGCCAAATGCCAACGAGCTAAGTCCCACCTTCAACCCTTTGGTTTATACACTCCTTTGCCTATCCCCGAACACCCTTGGGTAGACATATCTATGGATTTTGTTCTAGGATTACCTAAGTCTAGGAAAGGCAAAGATTCCATTTTTGTGGTGGTAGATAGGTTTTCAAAAATGGCTCATTTCATTGCATGCCACAAGGTTGATGATGCATCCCACATAGCTGACTTATTCTTTGGAGAGATAGTTAGACTCCATGGCGTCCCTAAGACCATAGTTTCTGACCGAGACTCCAAATTCCTAAGCTACTTTTGGAAAACTTTGTGGGCTAAACTAGGAACCAAACTTATGTTTTCCACAACCTGCCACCCTCAAACCGATGGCCAAACCGAGGTTGTCAACCGTTCTCTTTCCCAAATGCTTCGAGCCATCATTAAGTCCAACCTTAGGACTTGGGAGGACTGTTTACCCCATGTAGAGTTTGCCTACAACCGATCGGTCCACTCCGCCACCCAATACTCCCCCTTTGAATTGGTCTATGGTTTTAACCCCCTAACCCCATTGGATTTATCACCATTGCCTATACATGAGTTTTTGGATGCAGATGGACACACCAAAGCTGAATATGTACGGAAGCTTCATGAAAAAGCTAGGGCCAACATTGAGAAGAGAACGGCTCAATACCTAAGAAATGCCAACCGAGGGAGAAAAGAGAAGATCTTCCAACCCGGCGACCAAGTGTGGATTCACTTCAGAAAGGATAGGTTTCCTGAACAAAGAAGATCCAAGCTGCTCCCAAGAGGAGATGGACCCTACACTGTCCTTGAAAGAATAAACAACAATGCTTATGTTTTAGATTTGCCTAACACCTATGGTGTAAGTGCTACTTTCAATGTTGCTGACTTAACTCCTTTCTATGATGATGATTTTGTAGAGACAGATTCGAGGACGAATCCTTCTCAAGAAGAGGGGGATGATGTGACCCCGGTGCCCTGGACCCGACCAGACCTGCCCTTTACCCGGAGCCAAGTCAAAACCTTCAAGACAAGGGTCACTGCCTATATAGGAGATTGGAGTCGCGCCAAGCATGAAGAACTGGATCAGAGGTTCATCAGAGAAGGATGCACCGTGCTGACCCTTGATGACCGACAGAAACCCCATGAGGAAGACAAATGCCCGACGGACACTGCCCGGGCCCCGGCGGATGCAGCCAACCGGCCCTTGCCTCGGCTAACCCTGCTCCAAACTCAGAACCTGGCGGACAAGTTGAAGCCAGAAGATTCAGGAGGTCAAATCACTTGGGGAAAACCTCATTTGTCCGAGGAAATATTCAACCAAAAGCCAGGACCGCCCGGCATCACCAAAGCCCTAGTACCGGGTCCGGAGCCCTTGATGCCGAGCCGGTCACCAGCACTGACGGACGCCACCCGACTGACCGGTCACCCGGAACCTGCGATAATTACAGAATTGCCACCGCGCGGGTTCCGGGGATTTTCCAAAGCCGCGTCCGGAGTTCAGCACGCGTCCGGAGGACTTTCCTAATCCCGATCGGACACGGTCACCCGGCGTGCCCTAATCCGCCCGGATTAGGGTTTTGTTCAATTTTTGTCGGACAACTTAGTTTATTTTAATATTTTCTTCGGCCTATCTTTTAGGAATATTTTAGTCTTACCTTATTTGAGTTGGAGACGGCTTAGGCCGCCCTTGTACTATAAATATAAGGCTTCGGCCTTCATTGTAAGACATTAAGTCATAATTGAAATTTTCAGAACTTTGTTCTTTTTCCTTCGAGTCTTTGCACGTTGTTGCTTAGCTTAAGGTTTGGTTTATCATCAAAGGTCATCACCCTTTGTTTGTGGCACCAATTCGACCGGATACCTTGGGATTCCTAAGTCTATACTTAGTGGATTTCAAGTAAGTCCTCCGCGGTTTCAATAGTTAGGTTCTCGTGGGGCTGATATAGTATTGGGTGTTGGAAGCCGAGCCCTTCAGTGAGGAGCGGTTCTGCATCACGTGGGCTGAGGGCTCGGGTCTGTTCAGGCTTCCATGGAGCTTGACTTGTACTCGGATCTTCTCTCCATGAGTCATGGGCGGGTCTCCTGGTGTAGCCGTCTCAGTCTCGTTCTCTTCCACACTGGGTCAGGGCTCCGTGTATGTAGGCCAGGGTAACTTTAAGACTCTGAAGGGTGTCTTCTATTTTGGCTAACCTCTTGTCTGCCATGGTTAGTACTAGCAAACGGAAGCAATTTTCTATCCCCTCTTCTTAGAAATAAACTTACAACGAAAGGAAATAACGTGGCAAGGTGGCCTTGCTTTCTTTTCTTTTTCTTATAACTCGAAACTAAAATTGAAATAAAAGGGAGATTTTCGAATCAATTTTCTAAAGAAAGCAATAAAAGGATATGAATCCAGGAGAACCTGGAGACTGGGATAGATGTGGTCCTTGTGTTTGAACCGTGCTCTGATACCAACTGATGTGAACCGCTGCAATCGTGGGCAGACGACCCTAACCACCGCAAGTTGGACACCGTGCAACGAGGTAGAAACCTTCGGGAACCGGGGCGGAAAAGTACTTTGACCCGTCGGCTATATAACAGCCGGGAACCAGAAGTGTCCAGTCGAAGACGCCACGCCAAGAGATTGATGCTCTTGATGATAAGTCGATCCTTCAGTATCGCAACATGCAGATACAACAAGGGTTTCAGAACAAAGTTCTATCAAAGGGGGTTTATTTCATAAAAGTTGTAAGTTACAAGGGTGGCCGGTGGCCTCCTTATATAGGTGAGGGAACAAGCTCTCCTCCCTAATTACTACTTCTAAATAATAATAAAATAAAGAGTCCTTTTCCTAAAAAGACTCCTAAAACCCCTAAACAAGTCCTACTAAAAAGGAAAAAACAATTAAATAGTCTTTAAATCCGAAAAACAACTCAAATAGGATTAAAATTCTCACAAAACCCTAATCCGGTGGTTTAGGGTTTCCTAGTCCGGATGGGAATAGGACTCGGCGGTCCGCCGGGCTCGGTTTGGGCCTTTGGCGCCGGGCTTCTTCTTCACGGGTGGTCCTTCGTCGGGCCTTGGGGCCTGATGCTCCGGGCTTGTCCAAGGGCCAGGGCCTTGCCAAAAGGCTCGGGTCAAGTAGTGGCCGCCCTCATAGAATACCTCCGATCAGCCCGGTTTTTGGTCTAGGGCACGGACCGGGTCCTGGCGGGTGTCTCCTTCATTTCTGCCCGGGGCTTTTTCTCCTATCTTCGGGCTTCTCTTAAGGTAGCTCCAAATGTGGCTTTCTTGGGCTTGGGTCAGGCCAGGGGTGGTGCCTTGGAACCAGGAACTCCTCTTCTTCTCTCGGCTCGGCTCCGGATCGGCCTCGGGTGTCCATCCCTTCTCGGCCAAGTACTCTCGAGCTCTCTTGCTCCTGTACTCCAGGAAGGCTTCCATCGGATCTCTAGAGTGTGCCTCGTCTTCAGGGCCTTCGGAGGCTTGGCCAGGACCTGACGGAAGCTTGCCCTCAGCAATAGGGTTTCTACACTCGGCCAGCAGCATGGCTTGGTGTGGCAGTTCTTCCTCCGGTGCTTTCCTACCTGTAGAGGGTGGCCTTAGCCTGTATCTTATCTCATACCTGGGCTTGGGGTCTTGTTGGTGGCCTTCCCTTGGCTCTATTCGCTTCTTGTAGGGCCCTAAGGTTCTTCCTTGGACGGGTGACCCTGGTGGAGTGTATGAGTACTTACGGATACTTGGGCAGTCGGGTTGGGTCATATCAGCTTGGCCTCCGCCTTGGCGCTGCTGATGCAGAACCGCTCCTCACTGAAGGGCTCGGCTTCCAACACCCAATACTATATCAGCCCCACGAGAACCTAACTATTGAAACCGCGGAGGACTTACTTGAAATCCACTAAGTATAGACTTAGGAATCCCAAGGTATCCGGTCGAATTGGTGCCACAAACAAAGGGTGATGACCTTTGATGATAAACCAAACCTTAAGCTAAGCAACAACGTGCAAAGACTCGAAGGAAAAAGAACAAAGTTCTGAAAATTTCAATTATGACTTAATGTCTTACAATGAAGGCCGAAGCCTTATATTTATAGTACAAGGGCGGCCTAAGCCGTCTCCAACTCAAATAAGGTAAGACTAAAATATTCCTAAAAGATAGGCCGAAGAAAATATTAAAATAAACTAAGTTGTCCGACAAAAATTGAACAAAACCCTAATCCGGGCGGATTAGGGCACGCCGGGTGACCGTGTCCGATCGGGATTAGGAAAGTCCTCCGGACGCGTGCTGGATGCCGGACGCGGCTTGGAAGAGTGCCCGGAACCCGCGCGGTGGCATTTCTGTAATTACCGCGGGTTCCGGGTGACCGGGCGGTCGGGTGGCATCCTTCGGTACTGATGACCGGCTCGGCATCAGGGGCTGCGGATCCGGTACGCGTGTTCTGGTGATGCCGGGCAGTTCTGACTTCCTGCTGATCATTTCCTCGGACAAGCGAGGTTCTTCCCAGTATTTGGACCTCCTGAGTCGTCTGGCTTCAACTTGTCCGCCAGGTTCTGAGTGTGGAGTATGGCTAGCCGCGGCAGGGGCGGGTTGGCTGCATCCGCCGAGGTCTGGGCAGTGTCCGTCGGAAGCCAACCTGTCTTGGCCACATAGTCTCTAATCTTCTGATCTTCCGTACGCCAGAATTCTTCCCAAATGGTTTTTGACGTGTGCTTGACTTGAGGGATCTTTGACAGGAGATTGGGGAAGGCCGGAGACTCGGTGCTCGGTCGAGGACTTAGGCTCTCGGCTAGTAACATAGCCTGGAACTCCCTTCCATCCCGGGGTGCCTTCCTTCCTTGTGGGGCAGGCTGGCCTTGTTTTTGAGCTCATTTCTGGGCTTAAGAGCTTGTAGGTAACCAGTCCTTAGCTCTAGGCGCTTTTTGTAAGGACCCGGAGTGCTACCCTCTACGGAGTACCTTGGTGGGGTATAGGTATACCTTTGAGGCCCGGTGCTGTGGAGCCGGGTCATATCATCCCCCTCTTCTTGACTGGGATTTGTCCCCAAATCCTCCTCAGTATCCTTCCTAGATCCCATCACTCTTTTCCAAACTTCAGCAATTTTGGGAACCACGGCCGGGGAAGATGCCTCATCATCAGTAGTGCTAGGGGTGTCATTTGAGTCGGTACTGGACATTGTCTCGGACCCTTCAGTGTCTTCTTCTTCAGTTTCCATTTCTTCCACCTCGTATATACCATTAACAGTAATGTTAAGGCTTGGTGAGCTGCTGGGCGAGGGCTCTTCGCTCATCTCCTCATCTGAGTCTTCCTCTGGAGCTTCTTCATTCAAGTCAGCTTTTAAGACCCGCCGGGAGATGACTTCCCATCGAATCTCGGGACGGGCGGCCGTCTGATTCATGGCCGTCGGGGGCGCCGGGTGGCCGTCGGGGCCGGCGCTCGATTGCAAGTCGTCACAGGACCCTCCAGCTTGCTTCAGGTCAAGATTGGCCGAAGGAATGTTCAAAAGACCCGGGGTGGGCCGATTGACATCATCCGGCGCGGACAGGATGTCCGGGGCAGTCGTGATGCTAGGCCGGGGCAGGGCCGGCGCTAGGTCGGGGCAGTACTGGGTGCTGTGCCGGGGCAGCGCGGGGTGCAGGGCCGGGGCAGTGCTGGGCGCGGAGCCGGTGCAGTGCTGGGCGCTGGACTGGGGCAGTGCTGGGCGCTGGGCCGGGGCAGTGCCGGGCGCTGTGCTGGTGCAGTGCCGGGACAGTACTGGGGCAGTGCTAGGCGCTGGGCCGGGGCAGTGCCGGGCGCTGTGCTGGGGCAGTGCCGGGGTGATCACTCGACTGCTGAAGGCTGAAAATTTTTCCAAGCCTTCAATCTCAACTTCTTCTCCTTCACTCGATTCTCCTTCCAATTCTTCAGCAATTGGTTCCTCCTCGTCGTCTGTCACGACCTCTCCCTCTCTAAGCACCATGGCTCGGGTGTTAGGGCATTCCCTTGCCATGTGACCCCTACCTTGACACTTAAAGCACACGATGGCACTAGGCCGAGCGTTAGTAGTAGGGATTTTTGAACCAAGATTAGGGTTTACCCGTGTTGTCGACCCTTGGTTAGGGTTTGGTCTCGATCCGGCGCTCCGGTTAGGGTTTGGCCGGTACGGGGTGTGGCCGGCGCTTCGGTCGCCTCTCACCGGGGCACTGATCGGTGGCGTCGGGGTAGTCCGTCTTCCGAGGCCGTTCTTCAGCTCCTTCTCAACCCTAGTAGCCACGTTGATCAAGTCATCATAGTCAGCAAAGTTGAGAATGTTGACTTGATGTAGAATCTCCCTTTGCAACCCGCCGATGAAACGGGCTATCTTGGCATCTTCATCCTCATTCAGATCCAGCCGTGCAACGAGGATCTCCATCTCCTTGTTGTAATCCTCAACCGTCATGCTCCCTTGCTTCAAGGACTGAAGCTTGGTGTGCAAGTCTCGGTTGTAGCTACTTGGCACGAACTTCCTCCTCATCTTTCTTTTAAGACTCCTCCAAGTAAGGACGGGGTCCTGATGTGATCCGGGCCACCCGACCAAGCCTAGGGCCAAGTCCAGCCCCGAGCCGAGGGCCACCACTAGGCCCTGACCTGATTCCCACGAGCCTTGAAGGTACTGACCACTCCTGGGATCCTCCAGAGACATTTTTGGAGCACAGGAAACAAATGACCCAAGAGTGCTTGGCCAGAAAAGCGTGGTGCCCGAAGATTGACCCCGGAACGAGCCCCGGACGAGCCCCGGTGCTCAAATGGAGCTCAAGACCTATTGTCACGAGCCCTGGACCAATCACCACCCTTGAAAGCCTCCTGTGGACATTACTGAAGAGCTGCTCGAAGCGGAACTCAAAAGGCCTGGACAGATTTGAAGAAGGCCCCAAGCAAGGCCTGCCCCAAGCACAAGGCCCATGCCAGCGCCCGTCAAAGGAGCACTTTTGGCCCAGCGAACGATTGACCCGTGCCTTTTGGGATTTTCCAAAGGCACTGGAATCCTTATGGCTCCAGGAATACACTCCAACAAACGGAGCTGAATTTGGAGGAGAATTGAAGGAGATAGGGCTAGAACAAGTCCTAGTGATGCTTGGCCTAAGCATCAAGGAGTGGAGCTCGGATGCTGATCCGAGGGAACCAATGCTAGGAGCTGTGACCAGGCCACCACCTGAGCCGGATCCAAGGAGGGATGGAATACCATTCATGATACGGGAAATGGAGAGGAGATGCCAAATACATCCAAGCAAGGAATCCTAATCAAACTAGGATTTCCCGGTTTTGGACAGATTCCTAGTCTGACAAAGAATGAAGAATTTGGGCTACTTGGAGGCAGAATTTGGACTGATGTCCAACATGAAAGTTGTAGCCCATGGAGTCTACTACGGATCTGCAAAAGATCAGAATTTTAGGAATTTGTTTGATATTTATTTGGCTGAATCTTCCAGAACCCGTTTAGCTGTTTTTTAGGAATTTCCAGCTTTGCCTTTTTAGTGTTTTTGTTTAGGAAGAACTCTTTTCCTTGGTGAACAAGGCTACGAGTTTCAGTCCTTATTTTTGTATTTGTTTATTAGTTTATTAGCTAATTCATAGGAGGAAAAGGAGAGCTTGTTCTCCCTTCCTCACCTATAAATAGAGGCGTCTAGCCTCATTGTAAGACACATTAAGTCATATTGAAATTTTCAGAACTTTGTTCTTTTTCCTTCGAGTCTTTGCACGTTGTTGCTTAGCTTAAGGTTTGGTTTATCATCAAAGGTCATCACCCTTTGTTTGTGGCACCAATTCGACTGGATACCTTGGGATTCCTAAGTCTATACTTAGTGGATTTCAAGTAAGTCCTCCGCGGTTTCAAAGGTTAGGTTCTCGTGGGGCTGATATAGTATTGGGTGTTGGAAGCCGAGCCCTTCAGTGAGGAGCGGTTCTGCATCAGCTGGTATCAGAGCACGGTTCAACTCTTGGACCACCTATCCCAGTTTCCAGGTTCATTCTTGGATTCATATCCTTTACTTTTTGTTCTTAGAAAATTGTTTAGAAAATCTTCATCTATTTTAGTTCTTCTATTCGAGTCTTTCATTGTAAGGCAAGAAAATATTGGTGGCCGATCAAGCTATCAAAGAAAATACACAAAAGAAGAGTAGAAAAAAAAAAGAAAACAAAAGCAAGGCCACCCTTGCCAAGTTCTTATTTTTCGTTGTAATAGTTGTTTCCTAGTTGGATTAGAACTTGATTCTTTTATCCTTTTCCTAGTTGGTTTAGGATTTTAGTCTACATATTCTTTTCCTAGTAGATCTAGGGTTTTGTCTTGTAGAAGGATTGGTTCTTGTGTCCACCAATCATGGAAGATGAGAGATTCAATGCATGGGAGGCACATGTGGCTGCCATGGAACAAAGCATCTCCCGACTCATGGAGCAATTTGGAGTTCCTCATGAAGAAGAATACCTACGGCCACGAAGAGCATGGACGAGTAGAGGAAGGCCGAGCCGAACCACACAAGGTATCTATAAACCTATTCACCCTTTGAGTGGGATTATTTGTAATGAGTGCCAAGTACGAGATCACACGGTGAGAGCCTGCCCCAACAAACGAGCAATGGTGGAAAGACCGGAGAAAAGAGAAGAAGAGGGCTATGGCGCCAGAACTGGACCAGCATCAGGTCTGCCCCAGCACTGCCCCAGCACAGCGCCTAGCACTGCCCCGGCCCTGCACCCCGCGCTGCCCCAGCACAGTGCCCAGCACTGCCCCAGCACGGTGCCCAGCACTGCACCAGTACTGCCCCAGCACTGCCCCAGCACAGCGCCCATCACTGCCCCGGCCCAGCATCGGCCCTGCCCCGGCACAGCGCCCAGTCTGCCCGGGACCAGCATCAGCCCTGCCCCGGACCAGCATCAGGCCTGCCCCGGACCAGCATCAGGCTTGCCCCGGACCAGCATCAGCCCTGCCCCGAGCCAGCACCAGGCCAGCACTCGGCGCAGCGCCTGCCCAGCACCAGTGCCAGCACAAGGGCCAGCCCCAGCACTAGCACCAGCGCTAGCACCAGCGCCAGCACCGGCCCAGCGCCCAGCGCTAGCCCCAGCACCAGCACCAGCACTAGCCCCGGCGCCCCAGCGCCCAGCGCCCCAGCACCCGAGCGCCCAGCGCCCAGCGTCCGAGCGCCCAGCACCGGCGCCCCAGTGCCTAGCCCCGGCGCCCCAGCGCCCGCCCCCGGCGCCCGACCAGCCACCGACGCCCGACCGGCGCCCAGCGCCCGACCAGCCACCAGCGTCCGACCGGCGCCCAGCGCCCGACCAGCCACCAGCGCCCGACCAGCGCCCGGCGCCCGAGCCCCGAGCACCCGTACCAGCCCCGATACGGCCCGAGCACCCCTGGAGCGCCAATAAAGCACCAGGTGAAGTCCTACACTCCCCTGTGGTAAATTTTATTATTTCTAATGATGCACCAGGTATGGATTCGAGGACGAATCCTTTTCAAGAAGAGGGGGATGATGTGATCCGGGCCACCCGACCAAGCCTAGGGCCAAGTCCAGCCCCGAGCCGAGGGCCACCACTAGGCCCTGACCTGATTCCCACGAGCCTTGAAGGTACTGACCACTCCTGGGATCCTCCAGAGACATTTTTGGAGCACAGGAAACAAATGACCCAAGAGTGCTTGGCCAGAAAAGCGTGGTGCCCGAAGATTGACCCCGGAACGAGCCCCGGACGAGCCCCGGTGCTCAAATGGAGCTCAAGACCTATTGTCACGAGCCCTGGACCAATCACCACCCTTGAAAGCCTCCTGTGGACATTACTGAAGAGCTGCTCGAAGCGGAACTCAAAAGGCCTGGACAGATTTGAAGAAGGCCCCAAGCAAGGCCTGCCCCAAGCACAAGGCCCATGCCAGCGCCCGTCAAAGGAGCACTTTTGGCCCAGCGAACGATTGACCCGTGCCTTTTGGGATTTTCCAAAGGCACTGGAATCCTTATGGCTCCAGGAATACACTCCAACAAACGGAGCTGAATTTGGAGGAGAATTGAAGGAGATAGGGCTAGAACAAGTCCTAGTGATGCTTGGCCTAAGCATCAAGGAGTGGAGCTCGGATGCTGATCCGAGGGAACCAATGCTAGGAGCTGTGACCAGGCCACCACCTGAGCCGGATCCAAGGAGGGATGGAATACCATTCATGATACGGGAAATGGAGAGGAGATGCCAAATACATCCAAGCAAGGAATCCTAATCAAACTAGGATTTCCCGGTTTTGGACAGATTCCTAGTCTGACAAAGAATGAAGAATTTGGGCTACTTGGAGCAGAATTTGGACTGATGTCCAACATGAAAGTTGTAGCCCATGGAGTCTACTACGGATCTGCAAAAGATCAGAATTTTAGGAATTTGTTTGATATTTATTTGGCTGAATCTTCCAGAACCCGTTTAGCTGTTTTTTAGGAATTTCCAGCTTTGCCTTTTTAGTGTTTTTGTTTAGGAAGAACTCTTTTCCTTGGTGAACAAGGCTACGAGTTTCAGTCCTTATTTTTGTATTTGTTTATTAGTTTATTAGCTAATTCATAGAGGAAAAGGAGAGCTTGTTCTCCCTTCCTCACCTATAAATAGAGGCGTCTAGCCTCATTGTAAGACACATTAAGTCATATTGAAATTTTCAGAACTTGTTCTTTTTCCTTCGAGTCTTTGCACGTTGTTGCTTAGCTTAAGGTTTGGTTTATCATCAAAGGTCATCACCCTTTGTTTGTGGCACCAATTCGACTGGATACCTTGGGATTCCTAAGTCTATACTTAGTGGATTTCAAGTAAGTCCTCCGCGGTTTCAAAGGTTAGGTTCTCGTGGGGCTGATATAGTATTGGGTGTTGGAAGCCGAGCCCTTCAGTGAGGAGCGGTTCTGCATCAGGTCCTCCTCTCCCTTCCTGATCAGATTCCTGAGTTGGGACCACCACAAGGCAGCATAGTCAGTAAACTCTAGTGTGGCTAGGGTTACCTTTTTCCTCTCGGAATAGTTGTGGCACTCAAAGAAATCTTCCATGGCTCTCTCCCAATCAATGTAGTCGTCGGGATTGGTTTTGCCAGTGAACTTAGGCACGGTGAGCTTCAAGCTGCTCACATCATCATCTTCCTCCTGTTCATTTCTCCTTGGTCGCCGGGGGCCTTCTCCATTCGCGGCGCCGAACTGCTCGGCCATCCGGGCTACATTCTCGGCGATGGCGGTCAGCCGGGCATCAAAGGTGTTGAACCTCTCCTCTGCCATGGTTAGTCTTTGAACAAAAGGCCTCACAAATTCTCTCTAAAGACCTCACACACTCTTGTTTTTACCACTCGTGTTTGTAATTTTTTTTTTTTTTTTTTTTTAAACAAGACACTCAAATTAGGGTTTCCTTGAAATTTTCAAAACAAGTCATCTCAATTCAAGTAGTTGCAAGTTTCTTCGAAGCTATGTGGTCTAAGTTTACCCGTGACACTAACAAGACCTTATACCTAGGGTTTCGGACGTCTAGGGGCCAGAATCTTGAGTTAGGACGTGGGATGACAAGACAACAAATTTGGGTGTTCAACCAAGAAAGCTAGTAGTGCAAAACCTAGTAGCTAACTTATGAAAAACCCCTCTTCTTGAACTTATTCTACTACCTTGATAGTGAAAGTGGCCTTGCTTTTTTTCTAGGTCAATTTTTGAGACCTTTGATTTTTCTTTTCTTTTCTTTTCTTTTTTCTATGAACGGCCACAGCTTTTTCTCAGACAAAAACTTGAAAGAAAGGTAGAAGAATAGAACAAACACAATGAAGATATTTTTTAGGGTTTTTCTGAAACTGAAAACAACGAAAGCATAAAGGATATGAATTCAAGTAAAAGAACCTGAAAACTGGGATAGATTGTTGGTCCAAGAGTTGAACCGTGCTCTGATACCAGCTGATGCAGAACCGCTCCTCACTGAAGGGCTCGGCTTCCAACACTGATGTGACCCGGCTCCACCGCCCCGGGCCACAAAGGTATACTTACGCCCCACCGAGGCACTCAATAGAAGGCAGCACTCCGGGTCCTTACAAAAAGCGCCTAGAGCTAAGGGCTGGCTACCTACAAGCTCTTAAGCCCAGAAATGAGCTCAAAAACAAGGCCAGGCCTGCCCCACAAGGAAGGAAGGCACCCCGGGATGGAAGGGAGTTCCAGGCTATGTTACTAGCCGAGAGCCTAAGTCCTCGACCGAGCACCGAGCCTCCGGCCTTCCCCAATCTCTTGTCAAAGATCCCTCAAGTCAAGCACACGTCAAAGGCCATTTGGGAAGAATTCTGGCGTACGGAAGATCAGAAGATTAGAGACTATGTGGCCCAGACAGGTTGGCTTCCGACGGCTACTGCCCAGACCCCGGCGGATGCAGCCAACCGGCCCCTGCCCCGGCTAGCCATACTCCACACTCAGAACCTGGCGGACAAGTTGAAGCCAGAAGACTCAGGAGGTCCAAATACTGGGAAGGAACCACGCTTGTCCGAGGAAATGATCAGCAGGAAGTCAGAACCGCCCGGCATCACCAGAACACGCGGCCCGATCCGCAGCCCCTGATGCCGAGCCGGTCATCAGTACCGAAGGATGCCACCCGACAGCCCGGTCACCCGGAACCCGCGGTAATTACAGAAATGCCACCGCGCGGGTTCCGGGCACTCTTCCTTGCCGCGTCCGGAGTTCAGCACGCGTCCGGAGGGTTTTCCTAATCCCATCCGGACACGGTCACCCGGCGTGCCCTAATCCGCCCGGATTAGGGTTTTGTTCAATTTTTGTCGGACAACTTAGTTTATTTTAATATTTTCTTCGGCCTATCTTTTAGGAATATTTTAGTCTTACCTTATTTGAGTTGGAGACGGCTTAGGCCGCCCTTGTACTATAAATATAAGGCTTCGGCCTTCATTGTAAGACACATTAAGTCATATTGAAATTTTCAGAACTTTGTTCTTTTTCCTTCGAGTCTTTGCACGTTGTTGCTTAGCTTAAGGTTTGGTTTATCATCAAAGGTCATCACCCTTTGTTTGTGGCACCAATTCGACCGGATACCTTGGGATTCCTAAGTCTATACTTAGTGGATTTCAAGTAAGTCCTCCGCGGTTTCAAAGGTTAGGTTCTCGTGGGGCTGATATAGTATTGGGTGTTCGAAGCCGAGCCCTTCAGTGAGGAGCGGTTCTGCATCAGCTGGTATCAGAGCACGGTTCAACTCTTGGACCAACAATCTATCCCAGTTTTCAGGTTCTTTTACTTGAATTCATATCCTTTATGCTTTCATTGTTTTCAGTTTCAGAAAAACCCTAAAAAAATATCTTCACTGTGTTTGTTCTATTCTTCTACCTTTCTTTCAGTTTTGTTGTGAGAAAAAGCTGTGGCCGATCATAGAAAAGAAAAAGAAAAGAAAAGAAAAGAAAAATCAAAGGTCTCAAAAATTGACCTAGAAAAAAAGCAAGGCCACTTTCACTATCAAGGTAGTAGAATAAGTTCAAGAAGAGGGGTTTTTCATAGGTTAGCTACTAAGTTTTGCACTACTAGCTTTCTTGGTTGAACACCCAAATTTGTTGTCTTGTTATCCCACGTCCTAACTCAAGATTCTGGCCCCTAGACGTCCGAAACCCTAGGTATAAGGTCTTGTTAGTGTCACGGGTAAACTTAGACTGCATAGCTTCGAAGAAACTTGCAACTACTTGAATTGAGATTGACTTGTTTTGAAAATTTCAAGGAAACCCTAATTTGAGTGTCTTGTTAAAAAAAAAAAAAAAAAAAAAAAAAAAAGAGATTCAAACACGAGTGGTAAAAACAAGAGTGTGTGAGGTCCTTAGAGAGAATTTGTGAGGCCTTTTGTTCAAAGACTAACCATGGCAGAGGAGAGGTTCAACACTTTTGATGCCCGGCTGACCGCCATAGCCGAGAACGTAGCCCGGATGGCCGAGCAGTTCGGCGCCGCGAATGGAGAAGGCCCCCGGCGGCCAAGGAGGAATGAACAGGAGGAAGATGATGATGTGAGCAGCTTGAAGCTCACCGTGCCTAAATTCACTGGCAAAACCAATCCCGACGACTACATTGATTGGGAGAGAGCCATGGAAGATTTCTTTGAGTGCCACAACTATTCCGAGAGGAAAAAGGTAACCCTAGCCACACTAGAGTTTACTGACTATGCTGCCTTGTGGTGGTCCCAACTCAGGAATCTGATCAGGAAGGGAGAGGAGGACCCCGTCCTTACTTGGAGGAGTCTTAAAAGAAAGATGAGGAGGAAGTTCGTGCCAAGTAGCTACAACCGAGACTTGCACACCAAGCTTCAGTCCTTGAAGCAAGGGAGCATGACGGTTGAGGATTACAACAAGGAGATGGAGATCCTAGTTGCACGGCTGGATCTGAATGAGGATGAGGATGCCAAGATAGCCCGTTTCACCGGCGGGTTGCAAAGGGAGATTCTACATCAAGTCAACATTCTCAACTTTGCTGACTATGATGACTTGATCAACGTGGCTACTAGGGTTGAGAAGGAGCTGAAGAACGGCCTTGGAAGAAGGACTACCCCGACGCCACCGATCAGTGCCCCGGTGAGAGGCGACCGAAGCGCCGGCCACACTCCGTACCGGCCAAACCCTAACCGGAGCGCCGGATCGAGACCAAACCCTAACCAAGGGTCGGCATCACGGGTAAACCCTAATCTTGGTTCAAAAATCCCTACTACTAACGCTCGGCCTAGTGCCATCGTGTGTTTTAAGTGTCAAGGTAGGGGTCACATGGCGAGGGAATGCCCTAACACCCGAGCCATGGTGCTTAGAGAAGGAGAGGTCGTGACAGACGACGAGGAGGAACCAATTGCTGAAGAATTGGAAGGAGAATCGAGTGAAGGAGAAGAAGTTGAGGTTGAAGGCTTGGAAAAATTTTCAGCCTTCAGCAGTCGAGTGATACCCCGGCACTGCCCCAGCACAGCGCCCGGCACTGCCCCGGCCCAGCGCCTAGCACTGCCCCAGTACTGTCCCGGCACTGCACCAGCACAGCGCCCGGCACTGCCCGGCCCAGCGCCCAGCACTGCCCCAGCCCAGCACCCAGCACTGCACCGGCTCCGCGCCCAGCACTGCCCCGGCCCTGCACCCCGCGCTGCCCCGGCACAGCACCCAGCACTGCCCCGACTAGCGCCGGCCCTGCCCCGGCCTAGCATCACGACTGCCCCGGACATCCTGTCCGCGCCGGATGATGTCAATCGGCCCACCCCGGGTCTTTTGAACATTCCTTCGGCCAATCTTGACCTGAAGCAAGCTGGAGGGTCCTGTGACGACTTGCAATCGAGCGCCGACCCCAACGGCCACCCGGCGCCCCCGACGGCCATGAATCAGACGGCCGCCCGTCCCGAGATCCAATGGGAAGTCGTTCTCCCGGCGGGTCTTAAAAGCTGACTTGAATGAAGAGGCTCCAGAGGAAGACTCAGATGAGGAGATGAGCGAAGAGCCCTCGCCCAGCAGCTCACCAAGCCTTAACATTACTGTTAATGGTATATACGAGGTGGAAGAAATGGAAACTGAAGAAGAAGACACTGAAGGGTCCGAGACAATGTCCAGTACCGACTCAAATGACACCCCCAGCACTACTGATGATGAGGCATCTTCCCCGGTCGTGGTTCCCAAAATTGCTGAAGTTTGGAAAAGAGTGATGGGGTCTAGGAAGGATACTGAGGAGGATTTGGGGACAAATCCCAGTCAAGAAGAGGGGGATGATGTGACCCGGCTCCACCGCCCCGGGCCACAAAGGTATACTTACGCCCCACCGAGGCACTCAATAGAAGGCAGCACTCCGGGTCCTTACAAAAAGCGCCTAGAGCTAAGGGCTGGCTACCTACAAGCTCTTAAGCCCAGAAATGAGCTCAAAAACAAGGCCAGGCCTGCCCCACAAGGAAGGAAGGCACCCCGGGATGGAAGGGAGTTCCAGGCTATGTTACTAGCCGAGAGCCTAAGTCCTCGACCGAGCACCGAGCCTCCGGCCTTCCCCAATCTCTTGTCAAAGATCCCTCAAGTCAAGCACACGTCAAAGGCCATTTGGGAAGAATTCTGGCGTACGGAAGATCAGAAGATTAGAGACTATGTGGCCCAGACAGGTTGGCTTCCGACGGCTACTGCCCAGACCCCGGCGGATGCAGCCAACCGGCCCCTGCCCCGGCTAGCCATACTCCACACTCAGAACCTGGCGGACAAGTTGAAGCCAGAAGACTCAGGAGGTCCAAATACTGGGAAGGAACCACGCTTGTCCGAGGAAATGATCAGCAGGAAGTCAGAACCGCCCGGCATCACCAGAACACGCGGCCCGGATCCGCAGCCCCTGATGCCGAGCCGGTCATCAGTACCGAAGGATGCCACCCGACAGCCCGGTCACCCGGAACCCGCGGTAATTACAGAAATGCCACCGCGCGGGTTCCGGGCACTCTTCCTTGCCGCGTCCGGAGTTCAGCACGCGTCCGGAGGGTTTTCCTAATCCCATCCGGACACGGTCACCCGGCGTGCCCTAATCCGCCCGGATTAGGGTTTTGTTCAATTTTTGTCGGACAACTTAGTTTATTTTAATATTTTCTTCGGCCTATCTTTTAGGAATATTTTAGTCTTACCTTATTTGAGTTGGAGACGGCTTAGGCCGCCCTTGTACTATAAATATAAGGCTTCGGCCTTCATTGTAAGACACATTAAGTCATATTGAAATTTTCAGAACTTTGTTCTTTTTCCTTCGAGTCTTTGCACGTTGTTGCTTAGCTTAAGGTTTGGTTTATCATCAAAGGTCATCACCCTTTGTTTGTGGCACCAATTCGACCGGATACCTTGGGATTCCTAAGTCTATACTTAGTGGATTTCAAGTAAGTCCTCCGCGGTTTCAAAGGTTAGGTTCTCGTGGGGCTGATATAGTATTGGGTGTTCGAAGCCGAGCCCTTCAGTGAGGAGCGGTTCTGCATCAAACACCCAATACTATATCAGCCCCACGAGAACCTAACTATTGAAACCGCGGAGGACTTACTTGAAATCCACTAAGTATAGACTTAGGAATCCCAAGGTATCCGGTCGAATTGGTGCCACAAACAGAGGGTGATGACCTTTGATGATAAACCAAACCTTAAGCTAAGCAACAACGTGCAAAGACTCGAAGGAAAAAGAACAAAGTTCTGAAAATTTCAATTATGACTTAATGTCTTACAATGAAGGCCGAAGCCTTATATTTATAGTACAAGGGCGGCCTAAGCCGTCTCCAACTCAAATAAGGTAAGACTAAAATATTCCTAAAAGATAGGCCGAAGAAAATATTAAAATAAACTAAGTTGTCCGACAAAAATTGAACAAAACCCTAATCCGGGCGGATTAGGGCACGCCGGGTGACCGTGTCCGATCGGGATTAGGAAAGTCCTCCGGACGCGTGCTGGATGCCGGACGCGGCTTGGAAGAGTGCCCGGAACCCGCGCGGTGGCATTTCTGTAATTACCGCGGGTTCCGGGTGACCGGGCGGTCGGGTGGCATCCTTCGGTACTGATGACCGGCTCGGCATCAGGGGCTGCGGATCCGGTACGCGTGTTTCTGGTGATGCCGGGCAGTTCTGACTTCCTGCTGATCATTTCCTCGGACAAGCGAGGTTCCTTCCCAGTATTTGGACCTCCTGAGTCGTCTGGCTTCAACTTGTCCGCCAGGTTCTGAGTGTGGAGTATGGCTAGCCGCGGCAGGGGCGGGTTGGCTGCATCCGCCGAGGTCTGGGCAGTGTCCGTCGGAAGCCAACCTGTCTTGGCCACATAGTCTCTAATCTTCTGATCTTCCGTACGCCAGAATTCTTCCCAAATGGTTTTTGACGTGTGCTTGACTTGAGGGATCTTTGACAGGAGATTGGGGAAGGCCGGAGACTCGGTGCTCGGTCGAGGACTTAGGCTCTCGGCTAGTAACATAGCCTGGAACTCCCTTCCATCCCGGGGTGCCTTCCTTCCTTGTGGGGCAGGCCTGGCCTTGTTTTTGAGCTCATTTCTGGGCTTAAGAGCTTGTAGGTAACCAGTCCTTAGCTCTAGGCGCTTTTTGTAAGGACCCGGAGTGCTACCCTCTACGGAGTACCTTGGTGGGGTATAGGTATACCTTTGAGGCCCGGTGCTGTGGAGCCGGGTCATATCAGCTGCCCCAGGCCCTAACGCCCCAGCGCTCGGCCTCGGTTCCGACCGGCCCTGCCCGACCAGCCCCGGCACCCAAGCTTTCAGTCCCAACGCCCGAGCACCCGACCACGACGCCGCCCTCCCAAACCCCGACACCTGAGCGCCCAACCTCGATGCCACCCGACGAACCGACCGCCCCCGACGCCATCCTGGCCTACACCGACTCCGCTCCAACACCACCTAACCCCGACGCACCCGACGAGCTACATGACCCCGGCGCCACCCAATTCACCCCTAACCCGACGGCCCCTGACCCCGGAGCGCCTCGAGTACCTTCTCGGACCGGAGTTCTCACCCGATCCATGACCCGGACCGCCGCTCAAGCCCCGAGCCCTGGAAGACTTAGGCCTCGGCCCCACCCTGTAGACAACCCTAGTGCCCCCCGACCCCCAAAGTCGGCCCGACGACTCTCTGTTGTATCCCGACGAATCCTCAATGCACAAGTTATGGAGGAAGGAGGGGAACAACGAGACAACCTCTTTCACACAAGGTGCGTAATTCAAAACAAAATTTGTAGTATGGTAATTGATGGAGGAAGCTGTACTAATGCTGTAAGTCACGAGTTGGTTGAGGGACTTGGTCTCCCCACCCAGAAACACCCTAAACCCTACAAACTTCATTGGCTTAGTAACTGTGGGGAATTGAGGGTCACCCGACAAGCTCATGTTCCCTTCTATATTGGAAGGTACAAAGATAATATTTTATGTGATGTGGTTCCTATGGAAGCTGCCCACATCTTGTTAGGAAGACCTTGGCAATTCGACAGGTACTCCACCCATGACGGAAGAACCAACAAGTACAACCTCATTCATGAGGATATCAAGTACACCCTCAGGCCAATGTCACCCACTGGCTACCATCAAATCCGAATGAAAGAAGGTGATGAGTGGAAGACTGCTTTCAAAACTAAACTAGGATTATATGAGTGGATGGTCATGCCATTTGGTTTAACCAATGCACCTAGTACCTTCATGAGATTAATGAACCAAGTCCTTAGGGCATACATAGGGAAATTTGTCGTGGTCTACTTTGATGATATTCTTATTTATTCCAAAAATCTAGGAGATCACTTAGACCACCTAAAAACTGTCCTAGAAACCCTAAGAAAGGAACACCTCTATGCTAACATGAGCAAGTGCACCTTTTGCACAGATCATCTTGTTTTCCTTGGCTTTGTTGTGAGCTCCGCAGGTATAAGGGTTGATGAAGACAAGATAGAAGCCATCAAGTCCTGGCCCACTCCTCAGAGCATCTCTGATGTTAGGAGCTTCCATGGATTGGCTAGCTTCTATCGAAGATTTGTGAGGGACTTCAGTACCATTGCTGCGCCTCTCACAGCCGTGTTAAAGAAGGATGTTTCCTTCCAGTGGGGAGCTCTACAGCAAGAGGCTTTTGAAGCCCTCAAAAGGAGGCTCACCGAGGCCCCTTTGCTCATGTTGCCCGACTTCACCAAACCATTTGAGATAGAGTGTGATGCATCCGGAGTCGGGATAGGAGCTGTTCTAATGCAGGAGAAGAGGCCCATTGCCTACTTCAGTGAAAAGCTCAGTGGCGCTACTCTCAACTATCCGACCTATGACAAGGAGTTGTATGCCTTGGTACGAGCTTTGAAGACTTGGCAACACTACTTATGGCCTAAGGAGTTCATCATCCACACGGATCATGAATCCCTCAAGTACCTCAAGGCTCAACACAAGCTCAACAAGCGGCATGCTAGATGGATAGAATTCATCGAATCTTTTCCTTACATCATTCAATATAAGCAAGGTAAGGACAACATCGTGGCCGATGCCCTTTCCCGAAGGTACACTCTAATCTCAGTCCTCTCTACTAAGTTCCCTCGGCTTTGAACACATCAAAGACCTTTATACCACTGACCCTGATTTTAAGAGTATCTTTGAAGCTTGTCAACAGGGAGGATTTGGTAAGTTCTACCAGCAAGATGGTTATTTATTTAAAGGATCAAAACTGTGTCTTCCTAACCATTCTTGCCGGACTGTCCTAACCCTAGAGGCCCACGGTGGAGGTCTCATGGGACACTTTGGTGTAGCTAAAACTGTAGCCACCCTCAAAGAACACTTCTACTGGCCCAAGATGAGGCACGACGCCGAGAAGATCATATCTCAATGCTCCAAGTGCCAAAGAGCTAAGTCTAAACTCCAACCCCATGGCCTGTACACCCCCTTGCCCATACCTGAACATCCTTGGATAGACTTGTCTATGGACTTTGTCCTAGGGCTACCTAGAACCCGAAAGGGAAAAGATTCCATATTTGTGGTTGTTGACAGGTTCTCCAAGATGGCTCACTTCATTGCTTGCCATAAAACTGATGATGCCTCTCAAATTGCTGACCTATTCTTTAGGGAGGTAGTGAGAATGCATGGAGTTCCAAAGACCATAGTCTCCGATCGGGATTCAAAGTTCCTCAGCTACTTCTGGAAGACTTTATGGCTAAGCTGGGCACCCGACTAATGTTCTCCACCACCTGCCACCCACAAACTGATGGGCAGACTGAAGTCGTAAACCGATCCCTAGGTCAAATGTTGAGGGCAGTCATTAAGAGTAACATCCGGACTTGGGAAGAATGTCTACCACATGTAGAATTTGCATATAATCGAGCTGTGCATTCAGCTACCCAATACTCCCCATTTGAACTTGTTTATGGTTTTAATCCACTAACTCCGTTGGATTTATCACCATTACCTGTCCATGAGTTTCTAGATGCAGATGGTCAAGAGAAGGCAACCTATGTCAAGCAGCTCCATGAGAAGGCCAAGGCCAATATTGAAAGAAGAACGGCACAATACCTCCGCAATGTTAACCGAGGAAGAAAGGAGAAAAATTTTGAAGCAGGAGATCAAGTGTGGATACACTTCAGAAAGGACAGGTTCCCAGAGCAGAGGAAGTCCAAACTACTACCAAGGGGAGATGGACCTTACACAGTCCTCCAGAGGATCAACAACAACGCCTACGTCCTTGACCTGCCAAACTCTTATGGGGTAAGTGCAACCTTCAATGTGGCTGACCTAACCCCTTATTATGATGATGAATATATAGGTCAGGATTCGAGGACGAATCCTCCACAAGAAGAGGGGGATGATGAGCCCAACAAACCCTGGACCCGACCTGAGCCTCCTTTTACCCGAAGTCAGACCAAGGCCTTCCGAGAGAAACTTAATGCCTACATAGAATCCTGGAGTAAAGAAGGACATGAAGAAGATGCTGATCGATTCATGAAGAAAGGCTACACCCTTTTGGAGATTCAAGAAGGTCCGGGGAGAAATATTAGAGCTTCGGACCAAGGCCAAGACTAGCTGAAGCCCGACCGAGCAAAGCCCGCCGGGCCACCACCCAAGCCAGCCGAGGCCCGAGCAAGTCAAGGCCGCCGGGCCGCCACCAAAGAACCGGCCCACGGCCAGCCGGCCCAAGAACCGCCGCTCGCCGCCGCCAGATTAGGGTTTTTGCCCTAATTCGGTCTTTTATTCGACATTAAAGACTTCCACTATTATTTTATGTTTATTCCTTTTTCGTAGGATTATTTAGGGGTTTTAGGAGTCTTTTTAGGAGAAGGACTCTTTATTTTATCATTATTTAGGAGTTAGACTTTAGGGAGGAGAGCTTGTTCCCTCTCTATAAATAGAGGCCGCCGGCCTCACTTTGTACTCACAACTTTGAAATCAATAAACCCCTGTTTGAACATATGTTCTCTTCCCTTCAAGCCTTTGCTCGTTGTTGCATCGCTTAAGGATCGACTTATCGTCAGAAGCATCCATTTTCTGAAGTGGCGTCTTCGACCGGACACTTTTGGTTCCCAGCTGATATATAGCTGACGGGTCAAAGTACTCATCCGCCCCGGTTCCCGAAGGTTTTACCTCGTTGCACGATCTCCAACTTGCGGTGGTTAGGGTCGTCTGCCCACGGTTGCAGCGGTTCACATCATGGGTGATCGACGATCAAACTACCGTAATCGACACGGTTGAGATAGCATTCTGAGCTATTTTCAACGCTTGGAGACACGATGACTACACTGGAGGTAAGGTGATTGCGATTACACTTGATAGTTCGTTGACGAAGGCCCTATATGAAACCGACATTGAAGGTTTAGTGGGGTATTTTGGAGGACCAAGCACCAGTAAGAAGAGTAGGAAGGCATTTAGAAAATTTTGCTAGGGAACGCTTTTGCAACTGCTCTACCGTTTTGATGCACACAACATAGGTTTATTGTTCTTCTAGCTCTGACTCTTTGCCTTTAGAAATAACTTTGTGGATTTTTGGATGTGTTTCCAGATCTTCCTTTCCCTATTTTGGTTAAGCGATATCTCTATGTCGGAAAAGTTGCTCCTTAGTTTGAATGGATTATTTCTTCTCAAGTATTTGTTGAAAGTGCCTCAACTGTGAACCTTATCACATCCAAGCTGGATTCTATGACAATTGTAGTACATGTGTAGTATATGTGATTCTATATTGTGGATAGCTACTCAAGGTAACAGTTGAGTGATTTTGGTGTTCAAAACCAAACAAATTTAAGAAAAATGAACTTGGGATGGCTTTTTGAAGATTCTGCTTCACTCATGTGCTAATGGTAATGGAAATTGGATATAAAAGTCATGAAAATGGATTATTAGATTGCAAACCTATAAGTTAGGTGTTTCATTCAACTACAGGTTCGAGTGAATTCGAGTTTTCTTTATCGCCAAAAGAAATCAAGCAAAATACTCTCTACTAGCATACGTTAAGCCACTGGTATTTTTCATCCGACAAACAAACTTAGACAAAGCAGTTTTGGTATAATATACAAGGTAGAATTCTGTTTCTTTACAATGTTAGAAAGCTTGATTTTATGATTGTTGACAATGTAATACTGGGATGTTAAGGGTAAACCATATGTTTCTTTATAATGTTAGAAAGCTTGATTTTTTCAATATTATGCAAATTAACAAAGTAAAAAAACATTGAGATCTTTCTTTCCCTATTTTGGTTAAGTGGTATCTCTATGTCGGAAAAGTTGCTCCTTAGCATGAATGGATTATTTCTTCTTGAATGGATTATTTCTTCTCAAGTGTTTGTTGAAAGTGCCTCAACTGTGAACCTTATCACATCCAAGTTGGATTCTATGACAATTGTAGTACATGTGTAGTATATGTGATTCTATATTGTGGATAGCTACTCAAGGTAACAGTAGAGTGATTTTGGAATTCAAAACCAAACAAATTTAAGAAAAATGAACTTGGGATGGCTTCTTGAAGATTCTGCTTCACTCATGTGCTTATGGAAATGGAAATGGAAATTGGATATAAAAGTCAAAAAATGGATCATAAGATTGCAAACCTATAAGTTAGGTGTAATTTCTTAGACCAAACAATAGTTTATTGGATGTTTATACTGCTGCAGATAGAGCCATGAAGGAGCTATCAATAAGTTTATGCAATATCTTCTTTCTATTTCGTTATTTATACAAGTCTGAGATTGTGCCAGTGAGTTATGAAACGTAATCTTGCTTTAAAAGGGGTGATATTAATTCAATTAATGTTTCTGCTTCTTTTGATTGCAGTGAAGAACATACATATCATAAATGTGTTTCATTCAACTAATGGTTCGAATGAATTCGAGTTTTCTTTATCGCCAAAAGAAATCAAACAAAGTACTCTCTACTAGCATACGTTAAGCCACTGGTATTTTTCATCCGACAAACAAACTTAGAAAAAGTAGTTTTGGTATAATATACAAGGTAGAATTCTGTTTCTTTACAATGTTAGAAAGCTTGATTTTATGACTGTTGACAATGTAATACTGGGATGTTAAGGGTAAACCATCTGTTTCTTTACAATGTTAGAAAGCTTGATTTTTCAACATTATGCAAATTAACAAAGTAAAAAAACATTGAGATCAAAGTAAGATAGATGAAAATAGGAAAAACACAATTTTTCCTATTAAAATGTTACTTTGTTCTTTTAAGGGAAAATGGTACTTTGCCCCCCTCTACTTTGCCAAGTTAACAAACAGCCCCCTATACTATGAAATGATCAATTTACCCCCTTCTACTATGCCAACCTAACAAACAGCCCCTTCCATCCAAAACTCCATCCGAAATTCCGTTAAGTGATGACTCACCAATATGATTCATACATAATTAATGACAGTACATTGCCACATCATTAATCATTAATGACAATACATTTTTAGTACAAAAGGTAATAAAAATATTAATTTTAAATTTATAAATTAAAAAGTATATATTTAATTTTTTATGGATTTTTTTTTAATTTTTGTCAATTAAATAAATATTTTTTATTTAAAATTTTCAAAGTTATTTTTAGAAAAAATTATATATTTATTTTAGAAAAAAATGTAATTTCATTTTTAATATTAAAATCCAGAAAATAAATATTTTAAAAAGTATTTTTTATTTATAAATTAAATTTAATTCTTTTTAAAATTTTTCTTTTTAGTTCAGTTGAGATGGATGAAAGTCATTGATGTGTTAATGTATAGTCATTAATTGTGGATGAGTCATATTGGTGAGTCATCACTTAACGGAAATTTGGATGGAATGGGGGTTGTTTGTTAGGTTGGCATAGTAGGAGGGGGTAAATTGATCATTTCATTGTACAGGGGGCCGTTTGTTAACTTGACAAAGTAGAGGGGGCAAAACACCATTTTCCCTTCTTTTAAATTGTTTAGTCTTCGCTTTAAATATAGGTCAAATGCCCGCCAACGAGCAGGTAAAAAACTAGTAAACAATAAATAACATATGACCCAAAGTATGCCAGATAAATAATTAAATTTCACTGTTGACTAAGGGTGATGAAGCACGAAATAAAAGCAAATGTTGAGAGTGGAATTTGAACCCACAGCCTTTCGGACCAAAACCTTAATCTGGCGCCTTAGACCAACTCGACCATCTCAACTATGACAAGTTAATCATATTTATAGCTTATACTTTACTATAACTAATTATAACAATGATTGACAATCTAGTTGGGTTTTTGAATTTTTTGTTTTACTTCTTTTCTTTCTCCATCTCTGTCGTTGCAACTTGAAAATTCGTTTTGGGGTTTGCCTCCATCGCTTGTCATTCCAAGTACCTGGGGGTCCCAACCGAATGGGGAATGTCTCGTAAGGAGACTTTCACCTTTCTAATTGAGCGTATGGAAAAACAAGGACAAGCCTGGAAGGGAAGGATGCTCTCTCAGTCAGGAAGAGAGACTCTTATTAAATCAGTCATTCAGGCGATTCCCACGTATCTGATGAGCTTGTTCTATCTGTCTGCAACCCTTACGAAGAGGATGGATACCATGGTTAGAAATTTCTTCTGGTTTAGGGCTATGAACAAGAGATCCATTCACTGGAGTGGGGCTGAGACTCTATGTAACCCTAAGAACGAAGGAGGTCTTGGGTTCCGAAACTTCTCAGACTTTAATCTGGCTCTTCTGGCTAAACAAGGGTGGAGAATACTGACCAATCCAAATGCGCTATGGGTTCGCTTACTGAAAAGCCTGTACTTCCATAATCGTGATTTCCTGTCAGCTAAGAGAGGAGCACGACCTTCGTGGATATGGTCCAGCATCTTTAAAGCACGGGACACAGTATCGTTGGGAGCTCTGAAGATTCTAGGGGATGGGAGTACGATTGACATCAATAATGATCCATGGATCCCTACCCTACCAAAAATCTTAACTCCATTTAATGGTTGCCCGAACAAGTTTGCTTCAGAGCTGATTAATGAAGACTCGCGAAGCTGGAAGGAAGATCAGATTCAAAGATTTTTCTCTCCGATCCATACAAGGGCGATTTTGGCTGTCCCTATTGGCCCGAGTGGGATGGAAGATGAATGGAACAGGAGCTTCACTCGGAAAGGGCTCTTCTCGGTCAGTTTCGGCCTACTATGCAAAGAGGAAAATGTCACAAAGTGCAACTCCTGCCAGGGGAGGGAGCGATTGCAATAAGATCTGGAAATGGATCTGGAGCCTATCTCTCCCACCAAAGATCAATTTTTTCATCTGGCGAGTATCCAAGGACGTGTTAGCAACGAACGACAACCTGTTCAAAAGAAAGTGTGCCCCTAACAACTTTTGTCCGCTCTGCCCCAATGTCATTGAAAGATCCTGGCACTGCCTCATCATGTGTCCCCATGCAAGGGAAGTCTGGTCGTCTTTCTTCCCTTCGATCTCAATCCCAACTTATGAAATGGATTTCACCAATTGGTTTTTTTCAAATTTTCAACGGTGCAGGTGAAACTAGCATCAGGACGATGGCGGCGGTGACTTGGAATATCTGGAAGTCTAGGAATGAGAAAGTCTTTAGTGGCACGGACCCAAATCTGTTCGCTACAAAGCTCAAAACGGCCCAAGACATGGAAGATTGGAAACAGTGCTGCACTTCTGCCTATGATGGGACACATTCCGTGTTAATCTTCCTCAGTACCCCTCCACTCCACCCCATTCAATACCTTTACCACCGCCGAGAATCCCAGATTTGGTGATTCACTGTGATGGGTCTTTTGTCAAAGACTCCCTGAGGGCGGCTTATGGCGTTGTCATGACAAACAACCATGGTCAAGTGTGTGATGGCAGGAGCGGTACTTTTTTCTGCTCTTCACCAATTGTGGCTGAAGCAAAAGCAATCAATGAAGCTATATCCCTTCAGCCTCTCGGCAGGTGACAACAGTTATAAGATCGGAATGTCTCTCACTGATCAATATTCTCAACAAACATCAGGTTAAGTGGCCTTGGGAATGTTCTGCTCTTATTGCTGTGATGGTTCAGTCTTTAGCCACCTGTCCGTGGGTCACTGTGGAATTTACTCCGAGATCTGATAACTGTTTAGCTGATTGGGTGGCAAAGTCAGCCCGCCTCGAAAGGCTTCCAATTGATTGGATGGAAGTACTAAATTCCTCTGAGTAGCTAGTTGTTTGTTTGGCCTTCAGCTTTGTGCTGCTTCTTGTACTGGTACAATTGGTTGATGAATGGAATCTGACTTTTATTCAAAAAAAAACTTGAAAATTCGAGTTAATAAGTTATTGACCTCATTACTTTGATTGTTCATAGCCATGCATATAGCTTATCTGCTCTTGCAATTCTGAAGTCAGTACTATATTTCACTATACAGTTGAGATAGCACCTCTTATTGTAATAATCTTGATTAGCTCTGTTCGGATGGGGACTCCCTATTTTCTGAATTTGAAGAGTGTGATGGTCAAGATGAAATAAGTGAACAGTGTCACGTACAAAATTTAGGACATCTGCGACACAGGTGCGAGAAATGGCAACGAAGGGTGACGTTATTACAAATCAGATGTAGAGTGATTATAATGCTAGTAATTAATCGAGTTTAGACGAGTGTTATACGTGATTCACTATAATTCTAGACATATGCATAATTAGTCATCAATTTGACAAATGAACAAAATTATAATTTTTAAATTATTTAATTTCAAATGTTGCATAACACCCGTAAACATAATTTCAATTTCTCTAATTTTAAAATTCTCTCAGTTTTAGAATTAATGATACTTTATAGTGGTTTCTTCTCCTCCGCGGTCGCAAAAGCACTGGGGAATTTTGTAGGGAGCTTTATCGCGTTTGACGAGAAAAGCACGATGATGTCAGCTGAGATGGTAATGCGGATTCGCGTCCGGTTGGACATTCGCGAGCCGATCAAGAAGGAAAAGAAGCTCAAACGGCCTGGAGGAGAATGCATTCTAGCCAAGTTCCGATATGAAAAATTGCCTACCTTTTGCTTCATCTGTGGTCGTCTGGGTCATATTGATCGCCATTGTGAGATTTACTTCGCCTGCCTGATGATCAGATCGTCCGATCATGGGATATATCTCTCCGAGCGCCAACACGGAGATCAAATACTTTGGGAGGGGACAAGTGGCTGGTTGAGGAAGAGCCAGGGACTGACATAGATAACGCCATGCAGGACAAGAATGTGAATTATGGGAGGATCACTGCTTCTCATAGCATGAAATTAATGGGGAACCTCGGGGCGACAAAGTCCACGAGCAGCATGGAGCTGGGCACGATTCTCTATTCCAAAGAGAATTTGACTCAGGAGGCTGCTATTACTGTACACGAAGAGAGAAAACGCCCTAGGGCATCTCCTAGTGGACACGTGAGCGACGATGGGATGGAGGTTGATCCTATGTTGGCAGGAACAACACTAGAACTAAGAATGGGATCTAGGGACCCGGAAGCCTGGCAATGGCAGGACTGCAGTTTGGCAGGACCTGCCCGAAGCAATGATTGTCTTGAGTTGGAACTGTCAGGGCTTGGGCAACCCCCAAGCAGTTCGCGCTCTGGGTGATCTCATTCGAGATCATCGGCCTGATGTACTTCTGCTTATTGAGACTTTTGTTAATAAGCAGAAGATGGAGGAGATTCATGTTCGATTAAAGTTTGGTGGTTGCTTTGCAGTGGATGCTAGGGGACATAGTGGTGGGCTTGCAGTTCTTTGGAGAGATACCCCTACTGTTTCTATCACTTCTTTTAGTGATAATTTTATTAATTTTATGGTGGCTGATGGCGCCCTTGGAAGCTCAAGAATGACCTGCTTCTATGGGTTTCCCGAGGGGACACGACGAAGAGCTTCTTGGGACATTCTTCGATCTTTAGTAGGCGTCCCGGGTGAGAGATGGTGTTGCATGGGTGACTTTAATGACATCGTCTCGCACGATGAAAAGCGAGGGATGCATGACCGGCCACAGGGTTTCATCGATGGTTTCCGGGAAGCAATTCTTGATTGTGGTTTGTATGACGTTGAGCTCGAGGGCTATCCATACACGTGGTCGCGTGCTAAAGGGAAGCCACATGCTGTTGAGTCGCGCCTTGATCGTGCTATGGCGAATGATGACTGGAGGCAAGCTTACCCTCTTGCCCGTCTTATTAACTTGGTTGCGCCAACTTCTGACCACACGCCAATCCTGTTTAACACCACGGGCTTGGAAGCTGGCTGAACAAGAAGAACCTTTAGGTTCGAGAATAAGTGGAAGGAGGAGCCGACCTTTCTTCCCTTAGTTGAATGTTGCTGGCTTGAGACGCATGCCGGTGACCTCATCGCCAAGCTTGATCACCTAGCAATCAAGCTTGACAAATGGGGGCGTGACCTGGCGCTGCGTTACCGAGGAGATATTAAACAGGTAAGGAGCGGCTGATCCAACTTCGGAACACTGAGGGCAGGGAAGCAGCTGCGGAGTATGATCAATGCAAAGATGAGGTCTTGCGCTTATTACAGATTGAGGAAGACCACTGGCGGCAGCGTGCTAAGCACTTTTGGCTCCGAGACGGGGACAAAAACACGAGTTATTTTCATTCAGTAGCAAGCGCGAGGCGGGCGCGGAAGAAGCTTTGAGGACTTCATGATGAGGCTGGTAATTGGTTTGACAGTGAGAAGGAGATGGGAAGAATTGCTGTAAACTACTTCACAGACATTTTTACGCGTGGGAATTGTGTGGCCGACCCAGTAGTTGAGGCCTTGGAGCCGAGGGTTGGAGCTGGACAGAATGAAATGCTGTTGGAAGATATTACCGATTTGGAGGTTCGAACCGCCGTTTTTAGCATGGATCCAAACAAGGCCCCGGGCCCCGACGGTTTCAACCCGGGCTTCTTTCAGCTATGCTGGAGCATTGTAGGCCGAGATGTTGCGGCTGCTTGTAGAGGCTGGATGACCACGGGTATTTTGCCGCCACGGGTCAGCCAGACAAACATCATCCTCCTTCCTAAGGTTGATGACCCAGGTACTATGCGAGACCTTAGGCCGATTTCCCTTTCTAATGTCGTCTATCGGATTGTTGCCAAAGTCTTTGCTAATAGACTTAAAAAACTCATGCCTGCTATTGTTTCTGAGGAGCAATCTGCCTTTGTTAAAGGTAGGCTAATAACTGATAATATTATGATTGCCTGTGAGATGTTGCATTGCATGAAGCGGCGGCAACGAGCCAAAGATGGTGAGGTGGCGCTTAAGATTGATATTTCAAAGGCCTTTGATAGAGTTGAATGGTCTTATTTGAGTGCACACTACAAAAAAAGAGACGTTTGGCGTCGGTCGGTAGGAAAGAATTTAGCGTCGGTCGACAGATAACCGACGCTAAACCCTTGACTCGCGTTTGACCGAGGTTTAGCGTCGGTCAAACATCGACCGACGCTAACATCTATCCAAAAAGCGACGCTAAAGTTGATTCCGGACCAAACCAACGGGGCAAACCGATCATTTTTTGGCATCGGTTGGGATAATGGGTTTAGCGTCGGTTGCAACCGACGCTAAACACACGAGAATTTTGCGTCGGTTCCGTGTCCAATTTAGCGTCGGTCAGCGACCGACGCTAAATTCCCAAGCTATAAAAACCCTGGACGGACAGCCAGAATCATTTGTGCAGTTTGCAACTCCTCTCAATTCTCTCAACTCTCTCCACTCTCTCAACTCTTCTAAGGTATGTAGTTTCTTTTTTCATATTGTTGTATTTAGTTAGTGAATTAGGTAGTGAATTAGTTAGTTATAGGATTTTAGGGTTAGTAGTTAGTTTGTTAGGTTGTGAACTAATGAAGTAGGATTTTGATATTATTATCTAGTTAGTGAAATAATCTATTTAAGAATAAGTGTGCATTATTAGTTAGTGAGTTAAATTGTGGTTATTTTGGTAGGCGTAATTTCGTTTGAGCTAGGAGCAGTGGTGACGCCGTCTCTTCGTTGTTTTCTCTTCTTCGATAGTAGGTATGTATATATTAATTTTGCAATTGTGTCGTCTCATTGTTTTTTTTTTAGGATTATTATGCTTACTGATTACTAATTGTGTCGTACATTTATCAGTGACCGTCTTTCTTCTATCCTCATTTCTCTTGTTTTGCGTCTCATCCCAGGTGTATGGTATGCATTCTTTTAACTATGTTATTAGCTACTTGTTATGTTCATTTGTTATTTGGAATTGCTATGTTCAATTGTATGTTAAATTGCTATGTTAATTTGTTATTTGAAATTGCTATGTTCAATTGGTATGTGAAATTGCTATTAAATTGCTATGGTATTAATCTTGCAATGAAATTGTTATGTTATTAATCTTGCAATTAAAATGATATGTTATTACATTGCTATGTTATTAATCTTGCAATTAAAGTGTTATTGTATGAGTTAGTTTTCTCTGTAATTTGCTATGTCATTAACTAATTGACTTTATTATGAGTCAACATAATTATAATTATATTGCATGTCCCATTGTTACCTAATATAATCTTTGCTGTAGATATCTAATAGCTATTCCAATATAGCTATATAGTTAACTGATAGATATTACGATTTAACTTTCTAATTAATTCCATCACCTACACTAAATCAGGCATCTTCCAAATGGATAAGTCTTGGATAACCAAACATCGGTTGTCACAAGAGTATAGGGATGGTTTTGAATTTCGCTTTCGCGAATAATCATGAAGGAGAGCAAATAATTTGTCTGTGTCCAAAATGTGGATTCAAGAAATGGCTATATAGGGATGATGTGTACGAGCACTTGATTCGCAAGCCATTTCCTACAACCTACACTGTTTGGTATCGACATGGAGAGCGCCTCATTGCTGAATCTTCTCAGAGTGCAAATGCAGTAGTGCAAAACTATGAGCATACAAGAGCATTTCGAGATCTGGTTAATGATGCTTTTGGTGTTATTCCAGAGGAGGTCACTAGTACAATACAAGCCTCTGAAGATATTGTTATTGGTAATGAAGTAGAAAATGTTCTAGAAGATGATATGAACACTGTATTTGAAGATCACCCCATTGCAGAGGATGACATGAGCTACCCGAATGACACAGAGGAGCCGGATGAGACCAATGTCAACTTTAGGGATTTAATGAAAGATGGAGAAGCACCCTTATATGAAGGATGTACAAAATTCTCAAAATTATCTTTCATCTTGAGGCTTTATCATATCAAGGGAATGCACAACATCAGCGATAAAGCAATGTCGTTGATCATTGAGTTGTTGCATGACGCTTTTGAGTTTGCCAACATACCGAAATCGGGATATGGTGCAAAGAAAATGATCTCAAAATTTGGAATGGGGTACACGAACATTGATGCATGTGAGAATGACTGTATGCTGTTCTGGGGGGAATGATATAGAAGAGAGTGTTTGTAAGATTTGCAAGCAGTCCAGATACAAAGATGATGGGCATGAGGGTGTAAGTCAAGAACATAAGAAAAAACGAAAAACGATGAAAACATATCGCTACTTTCCCTTGATTCCGAGGTTGAGAAGGTTATTTATGTGTCCTACAACAGCTAAGAGTATGGTGTGGCATTCTACAGAAAAAATTAGTGACGGAATGGCAAGGCATCCACGAGATGGAGAAGCGTGGATAGACTTTGACAATAGATACCCTGATTTTGCATCTGATCCTAGAAATATACGCATTGGTCTTGCTACTGATGGCTTCAATCCGTTTGGGAATATGAGTCTTAGTCATAGTACGTGGCCTATTATTCTTATGCCATATAACACGCCTCCATGGGAATGCATGAAATCAACAGGTATGATTTTGTCAAGTATCATCCCTGGAAAGAAAGCCCCTAGCAATGATATTGATATCTACCTACAACCTTTAATCAATGAGCTCAAAATTTTGTGGGAAGGTGTAGAAGCATACGATGCAGCCAAAAAGGAGGTATTTCAATTGAGAGCTTCCCTAATGTGGACTATTAGTGATTTTCCCAGACTGTCCGTATTATCTCGTTGGAACACTTACACAGGGCAAGCTTGTCCAACTTGTAATTTCGACCAAGAACCGTTACGGTTGGGAGGCAGTTTGAAAAGCTGTTTCATAGGAAGTCGACGGTTTTTTCCTGCAAATCATCCTTTCCGACAACAAAAGTCTAAATTCAATGGTGATGTCGATTTCAGAGAGCCAACCAAACTATTATCTGGCTCTGAAATACTGAAACAGGTGGGAATGTCACTGTCACTTTTGGGAAGACGAGTGAGAGTGAGAAGGGTGCACCGCCAAAGAAGAAGTCTAGAAGTGATGGAGGGAACAAAAGGCAGACAGAACAATGGAAGAAGAAAAGTTGTTTCTTTCAATTGCCTTATTGGGAGTTCAATAAATTGCGACACAATCTCGATGTTATGCACATAGAGAAGAATGTGTGTGACAATATTCTTTACACTTTGATAAATGACAAAGATCGAAGTAAGGATCATTTGAAAGCAAGGATGGATTTGAAAATCATGAAAATTAGAAGAGAGTTATGGCCAAGACCAGATGGAAGAACTTGTCCAGCAGCTATATACACAATGGGTAAACGAGAAATTCAAACAATGCTCGAGACCTTGAAAGATATTTCCGTACCAGACGGATACTCTAGCAACATATCCCGGTGCGTTGATGTGGAACACCGGAAGATATTGGGTTTGAAAACTCATGACTGTCATATCTTAATGCATGAGTTATTACCTTTGTCCATTCGGAATGTATTGTGATGTGACTTTAATTAGTGCATTTTAAGCTTATGAATGACCTATGAAATGCCCGTGTTTATTCGTGAAATGACATGACTTATATGCTTTTATTGAAGTTTTGTGCAAAGTGTCATTTTGTTGTCCGGTTGCCACTTTGGAGCCAAATTCGTGGTCTATTGGAGTTGCCTCTGTGCATTTTCAGGTTATGGCATCAAAGTACGGATGACAAGGAGCGCATAGGAGCAAACGGGAGGTCATTTGTAGTCCGGACGAGGGAGATATGAGCCTTACAAGATCGAGCTTTCTGCAGAGTGCAGGGGTGCACGCCGTGCAGATGTGCACGCCGTGCAGGGGTGCACGCCGTGCAGGGGTGCACGCCGTGCACTGTCCCCTGCACTATAAATACTCTTGTTTTTGGCCATTTTGAGAATTCTTTGATATCTCTTGAACCCCATACACATACCCACGAACCCTCAAAACCCTAGAACACGTTTTTGGAGCAATTTGAAGCCATTGGAGCTAGGATTGAAGCCAACAAACCTTGGGAGAAGTGCTTACAAGTGGAGAAGTGAAGATCATCTCAAGGATTCATCCATGGTGTTCTTGGTGACCATTCTTCCTTCTTTTCTCTTTACTCCCTTGGCCATGTGTGGCTGAGTTTCTAGGGTTCATCTTGGATGGGTAGATTAGTTGTGCTATGATAGAGGGATGATTGTATAGAACTTGCCATGATTGATCTTGGTTGTATGAGGATGATTCCTAGACTTGTTCTTAATGCCATTTTATGCCATGTTTGCTTGATTTGGTCCATTCAATGTGATTTGATGCATGAGAGTGCTTGGATTGCATAGATTGTAGGTCTAGGGATTGAAGTGAGTGTGTTCTAAGAGATTAGATCATCTTGTTTCAACCATTTTCACTTGATTTCACTCTTGGGCATTTTATCGAACACTTGGTGTGCATGTGGATTTTCATTCAATTGAGTTTGAAAATGCTTTTTGGTGAATCTCTTAGTGTTAGGGCATTGATATGAGAGTGTTGTGCCTAGCCTTGTGGTCATAGAGTCTTAAGAGAGGGTCTTGTGTATTGGCATTTCATCAAACACTTAGAATGCATCCTTTTTCACTTAGCTTGAGAGCGAGAGCCTAAGTTGAGTGGTATTAGGATAGGGATTAGGTGCTACGAGAGTGCATTGATGTCTATAAAAGTGAAATGCATGGTCATCCGAATGCAAACTCGATCTTAATTGGCTTGTTTGTTCAATTAGTCATCTTGAGCATGATGAAACTACCCACCAAGAGAGCCCCCTTTGTCTTTGATTTGAACCACCTTTCTCTCTTGCTTAGTCTTTGTTAGTATTGCATTTCTTTGCTTTTGTTTCTGAATTTCTAAATCAACCCAAACCAATTTCAAATGTCTAGACCGTCTATGAGAAGTGTGAGTATTGGTTTATGAGAGGACCCCGTGGAATACGACCTTGGTAAAATCGCCTTTTATCAAGTTTTTGGCGCCGTTGCGGGGATTCTCTCATTCCTTTGAAAGCACTTAGTAGTGGACCGATCTATTCACTTCCTTCCGCTTTACTTTTTGCTTCCTTGTTGCTCTTTGTTTACTTTATTATCCTGCATCGTTGTATTACTCGGGTGTGTTTGTTGTGCTTGTTTGCAGGAGATTTTGGGTTAGTGCATGAGGCGTTCAGCTCGTCTTCAAGCACGAATCCAAGGACTAGAACAAGTGCTCGAGTCACCTACCACTTCCCCACCTCCTACAGTTGAAGAAGAAGAAGTTGATCGCATCTCACACCACACTATGTCTCATCACGAGGATGAAGATAACCATTCGGAACATTCTCACCATACCAATGATGATGATCACTCACAAAGGGGTGCAAGACGTACCTTGGCGGATTATGCTCGTCCTACTCTTGAAGGGGCAGCCTCTAGCATTGTTCGAAGACCTGTCAATGCTAGGAACTTTGAGCTCAAGCCTAATATGATCCAAATGGTTCAAAATGGAGTGGTGTTCAATGGCATTGATGGTGAATGTCCATCTAGGCATCTCAAGGACTTCTTGGAGATATGTGACACGGTTAAGAATGACCAAGTTCACCCGGATTGTGTGAGACTCCGGCTCTTTCCTTTTTCACTCAAAGCTAGAGCTAAGTCATGGTTGGAGAATCAACCGAGTAGAGCTTTCACCACATGGGAGGGCCTAGCCGAAGCTTTCCTTGAAGAGTTCTTTCCTCCCTATATGACGGATGCAATCCGAGACCGCATCAACCACTTCATACAACACAAGGGAGAGCTCTTCCATGAGACTTGGAATAGGTTCCAAGCCATTCTTCGGTATTGTCCTCATCACAACTTCGCCGAATGGAGCTTGGCGGACATCTTTGCTAGGTCCCTTGATTTTGAGAATACAAGGATGATCAACCAAGCCGCCGGAGGTGACTTAAGGATGCTCACTCCCGAAGATGCTCTAGAACTCTTCGCGGAGATGGCCAACAAGACAAGGAGTTGGTCTCGACAACAACCTCCTAAGTCTAAGTATGGAAGCGACACTCACTATGACTCTCGGGCGTAAGTGTTGATGCACCAAAGGATTCGTCTAGCTATGGGAAGAAGCCTAAGTTACCGGGGCACCGAGATGAAGATGATCCCATGATTGCTCTCCTTATGTCCAAGATTGATGCCATGGCCTCTCAAGTAAGTAATCTTAGTATGCCTAAGACTCCCTCTAAGCCATCTAAAGTGGGTAATCCACCGGTTGCTTCGGTATTTTGTTGTGAAGGTTGTGGAGGTCAAGGCCACGATGTTAGTGCTTGTCCTTCTGCCACTCCTGAACTTGGCCAAGGCGACCTTGAGGAGGTAAGCTTCGCACAAGGTCAAGGTTTCCATGGTAATTTCAGCCCCCAAGGTAACTATCAAGGTAACTATAACCGACCTTGGTACAACAAGTCTAACCAAGGTTACCAAGGCCAAGGGAGTCAAGGTAGTGGTTATAGCAAGGGCTACAACCAAGGAAATCAATGAGGTTATCAAGGTTATAGGGGTTATCAAGGCAACCAATGGTCTCAAGGAAGTAACCTAAACCAAGGTAGCCAAGGGACTCAATGAGGACCCCAAGGTCAAGGGCACCAAGGGGGAAATCAATGGAATCAAAGTGGACATCCAAGTCAAGGTTTCCAAGGTCCTACCCCACCGGGAATGTACAACCATAGAGGTGAAGGACCACCCGGGTTCAACAAGCCTCCTCAAAATAAGGAGGGTGGTTCTTCGATCTCTCAAGAAGACACCAATGCGGCAATGATCCAACTCATCAAGAATCAACAAGCTTCAATTGCCAATTTGGAGAACCAATTAGGACATATTTCTAAGGCACTCTCGGAGCGACCCTCGGGCACTTTACTTCCAATACCGAGATCAACCCCAAAGGTCCGGAGCATTGCAAGGTAGTGACCTTGAGAAGTGGAAGACCCTTGCAAGATACAACCTCTACCCCAATTGACTCTAAAAAGGTACAAGATCCTAATCTAATGGTTGATGATGATGATATTAATGACCCTCCTTCGGATGAAGTTGAGGTTGAAGTCGAACCTCCTACGGGTAATGTGAACACTAAGGTTGCCAAGGAACCTAGTAAGGCTACATCGAGTACACCACCGGTCTCTCCTCCCGCACCGGTTGTATCCCCATACAAGCCTAAGCCTCCATACCCATCTCGATTGAAGAAGGATGGCCTTGAGAAGGTTTTCAAGAAGTTTGTGGAGCGGATTAGTCAAATGCAATTCTCTCTTCCGTTTCCCGAAGCAATGACTATGATGCCCCAATATGCTAAGTTCATGAAGGAACTCTACACCAACAAGAGAAAGCTACCGGAGACATCTCTAGTCCACCTTAATGAGGAATGCTCCGCCGTACTCTTCAAAAGTCCACCCAAAAAGCTCAAGGATCCGGGTACCTTTACTATCCCTTGTGCTATTGGTAATATTTCTCTTGCTAATGGTCTTGCGGATCTAGGTGCTAGTATCAATGTCATGCCTTATTGCATATTTGAGAAGCTAGGGTTGTCTAATCTTCGTTCTACTCGTATGTACATTCAACTTGCGGACAAGTCGACCAAGAGTCCTAGGGGGGTTGTTGATGATGTGCTAGTTAAAGTAGGCCCTTTTGTCTTCCTAGTTGACTTTGCGGTCATAGATACCGATGATGTGGATGTCTCATTGATATTTGGTAGACCATTCCTAGCTACTTCTCGTGCTTTGATTGATGTGCATGACGGAAAATTGACATTGAGAGTAGGACAAGAGAGTGTCACATTTTGCATAGCCGATGGCATGAAGTTTGCTCACGCACAAGATGATTTAGAGTACTCTTGTGATACTATTGCTTCGGCTAGTGTGTGTAGTATTTCTAACTTCGTGTGTCGAGATTCTTTGGATGTTTGCCTTAGAACGGATGTGCAGGAACTTTTAGGCACCCCGGAGTTAAAAGCTCAAGTGGCTTACCTTGATGAAGGGAGAGACAAGTTAGAGGGTGAAACGGTTTTTGTTGCTCTCCCGAAGGTGGAAAGGGTAAAGACCTCCTATGAAGAACCACCTACTCTTGAGCTCAAGCCTCTTCCCGCACATTTGGAGTATGCTTTTCTCATGCCAGATTCTAAGCTACCGGTCATCATCAATTCTGAGCTTCTACCCGAGCAAAAGGACCGTCTAGTGGAGCTCCTCAAGAAGTACATGAGAGCTATTGCGTGGAGCATCTCGGATATTCGAGGTATAAGTCCCACATTTTGCTCACATCGGATCCTTATGGAGGAAGATTTCAAGCCGGTTGTGCAACCACAAAGAAGGCTAAATCCTAACATGAAGGAGGTTGTGAAGAAAGAGGTTATTAAGCTTATGGATGCGGGTATTATCTTTCCTATCTCGGATAGCCCTTGGGTTAGCCCCGTGCAAGTTGTTCCCAAGAAAGGAGGGATCACGGTGGTAGCTAATGACAAGGATGAGCTTATCCTGACAAGGACGATCACCGGGTGGCGTGTTTGCATAGATTATCGTCGACTCAATGATGCCACTAGGAAGGATCACTTTCCTCTACCTTTCATGGATCAAATGCTCGAGCGTCTCTCCGGTCACGAGTACTATTGTTTCTTGGATGGTATGTCGGGTACTTCCAAATCCCGATCGCCTCGGAGGACATCGAGAAGACCACATTCACATGCCCCTTCGGTACTTTTGCTTATCGACGGATCCCCTTTGGGTTGTGCAACGCTCCCGCCACCTTCCAACGGTGTATGCTTGCCATTTTCGATGATTTCGTGGAAGATATCATGGAAGTGTTCATGGACGACTTCTCGGTTTTTGGGGATTCATTCGACCTATGCTTGAGGAACCTTGAGAAGGTCTTGCGTCGGTGTGAAGAGACCAATCTTGCATTAAGTTGGGAGAAGTGTCATTTCATGGTCAATGAGGGGATTGTTCTTGGTCACAAGATCTCTAAAAAGGGCATTGAGGTTGACAAGGCAAAATTGGAGACCATCTCTCAACTTCCTCCACCCTCATCCGTGAAAGCCGTGAGAAGCTTCTTGAGGCATGCCGGTTTCTATAGGCGCTTCATCAAAGACTTCTCGAAAATAACTACTCCTATGACTCGGCTTCTTGAGAAGGATGTGGAATTTCGTTTTGATGAAGAGTGCTTGCAAGCTTTTGAACTCCTCAAGGGTAAGCTCACGAATGCCCCTATACTCATTGCTCCGGATTGGTCAAAGTCATTTGAGTTGATGTGTGATGCTAGCGATCACTACAACAGAACAATTGTTTTGTCGCAGGCCGCCTGTGACAGAAAACACGGCCTGTGACAAAGCTGTCGCAGGCGGTGCGCTTTGTCGCAGGCCGGTCGCTGTCTGTGACAGCTTTGTCGCAGGCCGCCTGCGACAAAACAATGTCTGTGACGGGCTTGTCGCAGGCGGCCTGCGACAAAGGCCTGTCTGTGACGGGCTTTGTCACAGGCGGCCTGCGACAAAGGCCTGTCTGTGACGAGCTTTGTCACAGGCTGCCTGCGACAAAGCTCTGTCTGTGACGGGCTTTGTCACAGGCTGCCTGCGACAAAACACTGAATGACCCCCCTAAAGTTCACGGGCACCATTCAGTTCTTCCGAAACTCTCTCTTTCTCTCCTCTCTTTTGACGCCTCCGATGAAGTTTGTCTCCTATTCCGCCATCCTCCGACGTCCCAGAGCCTCCTCCGACGTCTCATAACCCCCGTCCGACGTCCCATAGCCGAGTCCGACGTCCTATACCCTCTTCCGCTGTCCCAGATCCTCCTCCGACGTCCCATAGCCCCCCTCCAACTTCTAAAACCCCTCATCCGACGTCCCACAACCCCCTCCGACGTCTAAGGCCCATCTCCGACGTATTGCCGCTTCCACCGACAATCTCCACCATCTCCAGGTGAGTAATATAATCTGCTCAGATCATTTTAGTATTAAACGAGTTCTTGATTTCATATTAAACTAGTTTCTGATGGCTTCTTTCCCAGATTCATCAAGGTAAGATCATCATTTCTTGACAGCAGACCGATTTTACGCCATTGATTTACAATCCAATGTTTTTTGGCATGATTCTGATTGGTTTCCTTCGTTCGTAGATTTCGTGGAGATTCGCTAGTTCTTTTTTTGCGGCAGTGCGTCGGGATTGTTTCCGGAATTTTGTTGTTGTTTTTATTCGGTAATTTTCTGTTCTTATTCATCATATTTGATAACTAATTTAAATATTAGTGTTAATTTGTAATTTTTGTATTTGACAATTAGATGTTCTTTTTGTGTTATTGCAGGCTAATGAAGCTCCTTCTCCTTAAGGACAGTATCTATAGTCTCCGTGTGAAGAGTTGTACCTTGTGATTGTTGTACTTGTACTTTATTTGTATCATACTTATACTGTATTATGTTACTGACGTCTGTGTCAGTACTGTTTGTTTGTTCATTTTAAATGTATTATGAATTTAACTGTGTTGTTAGGAATTTCATTTGATACTTTTAGTAGTTTTTTTATGTTCTAGCGTCGTTGTATTTTTTTCAACAGTAGTTCTCGTTCAATCCGGAAAAAATTTGAAAAAGGCTACGAAAAGCCTACGAAAAAGAGGCAAAAAGCCCGAAGAAAAGCCTGTTTAAAAAACCCATTCAGCCCAAAAAAGCCCCACAGCCTGCAGGTCCGACCCAACCCTGGGCTCCATTTTGTCACAGACAAATTGTGACAGACAACCGTCTGTGACAAAGTTTGTCGCAGGCAGCTGTCTGCCACAATCTGTCTGCGACAAACTTTGTCGCAGACGGCTGTCTGTCGCAGGCCGTCTGTGACAAACGTTTGTCACAGACGGCCTGCGACAGACAGCCGTCTGTGACAAAGTTTGTCGCAGACAACGCCTGCGACAAAATGCACTTTGTCGCGGCTGTTTTTGTCACAGACAAAAACGCATTTTGTCGCAGGCAGCGTCTGCGACAAACATCGTGCTTTGTCACAGGCCGGCCTGCGACAAACTGTGTTTTTGTCTGTGACAAAATCAATGTTATGTTGTAGTGGATTACGCCATTGGAGCGGTTCTAGGCCAACGAATCGACAAGAGATTCCATCCAATATACTATACAAGTAAGACTCTCAATGATGCTCAAAGGAACTACACAACTACGGAGAAGGAGCTCTTGGCCATAGTGTTTGCTTTTGATAAGTTTAGGTCCTACTTGGTACTTTCTCACACTATTGTCTTCACGGACCACCAAGCTTTGAGGTACCTTCTATCTAAGGCCGATGCTAAACCAAGGTTGATCCGATGGGTTCTTCTATTGCAAGAGTTTGATATTGAGATTCGAGATAAGAAGGGGTCCGAGAATGTAGCGCCGACCACTTGTCTCGCTTGGAAGAGGCGGAAATGGTACACAATGGAAATGAAGAGATCAATGACAACTTCCCGATGAGCTATTATTCGCTATAGCAACTTTAGAGTTCAAGGAACCTTGGTTCGCGGATTTGGCTAACTATCTTGCTAGTGGAGACTTGAAGGAGGGCCTCTCCACTCAAGACAAAAGGAAGTTCTTTGCGGATTTGAAGCATTACTATTGGGACGATCCTTTTGTATTTCGAGTTGACTCGGATGGTATGATTAGAAGATGTGTCACTTATGGAGAGTCTAAGGACATCATGCGACATTGCCACTCCGGTCCTACGGGTGGACATCATGGAGCAAATCGCACGGCTCGCAAGGTACTTGAGTCCGGATTCTTTTGGCCCTCGATCTTCCGAGATTGTCAAGACTTTGTCAAGTCTTGCGATGCGTGTCAACGTTCAGGTAACATCTCTTCCCGTAATGAAATGCCTCAAAATGTCTCGTTAGTGGTAGAAATATTTGATATATGGGGTATTGATTTCATGGGACCGTTTCCTACTTCGCATGGTAACAAGTACATATTAGTTGCGGTAGATTACGTGTCTAAATGGGCGGAGGCACAAGCTTTGCCTACCAATGATGCCCGAGTCGTAGGGAAGTTTCTTGTTAAGTTGTTCACCCGTTTTGGTACCCCTCGTGCTATCATTAGTGATCGAGGTACTCATTTTCAAGGGCAATTCGATAGAGTATGCCACCGGTTCGGCGGCTATATTTATAGTACAAGGGTGGCCTAAGCCGTCTCCTACTCAAATAAGGTAAGACTAAAATATGCCTAAAAGATAGGCCGAAGAAAATATTAAAAAATACTAAGTTGTCCGCGGGTGAAATTCTAGAACCGGCAAAATTGTATGAAAACCCTAATCCGGGCGGATTAGGGCACGCCGGGTGACCGTGTCCGGATGGGATTAGGAAAACCCTCCGGACGCGTGCTGGATTCCGGACGCGGCTAGGAAGAGTGCCCGGAACCCTCGCGGTGGCATTTCTGTAATTTCCGCGGGTTCCGGGTGACCCGGCGGTCGGGTGGCATCCTTCGGTGTTGATGACCGGCTCGGCATCAAAGGCTCCGGACCCGGTGCTAGGGTTTTGGTGATGCCGGGCGGTTCTGGCTTTCTGGGCAGCATTTCCTCGGACAAGTGAGGTTTTCCCCCGGGCTTTTGACCTCCTGATTCTTCTGGCATCAACTTGTCCGCCATATTCCGAGTGATGAGCATGGTTGTCCGCTGTAGGGGCTGGTTGTCCGTGCGCTCCGGGCCTCGGGCAGTGTCCGTCGGAAGCCAACCTGTCTTGGCCACATAGTCTCTAATCTTCTGGTCTTCCGTACGCCAGAATTCTTCCCAAATGGCCTTTGACGTGTGCTTGACTTGAGGGATCTTTGACAAGAGATTGGGGAAGGCCGAGACTCGGTGCTTGGTCTAGGACTTAGGTTCTCGGCCAGTAGCATAGCCTGGAACTCCCTTCCATCTCGGGGTGCCTTCCTTCCTTGTGGGGCAGGCCTGGCCTTGTTTTTGAGCTCATTTCTGGGCTTAAGAGCTTGTAGGTAGCCAGCCCTTAGCTCTAGGCGCTTTTTGTAGGGGCCCGGAGTGCTGCCTTCTATGGGGTGCCTCGGTGGGGTGTAAGTATACCTTTGTGGCCCGGGGCGGTGGAGCCGGGTCATATCATCCCCCTCTTCTTGACTGGGATTTGTCCCAAATCCTCCTCAGTATCCTTCCTAGAACCCATCACTCTTCGCCAAACTTCAGCAATTTTGGGGGCCACGGCCGGGGACAATTCATCATCATCAGTAGTGCTAGGGGTGTCATTTGAGTCGGTACTGGACATTGTCTCGGACTCTTCAGTGTCTTCTTCTTCAGTCTCCATTTCTTCCACTTCGTAGATACCATTAACAGTAATGTTAAGGCTTGGTGAGCTGCTGGGCGAGGGTTCTTCGCTCATCTCCTCATCCGAGTCTTCCTCTGGATCTTCTTCATTCAAGTCAGCTTTTAAGACCCGCCGGGAGACGACTTCCCATGGGATCTCGGGACGGGCGGCCGTCGGATTCATGACCGTCGGGGGCGCGGGTGGTCGTCGGGGCCGGCGCTCGGTTGCAAGTCGTCACAGGACCCTCCGGCTTTCTTCAGGTCAAGATTGGCCGAAGGAATGTTCAAAAGACCCGGGGTGGGCCGATTGACATCATCCGGCGCGGACAGGATGTCCGGGACAGTCGTGATGCTAGGCCGGGGCAGGGCCGGCGCTAGGTCGGGGCAGTACTGGGTGCTGTGCCGGGGCAGCGCGGGGTGCAGGGCCGGGGCAAGGCTGGGCGCGGGGCCGGTGCAGTGCTGGGCGCTGGACTGGGGCAGTGCTGGGCGCTGGGCCGGGGCAGTGCCGGGCGCTTTGTTGGTGCAGTGCCGGGACAGTACTGGGGCAGTGCTAGGCGCTGGGCCGGGGCAGTGCCGGGCGCTGTGCTGGGGCAGTGCCGGGGTGATCACTCGACTGCTGAAGGCTGAAAATTTTTCCAAGCCTTCAACCTCAACTTCTTCTCCTTCACTCGATTCTCCTTCCAATTCTTCAACAAGTGGTTCCTCCTCGTCGTCTGTCACGACCTCTCCTTCTCTAAGCACCATGGCTCGGGTGTTAGGGCATTCCCTTGCCATGTGACCCCTACCTTGACACTTAAAGCACACGATGGCACTAGGCCGGGCGTTAGTAGTAGGAATTTTTGAACCAAGATTAGGGTTTACCCGTGATGCCGACCCTTGGTTAGGGTTTGGTCTCGATCCGGCGCTCCGGTTAGGGTTTGGCCGGTATGGGGTGTGGCCGGCGCTTCGGTCGCCTCTCACCGGGGCACTGATCGGTGGCGTCGGGATAGTCCTTCTTCCAAGGCCGTTCTTCAGCTCCTTCTCAACCCTAGTAGCCACGTTGATCAAGTCATCATAGTCAGCAAAGTTGAGAATGTTGACTTGATGTAGAATCTCCCTTTGCAATCCGCCGGTGAAACGGGCTATCTTGGCATCTTCATCCTCATTCAGGTCCAGCCGTGCAACCAGGATCTCCATCTCCTTGTTGTAATCCTCAACCGTCATGCTCCCTTGCTTCAAGGACTGAAGCTTGGTGTGCAAGTCTCGGTTGTAGCTACTCGGCACAAACTTCCTCCTCATCTTTCTTTTAAGACTCCTCCAAGTAAGGACGGGGTCCTCCTCTCCCTTCCTGATCAGATTCCTGAGTTGGGACCACCACAAGGCAGCATAGTCAGTAAACTCTAGTGTGGCTAGGGTTACCTTTTTCCTCTCGGAATAGTTGTGGCACTCAAAGAAATCTTCCATGGCTCTCTCCCAATCAATGTAGTCGTCGGGATTGGTTTTGCCAGTGAATCTAGGCACGGTGAGCTTCAAGCTGCTCACATCATCATCTTCCTCCTGTTCATTCCTCCTTGGCCGCCGGGGCCTTCTCCATTCGCGGCGCCGAACTGCTCGGCCATCCGGGCCACGTTCTCGGCTATGGCGGTCAGCCGGGCATCAAAGTGTTGAATCTCTCCTCTGCCATGGTTAGTCTTTGAACAAAAGGCCTCACAAATTCTCTCTAAGGACCTCACACACTCTTGTTTTTACCACTCGTGTTTGTATTTTTTTTTTTTTTAACAAGACACTCAAATTAGGGTTTCCTTGAAATTTTCAAAACAAGTCAATCTCAATTCAAGTAGTTGCAAGTTTCTTCGAAGCTATGCAGTCTAGGTCTACCAATGACACTAACAAGACCTTATACCTAGGGTTTGGATTTCTAGGGGCCAGAATCTTGAGTTAGGACGTGGGATGACAAGACAACAAATTTGGGTGTTCAACCAAGAAAGCTAGTAGTGCAAAACTTAGTAGCTAACCTATGAAAAACCCCTCTTCTTGAACTTATTCTACTACCTTGGTAGTGAACGTGGCCTTGCTTTTTTTTTTTCTAGGTCAATTTTTTTAAGACCTTTGATTTTTTTCTTCTTTTCTTTTCTTTTCTTTTTCTAGGAACGGCCACAGCTTTTTCTCACAACAAAAAAACTTGAAAGAAAGGTAGAAGAATAGAACAAACACAATGAAGATATTTTTAGGGTTTTTTGAAACTGAAAACAACGAAAGCATAAAGGATATGGATTCAAGTAGAAGAACCTGAAAACTGGGATAGATTGTTGGTCCAAGAGTTGAACCGTGCTCTGATACCAGCTGATGCAGAACCGCTCCTCACTGAAGGGCTCGGCTTCGAACACCCAATACTATATCAGCCCCACGAGAACCTAACTTTGAAACGCGGAGAATACTTGAAATCCACTAAGTATAGACTTAGGAACCCCAAGGTATTCGGTCGAATTGGTGCCACAAACAAAGGGTGATGACCTTTGATGATAAACCAAACCTTAAGCTAAGCAACAACGTGCAAAGACTCGAAGGAGAAAGAACAAAGTTCTGAAAATTTTAATTATGACTTCCTGTCTTTACAATGAAGGCCGAAGCCTATATTTATAGTACAAAGGTGGCCTAAGCCGTCTCCTACTCAAATAAGGTAAGACTAAAATATGCCTAAAAGATAGGCCGAAGAAAATATTAAAAAATACTAAGTTGTCCGCGGGTGAAATTCTAGAACCGGCAAAATTGTATGAAAACCCTAATCCGGGCGGATTAGGGCACGCCGGGTGACGTGTCCGGATGGGATTAGGAAAACCCTCCGGACGCGTGTTGGATTCCGGACGCGGCTAGGAAGAGTGCCCGGAACCCTCGCGGTGGCATTTCTGTAATTTCCGCGGGTTCCGGGTGACCCGGCGGTCGGGTGGCATCCTTCGGTGTTGATGACCGGCTCGGCATCAAAGGCTCCGGACCCGGTGCTAGGGTTTTGGTGATGCCGGGCGGTTCTGGCTTTCTGGGCAGCATTTCCTCGGACAAGTGAGGTTTTCCCCCGGGCTTTTGACCTCCTGATTCTTCTGGCATCAACTTGTCCGCCATATTCCGAGTGATGAGCATGGTTGTCCGCTGTAGGGGCTGGTTGTCCGTGCGCTCCGGGCCTCGGGCAGTGTCCGTCGGAAGCCAACCTGTCTTGGCCACATAGTCTCTAATCTTCTGGTCTTCCGTACGCCAGAATTCTTCCCAAATGGCCTTTGACGTGTGCTTGACTTGAGGGATCTTTGACAAGAGATTGGGGAAGGCCGGAGACTCGGTGCTTGGTCTAGGACTTAGGTTCTCGGCCAGTAGCATAGCCTGGAACTCCCTTCCATCTCGGGGTGCCTTCCTTCCTTGTGGGGCAGGCCTGGCCTTGTTTTTGAGCTCATTTCTGGGCTTAAGAGCTTGTAGGTAGCCAGCCCTTAGCTCTAGGCGCTTTTTGTAGGGGCCCGGAGTGCTGCCTTCTATGGGGTGCCTCGGTGGGGTGTAAGTATACCTTTGTGGCCCGGGGCGGTGGAGCCGGGTCATATCAGCGTCACTCATCGGATGTCCACCTCGTATCACCCTCAAACTAGTGGCCAAGCCGAGGTGACCAATAGGGAACTTAAGAGAATCTTAGAGAAGACGGTCGACCAATCACGGAAAGATTGGTCGAAGAAGCTTGATGACGCTCTATGGGCCTACCGCACGGCCTACAAGACCCCTATAGGCACTACTCCCTATAGGATGGTCTATGGCAAAGCATGCCATTTGCCGGTAGAGCTCGAGCACCGAGCTTATTGGGCATTGAAATTTCTAAACCTTGATATGAGTCTCGCAGGAGAAGAGCGTAAGTTTCAGGTACATGAGCTCGAGGAGTATCGCCATCATGCATATGAGAATGCAAAGCTTTACAAGGAGAGGACGAAGCTCATTCATGACTCCCGTTTGAAGCCGGGCAAGGATTTCAAAGTTGGTGATCAAGTTCTCCTATACAACTCTCGGCTCAAGCTCTTTCCCGGGAAATTGAGGTCTCATTGGTCCGGCCCCTTTACGGTAACTCATGTTTTTCCTTATGGCACCATCGAGGTAATCTCTCCATCCCAAACCAAACCTTTTAAGGTAAATGGCCATAGACTTAAGCATTATGTTGTTAGTGATACTATAGGTGCTGTTGAGGTCTTGTCTTTGGTCGTGCCTTGAATGTTCCTTGCTTCGTCGAGCTTAAGACGTTAAACAAGCGCTTCTCGGGAGGCAACCCGAGGGTTTTTCATGTCTTTTCTTCTTGATTTGATTGCGTGATTGTGTGTTTTTGTGGTGTTCAAGGTCCTTGAGTTGTTGTGGTGTCCTTTGTGGTCTCGTAGGCGTTGAAATTCTGAAGTTCGGGGTCCGTTTTGGGTTGATTTGACGGTGTTTTGGTCGTTTTTCGTCGAGGTGAAAATTTGTTTTTAAGCTGAGGAGGTGCACGCCGTGCACCGTGCACGGTTTGGTGCACGTGCTGTCCAGGAGGATTCGAAAAATTTTTCACCTCCAGGGTGCACGCCGTGCACCCTTGCACGCCGTGCATGATGCACGCCGTGCACCGTGCACGGTTTGGTGCACGTGCTGTCCAGGAGGATTCGAAAAATTTTTCACCTCCAGGGTGCACGCCGTGCACCCATGCACGCCGTGCACCTGATCTTTCCCTTTACATTGTTTCGGTTTGGTCAGGGTTGAGTCATCTGATTCTTGATTTTCTTGTTTGAGTCATTGTTCGGTTTGGTTTTGGTTCACCCAACTCACTTGACCCAGCTGACCCGACCCGACCCACTCACTCACCCCTACCCCAAACCAAACCAACTCACCCGCCCGAACCAATCGACCCACTCACCCGACCCGGCTGACCCACCCAACTAAACCCAACCCCCCTTATCCCTTTCCTCGACTCCCCCAGCCCAGCACACCCGTCCTACTCATCCGATCCGCCGCCGAAGCTTCCTCGACCGCCCGACGCCACCACACCGACCAGCTCCAGCCGCCGCCGCCACCACCCACATCAACTAACCCGACCGCCGGCCTTCCTTCCGCCAGCCAGCTCCGGCCGCCCATCTGCCCAGCCCCACCCGACCCACTCACCCATCCCGCTGACAAACCAGCCGCCGAAGCTCCGCTATTCAATCCCGTCCGCCCAGCCGCCGCCGCCACCACCCACATCACCTAACCCAGCCGCCGCCGCCAGCTTCCATCTGCCTCCAACTCCGACTGCCTCCCAGCCGGCAACTCCCATCTCAGCCCCCGATTCCAGGTTTCCAATTTTGATTTGGGATTTCTGTTTTGGTTGCTGTTCTACTAGCTGGGGATGGGTTGATGTGAGGGGTGTGGTTTGTTGAATTCGGGGGAGGCTGCTTGTTTAGGTTTGGTAGCATTTGGTGATTGAGTCATTTTTGCCTCATGATTTGTTTTGCTTCCTTGTTGTGATTTGAATTGCCAAGGGTGAATGTTCAGTTGCTTATTCGAGTGCGGAGGTTTGATTGAGGGAGTTGGCTTGCTTCACTCGGTTGGTTTTGTGGTCCATTGCTTGTTTGCTATGCTCAGTGCAATGAATTGATTTCGATGTGTTGTGGGTTTTGATAAAGAGATTGTGGTTCCTTCAATCGGCCAGAGTTTTGCTTGAGTGGAGGGGGTGTAATGTGCTTGTTTTGAATCAATTTGTTTTGTGATTTAGGAGCTTAAATTGGGCAGATGTTGGTAGGTGTCTTGTGTCCTGATTTTAGTGTTGCTTGATGAACTAAATGGTGGCAGTTGGTGGTTGATTTTTGTTAGTGTGGTTTGGGGGGATGAGTGTAGTGTGTTTATTCTTTCGTTTTGGGTGGAGGGGTTGTTTGGTTTTGAATGGACATTTGTGATATCTTACTTGTTGTGGTGCTTAGTTGATTGGTGTGGATTGTCACATGTGTGAGTGTGGTTCCGTGGATATTGCCTCTGTTATTGTTCATGACCCATTTTTGGCCAATTTGGATTTTTCATTTCCTTGTGCTTAATTCGGGGACCGAATTCCATTCTTTGTGTGAGGAGGGGTGTGGTTAATCACCACTCATTGGTTTAAACTTTGTGCATTCCTCCTTGCATTGTGTGGACTTAGGCTTATATGTTTTCGATTCGTGTTTTTGATCCATTATGCACGCCTTTTGCTTAGCTGTGGATCTCTGTGATTTGATTTTTGCTAGCATAGGTTGTTGCACTTGAACTTGATGATCTTGAATCGTGCTCAATGTTTTGATCATGTGTTATGACTAGGCGCCTTGATAGGGTTTGTGTTAGGAGTGTGCCCTTCTTGTTGATTCTTTGTTTGCACTTCTTTTGCAGGATGCCTCCTAAGGGTAAAGCCGCTTCTTCATCCTCCGCCCCCAAGCGATCCAAGGCACCAGCTTCCAAGAAGCGGAAGGGACAGACTGGGGAGTCTTCTGCTCCTCCACCACGGTCGCCTTCGCCGCCTCCAGCTCCTCGTGGCGTCGACCCTCCTGAGTCAGTGGTTCAGAGGATCTTCGACTTCGACCCCAGAGATCGGGCTTACAGTCGTTATCAAGTTATGGCGAGATGGCCCGTGGCGAGGCAGGGTAGATTTGATTTTGAGGGGTTGCAGAGTCATGATGGTTGGTTGGATGCTTTGAAGACTTTGGCTGATGGAGCCGGTATTTGGCCGCTCTTGGAGGTTGACGAGAGGGCGTATGAGTGGCCTACAAAGGAGTTCTTGAGCACTCTCACCGTGGAGTGTCACGAGACCACTAGTGAGGTTTGTGTGCGCTTCAGGCTCGGCGGGATGGCGCGTGTGTGCTCCATTGACGAGTTTGGATACCGCCTTGGGTTCTATGAGTGGGTGGAGGTTCAAAGTGGCGAGCTCTCTGGGTTGGCTCTCATATCTTCTCTTGCGGGGGACGCCAAGAGTGCATTCTTCAAGGAAATTGCACCGAGGACTAGAGGTTGTTCAGCTCGCTCATCCAAGGTCACAGAAGTGAATCGGCCTATGCTGAAGCTCCTCCATCACTTCTTCTGGCACTCCATCACCCACAGGAAGTCATCCTCCTCTCCAGGTGTAGTCTCAGTCAGAGATTTGTTTGTCTTTTACTGCTTGGAGAGGGGCATCAAGCTGCATCTAAGTGATTTAGTGCTAGGAGCCCTCCTTCAGATACAAGCTAATGACACTACTGGTGTTCTGCTGGGAGGAGGATTTGTGACCAGGTTGGTGCGTGGGTATGAGTGCCTTGATGCTTTTGGTCCTGCTCCAGCATTTGTCGAGCCTCGACCAGTTCTCTTGAGGATTGTCCTACCTACAGCTCAGATCACAGACCTTCTGGTTCCGACTTGTCGAGTCTCAGATGATGACAGTGATGAGGAGGATGTAGAGGTCGACCCTACTTCGCTTCATGAGCTTATCTCGGGGATGGGTCGCCTCAGGACCGTAGTGGAGGATATCCGTGAGGGACAGAGGAGAGACAGTGCGGCGATACAGGATCTTAACAGGAGAGTTCAGAACCTAGAGGCGTACAACGCTAGGGACTTTGAGAGCCAGCAGTTCTATGGACAGCAGCTTGCTCAGGTGCATGAGGTTCAACAGTTTCAGGGTATCCAGATTACTCAGATTCAGCATTCTCAGTACTGGCAGCAGCATCAGTCCTACTACTACCAGGAGAGCTTCCACTCTGAGTCCGGCCCCTCCAGCACTTGGGCAGTCTTTCCACTGCCTCCCCCGTTTGACGGCTACCATCCATGGTCACAGTGGCCTGGGCACCCACGACCACCACCCCACTGAGAGCCACAGGATCACTCACCACTTCTAAGGACTTTGGATTTTTCCTTTCTTTTATTTCTGTTTATGACTGCATGTTTTGTTGTGTTTGACTTCTGATTTTCTCTTTTCATTTCTGGCTTTGAACTTGTCATGTTGTTGGATCACACATCTCATCCGTACTCTCATCTTGTCGACTATGGGTTGTGTTTGAGTGGTGTGCCCTCCCTTGTTTTCTACATGTACCCCTGATTCAGGTCCTCATCCTGAACAGGTTACTTGACCCGGGATTCCATCTCCGGCTTCTCTTCTTCACCGCGCGGTATATTCGTTCCACCTTATCCTCTCTCTCTCTTGATCATTGAGGACAATGCTCATGTTAGTCGTAGGGGAGTTTGAGGTTTGGTGTGATTATTTGTCGGTAGAAGTCTAAAGCTATGTTTTGATGTGTTGCATGATCTTAATTGAATATCGAATTCCTCTATTGTAGAATCGTTCGGTTCTTGACTTTTGGTGTTTAATTGACTTCAAGTTTTCACAATGACGTTTAGACTGTCCTACTTAGAACCTATAACCAGCATGTTAGCACTAATATCAAATGAGTCTGGGCCAGAACTGAGATTTTATCACTCTTGTATGTTGGTTGACTGGTTTGATACGTGTTTTTGTACCGCTCGATAACACCGGTCTAAGATGATGAAGGCAATCTGAATTTTCACCCCTTTTCCATGTCTTTCTTTACCCTTTTTGATCCTTCGTGATTGTGGCTTGAGATTAGACGGAATCCAATTCGAAATCTTGTGTGGAAGTTGTAAAGGGCTAAGGATCAAGTGGCTAAATTGAAAAAAAAATGCTCAAAAGAAAAGCTAGGCAAGCTCGGCACCTAAGTGAAGTGTCGGGTTGAGCACTAAGCAAAAGGGCAAAGGCTGTGAGCTAGGCAGGTTCAACACCTAAGTGAAGTGTTGAATCGAGCACTAGTATGCAGTAAGAAAAAAAAGAAAGAAAAAGAGTCTCAAATGTAGCCCTTGATCCTAGCCAGAGTTTGTAAAGTGCGGATCTAGAAGCGGATGAAGTCGACTCGATAGCCACATCATAATCACTCGCCACTTACGATCCATGTCCCGATTTCAAGTCCTTTTGATTAGAGTTGGTGTTGTCGTGGTCGGTTTTGCTGTGTCCCAATCAACCACTACTTGAAGTGTGCAGAAATTAGTGAGGTTTAGACTTGTTTGGTTGATGTTCTTGCATGTGTAGGTTTAGTTTGTTCGTGGAACAGTTTAAGCTAAATTGTGATTGCTTGAATCTCAATGGACCGAACTTGTCATTTGTGAACTTAGATGTTTTCTAATTCATTTGCTTGAGGACAAGCAAAGCTTAGTCGTAGGGGAATTTGATGTGACTTTAATTAGTGCATTTTAAGCTTATGAATGACCTATGAAATGCCCGTGTTTATTCGTGAAATGACATGACTTATATGCTTTTATTGAAGTTTTGTGCAAAGTGTCATTTTGTTGTCCGGTTGCCACTTTGGAGCCAAATTCGTGGTCTATTGGAGTTGCCTCTGTGCATTTTCAGGTTATGGCATCAAAGTACGGATGACAAGGAGCGCATAGGAGCAAACGGGAGGTCATTTGGAGTCCGGACGAGGGAGATATGAGCTTACAAGATCGAGCTTTCTGCAGAGTGCAGGGGTGCACGCCGTGCAGATGTGCACGCCGTGCAGGGGTGCACGCCGTGCACTGTCCCCTGCACTATAAATACTCTTGTTTTTGGCCATTTTGAGAATTCTTTGATATCTCTTGAACCCCAAACACATACCCACGAACCCTCAAACCCTAGAACACGTTTTTGGAGCAATTTGAAGCCATTGGAGCTAGGATTGAAGCCAACAAACCTTGGGAGAAGTGCTTACAAGTGGAGAAGTGAAGATCATCTCAAGGATTCATCCATGGTGTTCTTGGTGACCATTCTTCCTTCTTTTCTCTTTACTCCCTTGGCCATGTGTGGCTAAGTTTCTAGGGTTCATCTTGGATGGGTAGATTAGTTGTGCTATGATAGAGGGATGATTGTATAGAACTTGCCATGATTGATCTTGGTTGTATGAGGATGATTTCTAGACTTGTTCTTAATGCCATTTTATGCCATGTTTGCTTGATTTGGTCCATTCAATGTGATTTGATGCATGAGAGTGCTTGGATTGCATAGATTGTAGGTCTAGGGATTGAAGTGAGTGTGTTCTAAGAGATTAGATCATCTTGTTTCAACCATTTTCACTTGATTTCTCTCTTGGGCATTTTATCGAACACTTGGTGTGCATGTGGATTTTCATTCAATTGAGTTTGAAAATGCTTTTTGGTGAATCTCTTAGTGTTAGGGCATTGATATGAGAGTGTTGTGCCTAGCCTTGTGGTCATAGAGTCTTAAGAGAGGGTCTTGTGTCTTGGCATTTCATCAAACACTTAGAATGCATCCTTTTTCACTTAGCTTGAGAGCGAGAGCCTAAGTTGAGTGGTATTAGGATAGGGATTAGGTGCTATGAGAGTGCATTGAGTCTATAAAGTGAAATGCATGGTCATCCGAATGCAAACTCGATCTTAATTGGCTTGTTTGTTCAATTAGTCATCTTGAGCATGATGAAACTACCCACCAAGAGAGCCCCCTTTGTCTTTGATTTGAACCACCTTTCTCTCTTGCTTAGTCTTTGTTAGTATTGCATTTCTTTGCTTTTGTTTCTGAATTTCTAAATCAACCCAAACCAATTTCAAATGTCTAGACCGTCTATGAGAAGTGTGAGTATTGGTTTATGAGAGGACCCCGTGGAATACGACCTTGGTAGAATCGCCTTTTATCATATTGCCATCGCAAGTCTCTTCGGTGTTGGTCGAATTTTGTTCTTGCATGAAGCAATTATGCTCAAAAGTGGTTCATGTTGAGGGTTTGGATACGCTACAACAACGAATTGTTGTAGCTCTGTGTCGTTTGGAAATGATATTTCCACCATCATTCTTTACAGTCATGGTTCATCTAGTGGCTCATTTAGCCGAGGAAGTGAGACTTGGGGGACCAGTCTATTATCGTTGGATGTACCCTATAGAAAGGTACAACTATCAATTTCAATCTTCTGTATTACGCTGTCAATTCCAATAATCTATTCATACTGAACTTGTTCTCTTAATCAGATTTCTTGGGAAGTTAAAATCTTTTGTACGAAATCGATCACAACCAGAAGGTTCAATTGCTGAACGATGGATTTCTGAAGAAATCACAAATTTCACATCCCTATACTATGATGTTGGAGTCGAGACTAGATTCAACCGTGGATCTCGACTTCATGATCAAGTATTAGAAGATGATTCACGTTATTTGTCCATTCTTCCATCTATTGGGCACAATGTTGGTAGCATAAATCACTTCCGATTGACAGATACAGAGTTGTTACAAGCGCATCGACATGTCCTTATGGGGTCCCAACTAGTCGGTCCATTTCTCAAGTAAGTATAATTCTTATTTGGACCTGTGACATGGCTAGTAATTCAACATGTTTAACGTAGGTGAATTTCAATAAAAATCATTCATTGTCCCTTAGGGAGTTCCAAACTATTACAACACGACGACTTCGAGGAAAATCAACAGCAGAAATTGAGAAAGCTGTTCATAGAGACTTCGTACAATGGTTTCGGAGTCGGGTACGTGCTTGTCTATGTAATTAAGCTGATATGGTTGTAATAAAAATATGAAATATAATAATCTTGTCACACACTATTATTTATGCAATTTAACAGATTCTTGACGATAACCAAGTAGTCCATTCCAAGGATCTAAGAGTGTTAGCTCGCGGTCCTCAACGACAATCAAAAAGATATGTTGCTTATGATGTTAGTTATCGGTTTCGCATAGTTGCTCGTGACAATCCCCTCAAAACTCAGAATAGTGGGGTATACGGCAACTATGAAACTCATAGTTACGCTAGCTCAGTGGACAATCGACCTCAAACAAGTGAACTGGCGTATTATGGCAAGTTAGAAGACATCATTGAGTTGAATTACTATGGAGAAATCTTCGTGGTGTTATTCAAGTGCAAATGGGCTAATACGCACAATCCTAGATACGTGAAGAAAGATGGATTGGGGTTCACATCCATTAATTTCTCACATTTGCTATATACTGGAACTCGTTTAGACGATGAACCATATATTGAAGCAAAAGATGCTCGAATGGTCTACTACGTTGAAGATAAAGTGGACAAAGGATGGTGCATTCCCGTACATATCAAACCCAGAGATGTCTATGACATGGGTGATGAGGAAGGAAGCAATGTACATGAGTGTGAGATGTTTGGAAATCAAGAGTTGTCGGCTTTTGATAATTCCAATATTCTACCCCTAGTTAGGCCCGGAATAATTGCAGAGTTCGATTAGGGTTTGGTAATATATTCATTTAACTTATTATAGTAAAAGTTAATCTATTTGCTACGTTTTACACATCTAATCCAATTAAATGTTTTTTGTTATACAGACATGGCTCCTTCAGGAAAGCATGAGGTGGAGCTCATCGATGGACGTGGAGTGAAGACTCTGGTCGGCATTCCTAGTAATCAGATGATGAGTCTTCCCCATGGGAAGAAGGTTGTCATTCCTTGGGGTCTTACAGGACCCTTAGGTATTGGTCCAGCTACGATCCTTGGACAGTTCCATGGTCAGCTCTCCAGAGACACCAACCTTCTCCCGATCACATACGTCGGGTGGTCGAATGTGTCTGATGGTGAGAAGGATGCATTGGTCGCCGCTATATGGGTATGTATAAAATACTATTACTCTCAAACGACCTAGGTTATATAAATACTAATGTTTATAAAATTTGTTGTTGCAGAAAAGTATTGTCATTGAACCCGAGGAGGCAAAGGATAGAGCTCTTGACTATATCGTGAGTGATATAGGAAAGAAGTGGAGGGATTACAAAACGAAGCTGTGGGCAAGGAAAGTGACTGGGCCGTACAAAAAGTTTTTAAAAGCTGAAGCTACAAAGAACAACCAAGATTTCGACCCAAAAGCGTTTGTGGTGCCGCCGAGACCGTGGGCACTAGAGAGGAGACCTCCTAATGTTCCTGCGCCTATGTGGACGCAATATGTGGACTTGAGGTTGAGCGAGCATATGGTGGTATGTAGCGAAATATATGAATGATTTTCATTCAAGTAAATTTATTTCGTGATACAAATTGTGTTACTTAAAAAATCTTAATTTGTAGGAGCTGTCTCGCTTAACTCTTTGAGGAGGGCGGAATACAAATCACCCCACACTGGAGGGTCGAAGAAGTTGAGAGTGAGAGGATCAGAATTGGTAAGAGTTCATCCTAAAATCACCTTATTTAGTTAAATTATTTTAAAAGAAATTTATATTGTTTAGTATATGCAAGTGTAGGAAGCCGTAACGGGAAAGAGACCCACGAGAGGTGAGTTGTATGCCATCACCCACAAGAAGAAGGATGGCACATACACCGATCCTAATGTTGTAAGTGACATTTCATGTTTTTTTCCTTCCAACTTTGTCATTTCACTTTTCAGAGATTGGTTTGAAAAATGTAATTGTTGGCCACTGTGCAGCCTAAGATACTTGAGTTGTTGAACGACCCAACCATCCCGACTTGGGTAAGTTCTAACGATGCATTGGGGCAAGTCTACCCCACTGAGCATAGTGGTCGAGTTCGAGGATTGGGATTTGGTGCTACACCCACGAAGGTACATATAGTATATTATGATCTGGTATGGTTTCAATTTATATAACACTAACAATTTAAATATTTTGTTGTCTCTTTTTTGTAGGTCAACTTGAGTAAGAAGAAGGGTGCAGCTAGCCAGAGTTCCACGCCATCAGCTACTGCCATGCATGACTTCGGACATTGCCCTGTACAAGGAGAAGTAGCAGAGTTACGGGATGAGGTTTGATTTCTAAAGGAGCAAATTGCACAGTTGGCATCAGGAGCTTCAGGATCCTCCGCTCGGGCTAAAGGGAAGGGGAAAGCCACCTTGCAGGCGGTGGAGGAGGAGGAGGAAAGTGAGGATGAGGATGAGGAGGAGGAGAGTGAGGGTGAGGGTGAGGGTGAGGATGATGAGGAGGATGAGGAGGATGAGTGATGAGAGGGAGAGTGAATATTTATGCTGATATATTACACGTGGACATATGTAGTTATTAATATTATTAGAATTATACGGTATGTTATGCATATTAGTTATCTATGTCATTGGTTAGTAATGTGTGATATAATTAGTATTGCATTCCATGAATGAAATTGCGGTTAACAGGTTTGCAGGTTGGCACTAGAAGAGTATGAGATAAGGAGCTGAAATGGCCAGAAAATTTTTGACCTGTACAACATATTTAGCGTCGGTCTGAACCGACGCTAAAATGACCCGTAAATAGCGTCGTTCATTGGTCATTTAGCGTCGGTTTATAACCGACGCTAACTAGGACGCAGTCAACGCGTGTTTGGTCATTGGTTGACCACTTTAGCGTCGGCTGTTAAATTTAGCGTCGCCTAATGACCGACGCCAAAAATTGGTTTGGTTCTCGCCCGAACTGGTCGGACCATCATTTAGCGTCGCTTGTGAAAAGGGTTTAGCGTCGGTCATTAAACAGCCGACGCTAAATTTTAGCGTCGGTGGAATTGACGTCGCTTTTCTGACCGACGCCAAAAGCCTTAGCGCCGGTCAGCAACCGACGCTAAACTCCGGTTCTGACCGACGCTAAGGTGCCGGATTTTTGTAGTGGCAATCCTCTTGAAGTTGGGTTTCTCACAACGTTGGATCACTCTTATCTTGATGTGTGTAACCGGTGCAGAGTATAGGGTTCTGATTAATAACACTGAAACTGAGCAGGTTATTCCGAGCCGAGGCTTAAGGCAAGGCTGCCCCCTCTCACCGTTTCTTTTTATTCTTTGTGCAGAAGGTCTTACGGCTCTGATCAAACAATCGGTGAGAGATGGACAAGTGCATGGTGTGAGGGTTTGTCGTGGTGCTCCCTACATTTCTCATCTCTTATTTGCAGATGACAGCTATTTTTTCTTCCGGGCAGAGATTGGTGAAGCCCGAGCTATGAAGCACATTTTTTATACTTATGCGCGTGCTTCGGGGCAACTTATTAATTACACCAAGTCAGGTGTAAGTTTTAATGCCAGCACTCATGGTTTGCTTAAGGACGCTGTCTGCAACATCCTTGGTGTTACAAATATATCCAATGGGGACCGTTACCTTGGTGTGCCGCCTGTTGTTGGGCGGAAAAAGAAGCAAATTTTTGCCTTCATTCGGGATCGGGTGTGGGATAGACTGAAATCACTTGCTAGTGGCCGAATTTCGGCGGGGGGAAGGGAGGTCCTCATTAAGGCAGTTGCGCAGGCCATTCCAACTTATTGCATGAATGTGTATCTGCTCCCAACAACTCTTCTTGATGAAATTGAGATAATGATGAACTCTTATTGGTGGGGTATGAAAAGTGGAGGTGGTAGAGGTATCTCTTGGATGAGATGGTTGCGTCTCTGTGTTCGGAAGGAGAATGGCTGCATGGGATTCAAGGATCTTCATGCCTTCAATTTGGCAATGCTCGGGAAGCAGGGTTGGAAGCTACTCTCTAACCCCGGTACTCTTGTTGGTCGTGTCTTCAAAGCTAGATATTTCCCCGAGGGGACTTCTTAACGGTTGTCCGTCCTAACGGTTCAAGCCCTATTTGGCAGAGTATATGGGCAACCCGTGGTATTGTTAATTCCGGTTATCGGTGGCGCATCGGAGATGGGACTCAAATCAGTGTATGGGGAATGTCGTGGCTGCGGTCAAGTGAGAACTTTTTTATAAACTCGCCACCTGATGCTTTTCTGCCAGGTCTTCGAGTCTGCGATCTTTTCATTCCGGGAGCAAGGGCATGGGACGCTGAGCTGATCCAAGAGTTATTCAATGAGAGGGACGCGGCAGCCATTTTGGAGATACCCATTCATGCTACTTCAGGTGATGATGGCAGGATTTGGCACCACAGCAAATGTGGAAATTATACTGTTCGTTCTGGGTACAAGCTGATTATGGAGGAGCTAGTGCCGCGACCCCATTTGGTAACCCCGGGACCCTGGAGTGATATCTGGAAGCTTGAGGTTCCGCCTCGTCTGAGATCCTTCTTGTGGAGACTCGCTCGGGGAGTCCTGCCCACGCGTCTTGCTTTGCAAAATCGACATAACACGGTTCCGTCTGAATGCGGCCTGTGTGGTGGTGAAATGGAGAATGTCTGGCATTTGTTTCTTACCTGTTATGTTGCTCGCAGGTGTTGGGATGCGGGTGGATACACGCATCATGTTGAAGTAGGTCTCAGCAGGGCAGAATCGATGCAGGAATGGGTCTTCTACCTGGTAAAAGAGGTCGAAGCAAGCAAAGCTGCGGAAATCACCGTTATCCTTAACTCTATTTGGCGAGAGCGAAATAATAGGGTCTGGAATGGGAAGGAAACCCCACCTCTGGCCATTGTTCGTGACGGGTTAGAGGGCTTGAAGAGCTGGCTGCAAGTGCGAAAAGTCTTCCCCGACAATGGCTGTGCGAACGCCCATGTGTGAGAAATGGCACCCGCCGCCTCTGAATGTCCTCAAGTGCAATGTTGATGCAGCTGTTTTTGATAATGAGGGCAGGCGTGGAGTGGGAATCGCGCTTAGGGGAGCGGACGGGGCCCTGAGAGCCTACAGGATGAGCTCGTACGATGGGACGCCAACAGCGACAGATTGTGAGGCGCTTGCTTTAACGGAGGCTTTATTTTGGGCACACCAACTTGGATTAGGCGAGACCATCTTTGAGATTGATTCCCAGATTGTTGCTAACGCGGTTAGAGAAGGCACAGAAGACATCACTAAGCTGGGAGTTCTGATCCGCTCTATCCGCCAGCAAATGCACGCCTCTTGGACAGTTTCTTTCGTCCGGAGAATTGGTAATTCGGTTGCCCATGTTCTTGCTAGGCAGTCGAAACACCACGCATCGACCACTATTGGTTATGCTTCTCCTTCTTGGCTTATTAATGCTCTGAACAACTCTTGTTTTGCCTGTGAGCATTAATAATATGATTCGTGACTTAATGTCAAAAAAAAAAAAATTAATGATACTTGTTAGTAAACATAGTCGTAACTTTCAGCATTAACATGTGGATATATTTGCTCGATTATTAGAACAGAGTTCAGGGAAGTGATGAAATATTTATAATTATTTTGAAGGAGAATATTGTGCAACATTTTTTTATAAGGAATATTGGTGCAACATGACTCCATAAAATGTGTGCAACTTCTAACAAAAATACGACAATTCATGCACTAGCATGCTTATTCGATGGATCATTATTTTTTGACAAAAAAAAAACTCTCCTATATCACGAATTATTCGATTATTATCATTGTATATACTATTTATTTCCTATATTTCAGGCTTCACAGCCTATGGGGTGTTGAGTTTCGTGTAGCACACCGTCAATTTTCGATCGTTTTCGTCTACGACTGTTAAAGTGAGTATGTCCATATGGATCGGTTTCCGCACATGTGGCATGCCACATCATTATTTTTATTACGGCAATTCCTAATATGAGGACCCCCTTAAGTGTCCTTATATAAGGACACTAATCTAGGCCGTCCAATTTTTAAGTCAAAATCTAATGGTTGATATAAAATGGGTGTTTGGGTAATTTCCTTAATTGGTAAATGGTTTCATTTTCACACACTGGAACACCATTAAAATAGAAACAGAAACTGAATTCTAAACAATGCAAATTATATATTGCAGATCCATTTTATACATTGGAACATCATTAACCCATAAACTTCAAACAAATACTAAATCAAACAATGCAAATTAGGTTCTGTAGTTTCATTTTCAGTACATTGTTAGAACTAAAACTGTATTCTAAATTTAAACTGAACATTTACTGTATAAACAATCTAGAACTAAGTGTTTCACAAAGAAGAACAGGTTCCTTAATCGAAACGGAGATGAAGGTAAACAGCGGATTCGTCGGAGGAGCTTTCCCTACCTCAATCGCACAAGTCTTCGCCGCGATGGCCAAGTCACCTAAATCCCGCGTCGTCTTCATCCTCTCTGCAATTCAAGCGGCAAGAAAGTATGGATTAGACGGCCTCGACGTTGACTGGGAGTACCCGGTCAACTCCATCGAGATGCGAGACTACGCCATTTTGCTCCGAGGCAGCAGTCAGGCCGTGGATTTTGAATCGGCCCTCACCGAAAGGCCTCCCCTGCTTCTAACCTCCACCCTCGTTGACTGAAAGAGCAGAGAGCAGCGGCTTCGACTGAAAAAATGGAGATGGATTCGGCTGGAAGAGCGGAGAGATCGGGGTGGCGGCGGTTTATCGGTCAAGAGATCTTTGGCGTCGGCGTCGGGAGGATCTTTGGCGTCGGCGTCCCGTGGATTTCGAATCGGGCCTCGCCGGAAGGCCTCCCTGCTTTTAAACTCCGCCGTCGTTGACTGAAAGAGTAGAAAGCAACGACTTCGATTGAAAAAATGGAGATGGATCGGCTGGAAGAGCAGAGAGATCGGGGAGGCGGCGGTTATTCGGTCAAGAGATCTTTGGCGTCGACGTCGGCGTCGGGAGGAAGAACGGCATCGGCGTCAGGAGGAAGAATGGTGTTGGCGTCGGGAGGAAAAACAGCAGCTCAGTGAGGCGGTGGGTTGATGAGATCAGAGATGATGAAAGGAGGTTGAGAGAAAAATATTGGCGGCGGCCATTAGGGTTTGAGAGTTTTTGGATCCACAAACCTAATCACTTAAATAGGTAGTCAAATTAAAAATTGTCCATTACTGTTTCCACCATTAGATTAGGATCCTCATCCAACGGTTGTGAATAGTGTCCTTAAATAAGGACTCTTATAGGAGTCCTCACAATAGGAGTTCCCTTTTATTACACATGCATCTAATAATAAAAATAAACATTAAAGAAAAAAATAAGTCATATATCGTATATGCAAATGGTAACAATTAAATAGTTGGTGGCATGGGAGGGTCTTTTTAAAATACTTAACTTCCAAACATCCTCAGATTCAGAAAAAAAAATTAGATTCAAAATTGAGTACTTTAACACTTAGCATTTTTTTTCTCGAGCACTCCCATGAAAGAGAGGACCAAAAACGCTTAGACTAAACAAAAGAGGGGGGAGGGGGGGTCTGGGGAAAGACCAGAGATGAATCTTGTATTTGAAACAAGAGAAGGACCATAATGAGAGGTCGGAAAAGAATTGAAATTGTGAGCAAGAAGAGAGGGAACACGTCTGGAAAAAAAACCTCAAGAGTTGGAAGTCTGGTTGAAAGCAAATCCCCAACAAACACTCCCGTATCCAAAGTCCAAACACAATCCAACAAACCCTTAACAATCGCAACCGAAAACAGATACCGCAACAACCAAAGAACTTGACCGATCGAACTAGAGATGAACAAACTAGAAAGAGAAGAACCAAACCATACCCAACCGAGTAGAACTCTGAACATCGATCTCCGGCGATGTGTCCAAACAGAAACTAACCGAGCAAATTCGCGTCGACGGCCGAAATAAACGGCGATGGCGAATGTGGTCGGGAACCACTAGAAAGAGGATTACAAAACCCACACCAACCCTGAGATCTGAAATCACCAGAGAAATTGGAGACCCCTTGTCGCGGATTCATCCAGACCCGAAGAGCAATTTGAAAGTAATACACCCCAAGGATGGCGCCAGGACCAAAAGGAGCCTGTAGTACAGCCCACAGTGGAACCGTGGCTGGCGTGGGAACACTTCCGCTTGACCCTAAAAGTCATCGTGGTGGAAGGTAAAACAAAGAGAAAATGAGAAAGTTAAAGAGGGACAAACCAAATCGATGACACCGGCCTAGAGGCGGGGAGGACAAGGGGGAGGGGGGAAGGAGGGCAATCCGGAGTTGATCGCCGAAAGCAGCAGGAGTCCAACTTGCCATCAAACAAATTTGACTTCCTTGATGGTGTCAAGGAACAATCTCAACCATTGATTTATTTTTCCAGGTCTAATGGTTTAAATGAAAAGGGTAAAAGGGTCATTTTCCTATTTAATTTAATTTCTTTTATTTTTTTAATTTAAGTGGAAATAGCTGGCAATCGGAGCTCCGGCGACCAGAACTCCGGCGACCGGAGCTCCGGCGATTTCTCCGATAAATTTTTTGGACGATCGGAGCTTCGATTTCAAAAAAAATTCCGGCCACCAGACCACCGTCGTCGGGCCTATTTTTCTGGAAATTTTTTTCCGGTGACGCTTCGTACTCGTTTTTAATGTGTACACACTTTTGTACATGTGTACGTGCACATTTTTGTACATAAACTGTGTACTCATTTGCAAAGATTTTTCGTACACATGTGTACATGTTTTTATACATTTGTACATGTTTTTATACATGTGTACATGTTTTGTACACGTTTTATACACGCACACGTTTATGTACTTACATTTTTGTATATGTGTACACTTATCTTGTAGATTTGTACACACGGTGTACACATGCACACACTCTTTGTACATGTGTACACTATATCTTACATTTTGTTTATGTATACGTGTACACACATTTTATACACGTGTACACCTATTTGTACACGTGCACACTTATTTTTTACACTAGTGTACACATATTTTGTATATGTCATGTGTACACGTTTTATACATGTACACATTTATGTACTTACATTTTTTACACACGTACATTTATCTTGTACACATGTATAAATGTGTACACCTATTCGTACACGTGCATACTTATTTTTTACTAGTACACATACTCGTACTCGTGTGTACATATTTTGTATAAATCATGTGTGCACTACTTAATAATGTAATGTGTGTACATGTGAACGCGTACACATGCACACCTATTTTTATATACTAGTGTACACATATTTCGTACTCGTGTAGACATTTTTTACAAACTATGTGCATCTATTTAATAAGATAATTTTATTATTATATAATATCAATAAGTGTTTAGTAGCATAGTGGTAGGAGTTTAATATTTAAAGAGGAGGTCATGATTTTGAATCACATCACAACAATTTTTTTAATATATATAAATTATCTAACTAGGGGGCGGAGGAGCGGCGGAGGGTCCGCGGGCGGCGGGCGGGCGGACGGGGCGGGCGCGACGGGGGACGGCGGAGGTCGCGAGGAGCGGAGCGGCGGAGGTCCGGCGACGGAGCGGCGGAGGTCCGGCGAGGAGGTCGGCGACGGCGGAGCGGCGGAGGTCCGGCGGCAGCGACGGCGTAGCGGCGGAGGTCTGGCGGCGGTGACGGCGGATGCGGAGGTCGGCGGCGGCGACGGTGGAGCGGCGGAGGTCCGGCGACGGTGGAAGGTGCTGGCCAACATTTTTTGAAAATACCTATAATACCCTTCTTTGATGGGATCAAGGAAGTGAGTTCCTTGATCCCAAGCCGGACCCAAGCAGCAGGCGCCGGAACGGGGGCAAACGAAGAGAGTAAGCGGTTACGAGCGCTTTTGTACCAACACTTAAATTCCAGGAATCCTTGCCTTTGACGAGGCGTCCGGCTTCTTGACTTGGAGAATAGGGCTTTAGGTATGATCTTGAACAGGATCCTGCTCCGAAAGATCCCTACAACGTCGAGCTCCACCTTCCTCTCTCCGTCGCCGATCTCGATCGGCTTCACTTTCTTCAGAATTGTGAGAGGCTTCTTCATCGCCACCTTCGTCCCGGAGAGCTCGTGATAGTCGATCGTGAGTGTGTACTTGTCGTCATCGAAAGAGCGGCAGAGGTGGCCAATCTCGAGAATCTGGATCTTGTCTTCGAACGCAAGTTGCACTTCGATGATGTCTTGGAGCTCCACGATCACCCACGTCATTAAATTGTAACTCCTCAGATTTCAACCCTAATCCTCACAGTAAAAAACCACTCATTTACCATTTTGAACAAGTAACTTAAGTATTAACACTTTGGCATTTGGTTGTGACTTGTGAACAGTTTGGTCAACGCTACTCTACTGCTGGAACGGTTTAGAGCCGTTAGATGCCATCTGTTTCCTTTTTAATTTTTCCTTTTTAAAAAAAGGAAGAAAATATAATAAAATACCTCTGCCGTGTTGATAATGTCTTCTTCTTCTTCATCCTTCTGTGTGTTCTTCCGTGGCATGTTTCAGAGAAACAGAGACGAACAGAAGAACAATTCTCCCAGATTTATGGATATCAGATGCAGAACATTCCTCCTCGTCATCGTTTCACCTCCATCATCCAACAACAACGACGACGACAACCCTGATTCTCATCTCCCTAATTCAATTCCAGAGCTTCTTCCTCCTTTGTTACGCTTTACTCTTCCCCGTTAAACTCCCTTCCTCAGGTATTCCATTTCTTTTTAATCTCCTCTTCGTGTTCTTTTTTAATGTTGAATTTCTATTAGGATTCAATTTGCTGGTTTATGCTTCATTAGCTGAACAAAACAATTAGGGTTTTACTTAGATTCTCAATTGATACGATTCTCCCCGCCTTCGTTTAAGGATTTCAGTAGCTCAATTGGAGATTGGAGTAGAAATTTCAATCCAATTTGGTGTTAAATCAGTATTTGGAACTTGGAAGTAGTTCAGTTTGCAATCTCAGGCTTTTAACTTAACTACTAGCTGCTACCAATTTGAATCTCAAATTAACCTTACTGGCCAACTCCAATTTCTTCCCAGGTATACCTTTGGAAGAACCTTTTGGTTTGTCATTATAGAAGAGGAGACTTGCTTCTTCTTAATTGCACAGAGCATCTAAATAACCTGAATTTTCATACACCCATGAAGCCATCGAGGACAAGGGTTAAGTCCCCCGGGTGGGCTGCCTTTGATCTCAAGCAACGAGAAAATGCTGGTGGTCAGCTTGAAGCTGGCAAAGATCCGTTTCCACCGGTGTCGAATGTAGGCTCATCGCTGAATTCTCGTGGGAATAGTGTCGTTGCGAAGAAGAAGTTGTTTTCGTCAGTTCTTCTACCAGCTGCTGAATTTCCAGCGCTGGTGGATAATAATAATGGCACTGCCATCAGAGGAAACCGAGCTGGCACAAGTTTGGTTTCCAAGGGGAATGATTTATTAGATGATTCTCTTGAGAAGCTGAAAGAGCTTCACAGTTGGGCTGATAGTTCCTTGATTGAAGACATCATGGCTGCTGCTCATGGTGACGTTGAAAAGGCATCATCTTTGTTGAAAGAAATGTGTTCCGGTGGTACTAATAATACGGATGTGAATAAGGGAACAAAACCCTATTCTTTCTATGAGAAACGTGTTCTGTCAGGAAATACGACTGACCTTGCTGCAGAGATTGCTGACCTGAGTTCTACGATTGAAAATGCTCTTAGAGGTACTCATGAGCCAGTGCAATTCAATGATGCTACTACGAACATGAAACTGGTCTTGCAGCATTTGAGAGCTATTCCTGTTGAGCCAGAGTGGGAAGAGAATGATATCTATTTAAGCCATCGTAAGGAAGCAATAAAGATGATGAGGTTTGCATTCTGTTTTCTGAGAATCTAAATGTGTTTAACTGAGTATTTTACTTGCTGATTATTGGGATAAATCAAATTTTTGGCATCTCTAACAATTAAGACTTGTTGCAAGTTCTTCTAAGAATGTTGTCTTTGTATGTAGTAAACCTTGTTCTGCAAAGCTTTGCTCTATCAGTTTGATACTGAGATATCGTTATTACATATTGGTTAAGTTGTGTTGTGAACACTGATGCATGTGCAGGATCTCGATTCCATTTCCGTCTTTTAGATGTAATAGTTTCTACGAGTTCATAGTTAGCATTGCCACACCTAGAACTTCCTGTTCTAAACTTCGAATTGTTTGCACCCGGATACGAAGACTTACAAGCTTGTTTTTGCAGATCAGCTTCTCAGCATTCAAGGGCAGCCACAAATGCCTTCCTAAGAAACGACCATGTTTCTGCACGAGAACACTCCTTGAAGGCGCAAGAAGACTGGATGGCTGCGGAAAAACATAATGGCAGAGCAGCCAAAGAGATTTTGAGCATTAGAAACAACGATGATAATCTATGGAAGCTAGACCTGCACGGTCTTCATGCAGCAGAGGCTGTTCAAGTCTTGAAAGAACATCTGTACAAGATAGAGACCCTGCTTTCAGTAAATCGCGCACCTTCTCCTAGTAAAACGAAGATAAAGAACAGCATGGTGCGATCTTCTTCTCTCGAGTCCTTTAATACCACCTCTGGGGATAACATGGACAAAAGGCAGGCAGCTATTAGGCAGAGGTCGACTCCGTTACAAGTTATAACTGGTATATATCTTTGTCGCTAACGATCAATTCTCTGAGATTGTGACGATTATGTATCTCCTGTTATCAATCTGCAGCTAAGGATCGATCAATCAACTCTCTGAGATTGTGATGATGAAGTATCTTCTGCTATCAGTCTGCAGCTATCTAATCGAAACTAACATATGCATGACGGCTTCGTTTACAGGTGTAGGCAATCATAGCCGGGGTGAAGCTGCATTGCCAAGTGCAGTGAGAAGTTTCCTTAATGAAAATGGGTAAGATATGGCTTCAAATTTCCTCATTGCCATGAACTCTGATTGTGCAGTGTGGTAATGCCATGGTTGGTTGTCTTGCAATTTCACAGATACCGTAGTGATGAGGCAAGAGCTGGTGTCATATCCGTTTGGCCCAAATTTCGGGTCAGGTGACCGCCAAATTGTTACTATCAGCAGCTGCTTTTACGACTAGGAATGATCCCTGATGCTGCTGTTGCTTTTTTATGTAAAACCAAACGAAAGAACGAGTTGTTTGAGACATGATAAAAGTCCTCAGTTAGATCCACGAAAGACTAGAAACAGATACTGAAAGGGTTGGCTTAGGGCTGTTTACGAGCCAAGTCGAGTCATGTAGTCATTCTTTCGAGTTGAAGGCCAAGCTACTCGCGAGTGGCTTGGCTCATTAAGTCCTAGTTAGTATTAAATAAAGAAAGACAAGACACATGTAAACTTTTGTTTATATATCGATTCAAAGTTCAGACCCTACCTATAAGATGAACAGACGAGTAGCAAGCAGACTAATTTGCATTACTTTGATTTAATAATGAACACAATCACTCCATCAGCCTTGCACTATGCTGAGGTTACATAACTACTCAGTTCTACAAAGAAAAAGGTTGCCGCAAATCAAACTTAAGAACTCAACTCTTGGGCTCTCTTACTGTCAACTGCTTCCTTCAACTTTCTTCCCAGTGCATACGCCAATGGAGGAGGCACTGCATTACCGATCTGCCGATGCTTGCTAATAATGTTGCCGGAGAACTGATAGCTGTCTGGGAAGCCTTGAGATCGAGCACATTCACGGACTGTAACAATCCTGTCCTGGTCAGGATGAAAGCACAGCCCCACCTTACCCATGGGCTGAGGATCTGTGATTGAAGTTGGGAAGTTGCCTTCCCAGTCCAACCTTCCAAACAGTCCTTTCCATTGGTTGTGTTTAGCTGCTGTGTTCGGCAAGCACCATGGGATGAGGTCTGCTTTCTGCCCGTTCGACAGTGTAATCTGCCATTTTCGGACCACAGTAGATGTTAACATGAGTGCAAAAACAAAACCTGAAATTAGCATAGGTGTTGCTAGCTAGCATTGCTATGAACCATTACATCCAAATAACTCAAATTGGGAGAGGGTTCAAGATTAGTTGTATATTATTCATTAAGAGAACAGGCATTACCGTTTCTTGTGGGAGATCGCGCCAATCAGCACCAGGATGCTTCGGGATCTTCTTGCACCGAGTGAGATTCAGCTCGTTCATTTCCTTTGATATGTGGTCTGTGAGAACGGCCATGTTTCCTCGGATTTGTTTCTGGTACCAGGACACTGGATCGTTCGTATACTGCATTCAGGAACCACATAAGTTAGATATAGTGTATGGTTTACTTAAAAAAAGTACACACAGTAATGATGTAATTTTGACTTGTAATGTGGGTTACCTCCAGAGTTGATTTAGAGGCACCATTGGTCACAGCTGGGAGATCACCGATTGTATCTCTTACAGTCACAGCTCTGAAAGGAGCTCCACCGGCAGTGCTTTTAGCAGCAGCGTAATGTAGATTCTTGGACAGGGAGACTTTCAATTCCGGCCCACCAAAGACATACATAGGCTCTGGCCATTCGGGGAGAATCTCTTCTGGTGCGGCTGCCCATATGAAAGCTCGCTTTCGTGACTGAGAAACACCGAATGTTCCAGCCTCCAGAATGCCAAACCTCACCTAAAATGCAGAATCAGTTTAGTGTACATATAGGTTAATGAACATTCCCAAGTCAAGTTCTGCTGATGGCACGACATACCTGATAACCCATCTCAAGAAGCGAAGCCAATGTCAAGCGAAACGTCTGTCCTTTATTGAAGGAGACAAAGTTTCGAACATTCTCAAGGAGGAAGTACTTAGGTCTGAAGTAATCAGCAAAGGACAGGAATGCTAAGATCATCTCACATTGAACCTTACTCCATGTACTGTGGTTAAACCTATTCATCCCAGAGAATCCCTGCAAAGAAAAGACAATTACATAAACCAAGAGTTCACATAATTTTGATACTCACAAGGCTATTATTTGCATACCTGACATGGAGGACCTCCATTAATAAATTCCACTTGCCCTGGCATTGGTAAATCATTAATGACATTCTCACCAAGTGCAGCAGCCAATTCAGCAGCCTCTGAAGTTGAGATGCAGTCATCTGCATCGCCACATTTCTCCATCACAGCTCTACATTCAAACATATGACACAGGTCAGTAAGAGGAGAATGAATCAATAAAAATTCTATTGCTGCACTATCTGTCTGATCAGTCACTCACTTGAGAATCACATTACAATTGTTGACGAAGACCAATGATTCAGGATGGTTGAGTCTGAATGCTTCACCAGCTGGTTCCTCGTACTCAATAGCCCACTTTGTAGTCGACACACCTGTAAGCAATAATCAGAACAAAATATCATACAGTAAGCATGGATTAAGAAAATGCACGTTAGGTTATTTGCTGCAAAATGTTAGGAAGCAAGGCTCTGACCAGCTTGACGTAGCCCTTCTGATAAGCCACCACAGCCAGCAAAGATATCTAATGTGGCCAAAAGGTTCCCTTGAGATTCTTCTTTTGGTTTCTCTGCTACTTCATCAATTTCAACCTCTTTACCTTTACCCTTCCTCTTCTTAGAAGCAACATCACCATTGCCACCCACTCTAGAATACCTTAATTTGATACTAGCTGGCAACTGCAAAATTACACAAGACAGTTTTAAACCTTTTCAGGCAAAGGGAACCATTACAAGACAAAAACAGAAAGTGCAACTACTAATTACCTGCCGAAGTGAACCATTAGAAGGATCATAGAGACGCTCACAAAAGAAGATATGATCCAAAACTGTGGTAACGTTACAAGCAGGAAGGTCAATTTTCTTTCTGACTTCACATTTTCCTTCTATCATCTCAACAGGTAAAGTATGTGTTTCCTCACTGTAAAATATCTGTAAAATATGAAACAAATTAAGCAGATCAGTCATTAGATACAATTTCATACGTTGCAGAAGGGATAAAGGGGTCATAACATGTCAAAGAAAAAACAACTATAAAGTAATTGCAAGAACTGTTCTTGAAATATAGAAGTTTACTAGAAATATTTGAAGTGTCACCTCACGGATATCAGAACCATATGCTTTCTCAGATGCAATGTCTTCTGGTCTGTAAAATCTTCGGACTTCAACCTGGGTAGATGATTCTGTATCCTTCCCTGATCCCTTTTCCACAATGATCTCCACCAATTGGCACACCACATAAGCTTCTAATCCAACATTCCTTCCACCCTTGAAAGTTCCAGTTTCCTTCCTTCGTGACGCAAAGTTCTCGGACCGAACATAAACAAAGTCATGGATGGAGTACTCAACTCCTTCCCACGAAAATCCTGTACCTGAAGAATTCACTTTAAACGTGTACTTCTCTTCATCAGCCTCATTGATGTTACATGCCTGACAAATACCAGAACCAAGACCCATGCTTTCAGATGGAAGACTGAAGAAAGCACCCTTCTCTGGCCAATACAAAAATTTACAGTAATATTCCAGTGGCAAGCCTTTCTTTTTCCTTTCTTCTGCCCTTGCTCTATCCTGTCTACCGGCATTCAAATTATCCTTTCTATGATTATGCCCCCATGGCATTTTGGGGATTTCCACAACAACAAGCTCCTTAACATCCTGCAGCTGAAAATCTGAGCAATTGTTTGTTAAGAAGACTTCTCTCTCACTGGATGCATTTCCAAGAACAGTGTCAGAACCACGCTGCATCAGTCTTCCATGAAACATTTTGGCACCATTACTTGTTTCATACATGTACTCTATGAAGTAGATGGCAGGAAGCTCATCATCTTCATCAACCATGACAGTACTCCCAGCAGCAATTGTCTCTCCATGGACAATGGCTCGACTGTAAATAGTTTTGCCAAGAAGGGTTTTGCTTTCAGGATTACCTTCCCATCTTGCTTCCACGTTAGACTTGGATGACCTGACTTTCACTGATGCAGGGGATGGCTTTTGCACTTCCTCTGGAACTAATACTGTCTCCTCTTCAGCATCATCTTCATTATCCTCCTGCTCCTCAACTTCAATTTCCTCTTTTACCTTCTCATTCGTTTCCTCTTGCAACTCCTCAGGTGAGTAATTGGAATAGTATTCTCCCCAGATTCTGTTAATCAATCTTGTTGCTGTTGCCTGCATGGCCTTCCTCTTAGACACTACAGGCCCCATGTTAGCTTGAGGGTTCAAATTAGTTTGGCCCCTCTGCAAAATCAGCTTCTTGTTTCCACCAACCCATTTTGTATGCTTACGCTCTTCCATTTTATTTGTAAGACCAGTAACAAATGCACTTTTCTTGATGTTTGCATCAGGGAATTCAGCAAAGAGCTGCAGTAGTATCTGCCCATGCACAACAGCGAATCTCTCAGCAACAGCCAAGTCAGAGGAAATGTATCCATCATTCTCTTTCTTGAACTCTGAAACTTTCTTAATAGTTTCTGCAAAAGAAAGTTTGGATACTCGACTTTGCTCCTTCAATAATGAGATGATGCTAATTCCAAGTTTTGCTGTCTTGAGAACAATCTTAAACCATGGTGCATACTGTGCTGACGGCTTCCCAAGTCTATACCTGAAATCACGGAAAATATAGAACAAACACTAAGCAACACTGGAGCATCACATGGTAAACAGAATAAACACAACAATCATGAATGCAAATGAAATAAAACAGACTGAAAAAGCAAGTAATAACCATTAACCACTAAGACAAGACAGATACTAACCAGGCCATATCTGTCCGAATTGATACGAAAACCATTGAAGATCCAAACTCAATCATCCATTCCTTTATAGCACTCAAAAAAATTGGCAATCCTGTCTCATCCTGTGAACCTGAAGCACCTGAAGAAGATTGATCAATATCATCTTCAATACAGAATCCTCCCCCATCATCTTCAGTCATCAAACCAGACCCAAAGATGGTGATGTCAATATCTTCACAGGGTCTCATTGGGAGAAGCTCCAAGGACATGAACCTTAAATCTGAGTCATAAAGTGACCAATTATGAAGCACTTTTCTTGGGAGATCATCAGGGTTGATCACATCATCACTATCAACGGCTATATACTCATCAGTTTCTTCAACAGTTTGCTTGTAGTATGCAGGGAGAGGATAATCATTTGCAATATCTCTTTCGTTGACTTTAATGTAGATAGCATTTGCCATGGATGAACCTTTTCTTTTTTTCTGCTTCATGGAAGCCCAATATTCCTCCTGTTGCAGCATTCGGGCTAATTTTGCATCCTCATCTTCATCAACATTGTCAGCAGATCCGCCTACTTGATCCATCTTTGTGTCTTTGTTATCACCATTTGGTTCAATGACCAATGTCCCTCCAAGGCCCACTGCTCCTTCCAGTATAAAATTCTCATGTTTCTTGCTCTTGTCCCTTAAAGCCAAAAGAACAGGCAGCTCCGAGAAACTCATATCATTCTGTTTAGATGTCTCATCTAAACCTTTTAGCTGGTCATATATGAACTCTCCTTGTGAGATAAGAAACTCTTTAATAGAGGACACCCCAGAAAAGCACTTGCTACCACTGAAAGAACGAACAAGTCCAGCAAGCAACTCATCAAGGCTGATGTCAGGATTCCCACCAGCAGATTTCGACAGCTTCTTGTGCACCTCAATACAAGCACGGGCTTTCTCGAAAAAACGATCATAAAACTTTCGGTAGCTCCCAGCAGGTTTGAGGCAATGGTAATCAGCAACATCAGTAGATAGCCACACAACTGGAGAGCCGTCTTCATATCCAGAAATGTCCCACTGCTCAATCCTTCCAGAACCTTCACAGCACACTCGCTTGTCTTTGTCATTGCCGATACAATCATCAATGGGTAATATGACGCCAGAGATAAACATATCACCAACTTCAATCATCTCCAAGTACTGTGGAGCAAAATCAGCATCATGGACAATGAATTCAGTCAGTCGTCTGTTTGGGCGGCCGCCTTCACCTTGTCCTTCAGTCAATCGAACAGCAAGAAGTTCATCCTGAACAACTTGCTCCTTCTTCGGTTCAATAACTGAATATTCATCAGTCAGTTTCACTGATTTCTCCTTCAGATTCACACATGCAGCAGCCCGTCTCGGCCGCTTTGGTGGAGACGCAGGAGCTTCATAGCTCTTAGCAGTGCCTCGCTTCTTCCCTTTAGTGGCTGCAGCCGGCTTTTTAGCTTTGGATTCCGTAGCCACTGCCTTGCCTTTGCTCTTCTTCTTCCCTGCAAAGAAAGGTCGGTTAGAATCCAAGTTTGACAATGCATGTGTACCCTAAATAACTTCACAGAAAATTAATAAAATTATCTCGTCGATCTAATGCAATCACACTACACAATTATAATAGCCAAACCTTCAAATGAAGAGCAAAAAACAAATTACAGCATTGACTCTAACAATCAATTTCAGAAAACATCACGGATAGTAACGCTTAACGACAGGATTAAAGAAAAACGAAGTGAAAACCATAAGTCAAATTGTAGCTTTTTTCTTCACTCCGATTTCGGAATCGAAAAGCAGAAAAACGAGAGCGGAGTTTCGAACAAATCAAAATCGGAAAAACATGAAATCTCGCGAATCTGACAAAAGAGATGCATGCAACAGAACTGAACTAAAGAAAACAGATTAAGATTATTTAACCTGATTCAGCCAACGATGGATCCACAGCTTCCAGATCAGGCGCTTTCGAGTCCAACAATGATGCTGGTCCCATGCTTCAAAATAAAAAACCTAAAATCCGGCTTTCCGGCGAGAGCTTTATTCACGAACTCAACTGCTGATCGGTGAAGAATCAAAGAAGTATCTCTCTTCCCCCACCCACTCTCTCTCTCCCTCTGCAAATCTGATGAACAAGCGTCAGAAGAAGAGAAGATTAAGCGACGAATTATAATGAAAACAGTGTTTGGAGACTGAGACAAAGCGGGAAAATGGGAGGAAATGGGAAAAGGTGCGAAAGTGAGCGGGAAAGCGGCGAAATTTTTTTCAGTGTTTTGAGAATGGAGATTTGTTTACCTTGGCGCGGTTTTTTCCCACCAAAAATTTCGCTACTGGACATCAATTCCAGTCAAGTTGAGGTTTGAAATATTTTTCACCACGCTGCGACTGCGAGGGTAGGGACGGAAATGGCGGAGGAGAAGAAGGAGACTGTGTGAGTATCTCAATAGCTATTCTTTATATGGTTAGGTTATTGATTTGGTCGTGAATTTATGGTAGATTATTTTCGTTATTCAAATTATATTAATTTTATTCATATTAGATGTGGATTTAAGGTAATTTTTACTTAATTTAGATCATGTTATTAATTATTATCGTAGATTTATTGTGGATTGTTTTCTTGCTTACTTGTTTACGTTGATGTAAGGTAAATAGTTTTCTAAATTTTGACCATCTATAACAGAACCATGACTCTGTAGTCTGTAGTTGAGCGGTGTGAAATCGGCATCCTTTCCTGAGAAAGCTTATGAGTTTTCATTTCATCTAGGTATTATTTAAGAGGTCGTGACTTCTCGATCAGCCTGTGAATTTATCGACGTCTGAAATGGCGGAAGAGGAGAAAGAAGATGGTGCGAGTATTTCATTAATTTTCTTTATATAGTTAGGTTATTGATTTGGGCGTGAAATTAACGTAGATTATTTTTGTTATTCAAATTAGATCATCTTTGTTTATATTAGATGTGAATTTAAGGTAGTTTTTTGTTTAATTTAGGTCATGTTATTAATTATTATCGTAGATTTATGGTAGATTATTTTCTTGCTTATTTGTTTACGAGAAATAGTTTTCTACATCTTGACAATCTATCTTCAATTTGTAACAGAGTCATGACTCTGTAGCTTGAGCGGTGTAAAATTAGCATCTTTTACTGGGAAAGCTTATGAGCTTTCATTTCATCTAGGTATTATTTAAGAGGTCGTGGCTTTTCACCCAGCCTGTGAATTTATCGACGTCTGAAATGACGGAAGAGGAGAAAGAAGATGGTGCGAGTATTTCAATAATTTTCTCTATATGGTTAGGTTATTGATTTGGGCGTGAAATGAAGGTAGATTATTTTCATTATTCAAATGAGATTGTGTTTATTTAATATTAGATGTGAATTTAAGGTATTTACTTATTTAATTTAGGTCATGTAATTAATTATTATCGTAGATTTAATGTAAATTGTTTTCTTGCTTACTTGTTTACATTGATGTAACGTAAATAGTTTTCTAGATTTTGACAATCTAACTTCAGTTCGTAAATAGAGCCTTGACTTTGTAGCTTGAGCGGTGTGTGAAATCGACATCTTTTTATGGGAAAGCTTCTTAGCTTTCATTTTATCTAAGTATTATTTAAAAGGTCGTGGCTTCTCGCCCAACATGTGAATTTATTGACGTCTGAAATGGAGGAAGAGGAGAAAGAAGATGGTGCGAGTATTTCAATAATTTTCTTTATATAGTCAGGTTATTGATTTGGGCGTGAAATTAAGGTAGATTATTTTCATTATTCGAATTAGATTGTGTTTATTTAATATTAGATATGAATTTCCAAAAAAAAATTAGATATGAATTTAATGTATTTACTTGTTTAATTTAGGTCATGTTATAAATTATTATCGTAGATTTAATGTAGATTGTTTTTCTTGCTTACTTGTTTATGTTGATGTAGGGTTTCTAAATTTTGATGATCTAACTTCAGTTTGTAACAGAGCTAAGACTCTATAGCTTGAGGAGTGTGAAATCGACATCTTTTCCTGGGAAAGTTTTTGAGCTTTCATTTCATCTAGGTATTATTTAAGAGGTTGTGGTTTCTCACCAGTCTATGAATTTATCGACGTCTGAAATGGCGGAAGAGAAGAAAGAAGATGGTGCGAGTATTTTAATAATTTTCTTTATATAGTTAGGTTATTGATTTGCGAGTGAAATTAAGATAGATTATTTTCGTTATTCAAATTATATTATCTTTGTTTATATTAAATGTGAATTTAAGGTAGTTTTTTGTTTAATTTAGGTCATGTTATTAATTATTATCGTAGATTTATAATAGATTATTTTCTTGCTTATTTGTTTACATTGATGTGGGGTAAATAGTTTTCTAAATCTTGACAATCTATCTTCAATTTGTAACAGAGTCATGACTCTGTAGCTTGAAGGGTGTGCGAAATCAACATCTTTCCTTGGGAAAGCTTCTGAGCTTTCATTTCATTTAGGTATTATTTAAGAGGTTGTGGCTTCTCGCCATGCCTGTGAATTTATTGATGTCTGAAATGGTGGAAGAGGAGAAAGAAGATGGTGCGAGTATTTCAATAATTGTTCTTTATACTATTAGGTTATTGATTTGGACGTGAATTTAAGGTAGATTATTTTCATTATTCAAATTAGATCGTGTTTGTTTAATATTATACGTGAATTTATGGTATTTACTTGTTTAATTTAGGTCATGTTATTAATTATTATCGTAGATTCAATGTAGATTGTTTTCTTGCTTACTCGTTTACATTGATGTAAGGTAAATAATTTTCTAGATTTTTACCATCTAACTTCAGTTTGTAACAGAGTCATGACTTTGTAGCTTGAGCGGTGTGAGATCGGCATCTTTTCTTAGGAAAGCTTATAAGCTTTCATTTCATCTAGGTATAAATTAAGAGGTTGTGGCTTCTCGCCCAGCCTATGAATTTATCAACGTCTGAAACGGCGGAAGAGGAGTAAGAAGATGGTGCGAGTATTTCAATAATTGTTCTTTATATAGTTAGGTTATTGATTTGGGCGTGAATTTAAGGTAGATTATTTTCATTGTTCAAACTAGATCGTGTTTATTTCATATTAGATGTGAATTTAAGGTATTTACTTGTTTAATTTAGGTCATGTTATTAAGTATTATCGTATATTTATTGTAGATTGTTTCTTGCTTACTTGTATACGTTACTAAATTTTGACCATCTAACTTCAGTTTGTAACAGAGTCATGACTTTGTAGCTTGTGCGGTGTGAAATCGGCATCTATTATTGGGAAAGCTTCTAAGCTTTCATTTCATCTAGGTATTATTTAAGAGATCGTAGCTTCTCGCCTAGCCCGTGAATTTATCAACGTCTTAAATGCAACAGAGGAGAAAGAAGATGGTGCGAGTATTTCAATAATTGTTCTTTCTATAGTTAGGTTATTGATTTGGGCGTGAATTTATGGTAGATTATTTTCGTTATTCAAATTAGATCATCTTTGTTTATATTAGATGTGAATTTAAGGTAGTTTTTTGTTTAATTTAGGTCATGTTATTAATTATTATCGTAGATTTATTGTAGATTGTTTTCTTGCTTACTTGTTTACGTTGATGTAGGGTAAATAGTTTTCTAAATTTTGACCATCTATCTTCAGTTTGTAATAGAGTAATGACTTTGTAGTTTGAGCGGTGTGAAATCGTCATATTTTTTGAGAAATCTTATGAGCTTTCATTTCGTCTAGGTATTATTTAAGAGGTTGTGGCTTTTTGCCCAACCTGTTAATTTATCGACGTCTGAAATTGCGGAAGGAGAAAGAAGATAATGCGAGTATTTCAATAATTGTTCTTTATACTATTAGGTTATTGATTTGGGCGTGAATTTAAAGTAGATTATTTTTATTATTCAAATTAGATCGTGTTTATTTAATATTAGATGTGAATGTAATGTATTTACTTGTTTAATTTATTTCATGGTGTTAATTATTATCGTAAATTTAATGTAGATTGTTTTCTTGCTTACTTGTTTACGTTGATGTAGGGTAAATTGTTTTCTAAATTTTAACCATCTATCTTCAGTTTGTAATAGAGTCAAGACTTTGTAGTTTGAGCGGTGTGAAATCGACATCTTTTCTGAGAAAGCTTATGAGCTTTCATTTCATCTAGGTATTATTTAAGAGGTTGTGGCTTCTCGCCTAGCCTGTGAATTTATCGACGTCTGAAATGACGGAAGAGGAGAAAGAAGATGGTGCGAGTATTTCAATAATTGTTCTTTATACTATTAGGTTATTAATTTGGGCGTGAATTTAAGGTAGATTGTTTTCATTATTCAAATTAAATCATGTTTATTTAATATTAGATGTGAATTTAATGTATTTACTTGCTTAATTTAGGTCATGTTATTAATTATTATCGTAAATTTAATGTAGATTGTTTTCTAGCTTACTTGTTTACGTTGATGTAGGGTAAATAGTTTTCTAAATTTTGACCATCTATCTTCAATTTGTAATAGAGTTATGACTTTGTAGTTTGAGCGGTGTGAAATCGGCATCTTTACTAAGAAAGCTTTTGAGCTTTCATTTCATCTAGGTATTATTTAAGAGGCTGTGGCTTCTCGCCCAGCCCCGTGAATTTATCAACGTCTGAAATGGCGGAAGAGGAGAAAGAAGATGGTGCGAGTATTTTCGTTATTCAAATTAGATCGTGTTTATTTGATATTAGATGTGAATTTAAGGTATTTACTTGTTTAATTCAGGTCATCTATATTCAGTTTGTAACAGAGCCATGACTTTGTAGTTTGAGCGGTGTGAAATCGACATCTTTTCCTGGGAAAGCTTATGAGCTTTCATTTCATCTAGGGGTGCTGACGAGCCGAGTCGAGCTGAGCTTTGCCCAGCTCGAGCTCGGCTCGTGAGGTTTGAATGCTGGCTCGAGCTCGTGTCGAGCTTTCACACTCGAGCTCGAGCTCGGCTCGACCAAAGTTTTCTTGGCTCGAGCTCGGCTCGACTCGGCTCGAAGCTAGCTCGTTAACGAGCCTACACGAGCTCGAGCTCGTTAAGGCTCGTTAACAAGTCTAAACGAGCCCGAGCTTGAGTAGAGCTCGAAAGCTTGCACTCGAGCTCGAGCTCGAGCTCGTGTAGGCTCGTTAAGCTCGGATCGAGGTCGTTTGCAAGCTTTCGAGCTCGGATCGAGCTCGTGCTTTAATGCTAATGGTCCACCTGCCAAAACCAGAACCGAAACCAACTTGTTTCAACACACAGTTCCAACTTGCAAGTGATGGCATTGGTTTCAGTCAAGATTGTATCACAACTCACAAGCTTTGATCTAGTTTAAAAGGGAAATAGAGTACCAGGAAGACATGAAATTCTGAAACAAGTACTAGCATCCCGTTCACGATAATAAACAACAAAAAGATAAGCTCAAACAAAAGCATCGAGATTAGTAGTCTAATCTAATTGATCTCCTTCCTTGGCCTCAGCTGAAACAAACAAGTCCACATTTATTCTTCCTGCAATTGATAGCAAAAGAGTAGAGAAAAGTGTTGATTATATTCCATTGATCCATTGGTTGCAGTCATTCAAGCTCAAAGAGTACGAATATATATATATTATATATATATATTATATATATATATATATAATTAAGTAAGTGGAAATGCACATCATCCAATTGATTACGTTGATGCACATCAATATGCAATTTACAGTTAAGAATTAAATAAACATAAGAGATAAGCAATCAAGGAAAGGGGAAACAGGATACTATCCAGGATTAAGAGATAAGCACACTAGAGCAAGCTTAATGACCAATACTATCCAGGATTGCAGAAAATAAAGAAGGCTAACCTGTGTTTCAAGCACCATGACATTACGTTCTATGACAGGTCAATCTCGACTTCCGCTTCCATTGAAGTTGTACTTGTGCTCTAGAAGAAAGAAGAGTTAGTTACATATTTAATTGAACAATTACAGAAATGAAAGTAAGCAAAAAACTTACCTTCGAACCACTTGTTAAACCATAATGATTTCGTAACCAATCTTGTGAGCAAAGTAGAGCCTCAATGGTCTTCTGACCCAAGGACGATCGACTAGGATCAATTACTCTACCTCCGGCACTAAAAGCAGCCTCTGAAGCTACCGATGTGATTGGAATAGCCATGATTTCACAAGCCATTTTGGACAAAATCTTGTATTTTGTACGTTCTGTTTTCCACCAGTCAATGACATTGAACTCCGGATCTTTAATACTCTCCAAAGCTGCATCCAGATAAGCATCAAGTTCATTTTTAATCACACTAGAATTCTCTCCACTTTGAACAATGGAATCAAACTTTGCTCGTCCTGTGGCTGTCGTCTCTTGCACACTTGTGGTTGTACTATTTGTCGTTGTAGCTCCACCCCCTCTTCAGTTTGGCTATCGATGTTTCTGTCCTTATACTCCTCAGCATACTCATTATATAGAGCATATAGCTTCTCACGAACCAAGTTCACATTTGTGTGGTAATTATCTTCAGTGTAAAGATCTTTGAAACTTACCTCAACAAACTTGAACTTGTTTCGTGGATCCAATATAGTAGCAATTGTAATCAACAAGTTACTAGCACCCCAATATTTGTCAAACTTTTCCAACATTTTGCTTGCCATAACTTTCATTCTTTCATCTTCTGACTCCATAGTTTCACTCAATAGAGTCTTGATGTTCCAAAGCTCCGGAAGCAACAAATTGATTGTTGGATATGAACTCCCTGATATAATTGTTGTGATGTAACTAAACAACCCAAGAAACTTACAAACCTTCCCAACTTTGCTACAATCCTCATCTGATGGCAACCACTTATAACCTGATTCTCGTTCGGCATATCGAGGAAACACGGCTTTCAACTCTAGAGCCACAGATAACATATGATGTGTGGAGTTCCAACGAGTGATGCAATCCAATATAAGCTTCTTCGGAGATAATCAAAGCTGTTTAGCTATGTCACGAAACATGCTAATGCGACCCTCTGATGCAGCAATGTGCTTGACACTCTGTCGAACAGATTCAATCGTGTCCTCAATTGCCTTAAGACCATATTGCACCATTATATTAATAATGTGTGCACCACATCGAACATGACACAAATCTCCATCGAGAGGAAGTCTTCTTGTATAAGTCAGCATGGATTTCAAATGACGCACAGCAACATCATTGTTGGAGGCATTATCAAGAGTGATTGACCATATCTTTGACTCCATGTCCCAAGCAACCAAACACTCCTGCAATGCATCAGCAAGAACAATACCAGTATGGGGAGGTGGAACTCCACAAAAGTTAAGAATTCGCTTCTGAAGCTTCCAATTCTTGTCAATGAAGTGACCTGTGACAACCATGTATTGCATTGTCTGATTTGATGTCCACATATCAGTTGTTAAACTCATTCTTTGCACATGCTTAAGAAGTCCTTTCACCTTTCCCTTGAATATATCATATGTACTAAATACATCACTAGTAGTAGTTGATCGTGTAACTCTTTGATATAAGGGATTGGCAGTTTTCATCATCAAAGTAAACATCTCATGATCAGCAGTGGATAGAGACTTCTCAGTTAATATGATCCAATGTGAGATAACTTGCCTCATTTTTCCATGGTCGTACCTGAAATTTTGAACTGCATTGACACTTTCAGCATTGTTGATAGTTGCAGCCAAACTCAGTTGTTGTTGGTTTTTATCCGCTAGATTCGCTGGCTTTCTTAGACATTTATCGGCATGTCTTTTCAAATGTGATGTAGCACCAGACGAAGCCATCCGAAACTTAGCTTTGCAATAAATGCATTCTGCCATCTTAACAGTCCCCACTAGGATCTCCTTAAAGCTCTGCCAGACGATGGATGTTTTCGGCCTCTTCTTCGGCTGAAAAGCCTCAGTGTCGTTCTCATTCTGATTTTCATTTTCGTTTGCCTCGGGATTTTGGTTGTGCTCTGGAGTTGCAGTATCTCTTGTTCTCCCAACTGCTTCAGTATCTCTCGTCATTGCAATATTGGAAGCAGATTCATATGTAGTGTCAACCGGATTTGATGAGACTTCTTCTCCTGACATCCTGAATATTCATGAGTCAATATTGAGGAAGTAAATCAATAAAAGTGACCAATCAGCCAAAATTGAGGAAGTTCTTCTCCTGAACTATATGCCAGCAGTTGACTAAGCACTCAATAGAGAACTAAAGCTAGAAAATTCTGTCCATAAGCATGTACCATAAGCAATCAAATTCAAATTTTCACACAAACATGTAGAATGGCACAGCATTAGGTTAAGCAATCAAACTCAAAGTTTCATCCCGCATTTCCAGCTTTACGGCAGTGGATGAATGGGGTTTTACGAGCAGCACATAGCAAATAACAAGTTGAGAATACACCTCTCAACGAAAAGCGAAACAACTAGCTTCAAAGGAATGACAAATTCACACACTACGGAAAACTAATAAGGTAGAGATTAGAAAACTGACCACTTAAATCGCAACGACGAAGAAGGAGTAGCTTCGTCCTCAGAGTGTCGATTGTCGAAGAAGGAGTAGCTTCGTCCTCAGAGTGTCGATTGTCCAAGAATGAGTTTCTTCGTCCATCGGCCGAAGGAGGAGTCTCGAATGTCGAAGAAGGAGTCCTCAGAGTAGCTTCGCCGTCGGTTGGAGGAGTCTCTTCGTCCACCGGCCGAAGGAGGAGTCTCGAATGTCGAAGAAGGAGTCCTCAGAGTAGCTTCGCCGTCGGCTGGAGGAGTCTCTTCGTCCACCGGCCGAAGGAGGAGTCTCGAATGTCGAAGAAGGAGTCCTCAGAGTAGCTTCGCCGTCGGCTGGAGGAGTCTCTTCGTCCACCGGCCGAAGGAGGAGTCTCGAATGTCGAAGAAGGAGTCCTCAGAGTAGCTTCGCCGTCGGCTGGAGGAGTCTCTTCGTCCACCGGCCGAAGGAGGAGTCTCGAATGTCGAAGAAGGAGTCCTCAGAGTAGCTTCGCCGTCGGCTGGAGGAGTCTCTTCGTCCACCGGCCGATGAGAAGAAGTTGGAGTCACCGACTCGCCGGTCTCTTTTCGTCCTCAGAGTGTCAATGTCGAAGAAGTTGGAAAAATTAGGTTTTCCTATTGAAATGGGAAATCGTGGATTGAAATTGGGAAATTTGGTTAATGTCATTGTCATCTACTACCCATCATTTTAGTTTTAGTTTTTTTTTAATTTGTTATTTAATTGGATGGGAAATTGATTATTTAAGAGATAGATTTACACCCCGTTTGGTATCCGAGATTCATAAAACCATGTATTTCAACGTACCATAGATGGAAAATTGTTTGTTTAGAGATTTAAACCTGTTTGGTATCCGAGATTCATAAAACCATGTATTTCACTGTACCATAGATGGGAAATTGTTTGTTTAAGAGATTTAAACCCGTTTGGTATCCGAGATTCCTAGGGAAGACCAGAAGAATCACCCCATACCAAACGCCCTGATAGAGTATTTGTTATTTTCTATTACAATTATAGTTTGTTAGATGGTACCTGCTGCTACTTGGATAACCGTAGTAATTCTTCTAGAGCTAATACTCAGAATCGAACTGGAATAGTAGTTTGATCTTAGAGAGAGAGAAAAAATGTACAAAAGAAGTACACTAAACCCTTAACCCTAAACCCTAAACCCTAAACCCTAAATACTCAATCCTAAACCTTAAATACTAAATCCTAAACACTGAACACTAAACCCCTAAACCCTAACCCCTCAATCCTAAACCCTAACAAATTGGTCATATGATAAACGTTTTGACCGTAAACTATAAAGTATAATTCACTAAAGCATACTAATACTAAAACTATAAATTATAAATGTTTTGTTCTTTGTTCTTACTTCTTACTTAACAATTAGGGTATTACCGAACACTAAATGAGCAGTGGTAATTAAATAAAAATAATTATATATTCTAAAATTTAAACCTACAAATACTCAATTATGTAAATCTTGCAAACTCTTCGTTAACTTAGCATATATATTAATTTTACTTTATTCAATTTCATCTATTATAAAGTATAATTGACTAAAGCATACTATGATAAACAATGATATATTACGAACTTATAAAGTATAATTCACTGAAGCATACTATAATAAACAATGTTATACTACGAACTTATAAAGTATAATTCACCAAAGCATACTATAATAAACAATGTTATATTACGAACTTATAAAGTATAATTCACTAAAGCATACTATAATAAACAATGTTATATTACGAACTTACTCATTTTTTCTGAATTATTACTTATCATTAATTTGTAGGCATACTAAAAAATCAAAATGAATATAATTGTTTACAAGATCTAAATATTTTAAAAATAATCGAGCCAAAATCGAACCATTTCATTAGCCAAAATCGAGCCATTTCACGAGCTACGAAATCGAGCTAGCTCGCGAGCTCCAAAATCGAGCTAGCTCGCGAGCTACTTAATCGAGCCAGCTCACGAGCCATTCTCGAGCTGCTCGACGAGCCGTGTAACGAGCCAGCTCGCGAGCTGCATCGTTCGAGCCAACGAACCGAGCTGGCTCGCGAGCCAGCAGAGCCGAGCAGGCATGAGCTAGAGCTTGGCTCGTTTATAAACGAGCCGGCTCGCGAGCCAGCTCGGTTCGTTTCGAGCCGAGTCACGATCGAGCTTTTTCCGAGCCGAACACCGAGCCGAACACGAGCAGCTTGGTTCGTCAACAGCCCTAATTTCATCTAGGTATTATTTAAGAGGTTCTGGCTTCTCGCCCAGCCTGTTAATTTATCGACGTCTGAAATGGCGGAAGAGGAGAAAGAAGATGGTGCGAGTATTTCAATAATTGTTCTTTATATAGTTAGGTTATTGATTTGATTTGGGCTTGAATTTAAGGTGGATTATTTTCGTTAATTCAAATTAGATCTTGTTTATTTGATATTAGATGTGAATTTAAGGTATTTGCTTGTTTAATTTAGGTCATCTATATTCAGTTTGTAACAGAGCAATGACTTTGTAGCTTGAGCGGTGTGAAACAAGAGAAGAAAGCCCTTAGGGCACTCGCTATTTTGAATTTTAGGGCTGAGAGTGTATGAGTACTTAGAGGCAATTACTAATATAAGGACCATCTAAGTGTCCTTATATAAGGATACTAATCTACACCATTAATTTACTTGATAGAGATCTAATGGTTAATATGAAGTGGGTATTAGGGTACATTGTTTAATTGGTAACGGCTTTTTAATTCTCGATTTGGTTCCACTTTTAATTAGTTACCTTATTTTCACATTTTGCCCATATAGATTAGGATCATCATCCAACGGCTATAAAAAATATCCTCATATAAGGACTCTTAATAGGGTTCTCACAATAATAATCCCGTATTTTGAGGCCCCGATTCCGGAGACAGAGATCTCATCTGTTGCATTGGTGACAACATCATTCTTAGCCCTTTGATCATTAAATGATCCAAGGGTCTAGATTAATCAGGGGTAAATTGGTCTTTTCCTATTTTATTAATTAATTATTTTTGCTTTAAAACCACCCAGCTATTAATTAGTCACCAGACCATTTATTCTGACAATCGGACCACCTTCTCCGGTCACCGAAACACCATCTCCCATCACCGAAAAGTTTCTTGAAGAGTTTTTCGGTGACACGGATCTCCGTTGACGAAAATTTCTTCACCCACGCGATTATCGTTGTTCGATCTATTAATCTGGAAAAAAGTTACTTCTCTAACAAAATTCCCGACTTACTAGTTGTATGCGGTTTGTACAACGTGTATACATACTATATACACTCTGTACGAGGTTGTATACATTCTGTAAATGGTGTACAATCTATATTTGTCATACACTTTGTATTTATGATGTACAATTTATATGAGGTTTGTATAAAATGTATACAAATTGCATAACTCTGTATGAGGTTGTACACTCTGTAAACAATGTACCGTTTGTAAATAAATACAGTTTGTATTTGTTATACACTTTATATTTTTATGATATACAGTTTGTATCCGGTCTGAACAAAGTGAATATAAGTTGTGTAATGTTGTACATTGTTCAATGTGTATAGTTTGTATATGTCATATACTTTGTTTTTTTTATGATGTTTAGTTGTATGCAGTCTGTATAAAGTGTATATAAATTGTATACACTTTGTACAACGGATACTGTTTGTATTTTGTGAAACACTTTGTATTTTTATGATATACAGTTTGTATGTGGTATCTACGAATTGTATATACAAATTATATACACTCTGTACGGTGTTGTACCCTCAATTTTCAACTATGATTAAGAAAAATTATATACACTCTGTACAGGGTTGGACAGCTTGTATTTGTCGTACACTTTGTATTTTTATAATGTATAGTTTGTATGCGATTTGTATAAAGTGTATTCGATATGCATACACTATGTACGATGTTGCACAACCTATATTTTTCGTATACTTTGTATTCATGTTTTAATACAAACACTTTATATGAGGTCTATACAAATTATATACACTATGTATGATGTTGTACAATCTGTATTTTTCGTACATTTTATATGAGGTTTGTATAATACAATGCATACAAAATGTATATGATATGTATGAAGATTGTATACTTTGTATAAGGTTTATACAGCCTATACACTATATGAACCACATACAAACTGTATAATTGTATACTTTTATATGATATCTATATACTAATTTTACAAAATTTATTCACTTTGTACACCGACAATATACTAACTGTATGGAATTTATACATTTTATATGACATTTTATATACTAATTATACAAAGTTTATACACTATGTATAACATTTATATAGATTTTTATACTATTTGTATAATATGTTCTCCGTTAAAACTCACCACCGCCTCCACATGCTCAAACTCATCATCATAATTTAAATTAATTAAGCATATCACTTTCTTAGAAAAACTCACCACCACTGAGTTGAATGAAGAAGAGATTAATATTAGCTAAAGGTGAATGAAATTAATAGCACACTTTCTCCCCGACTTCCCCTGCTGAACCCAACCGAGTTATACCAACCACCTCTATCCACTCATGATCCTCACCAACAGTACTTGGTGTTCATCCAACAAGCTCCTCCCCTACGACAATCGACCTTCTCCAAACCGGCGGCAATCTCGATGGCTTCATTTACCTCGGTCAAGTCTTTAATCAATTGATATTGTGCTGATTGGATTCGTTATTAACAACGCGGACGAAGTCAGAGGGTAATTAGTGTCGGCTAGCTGCAACGCCCTGATCAGGTAAGATGTGGATCGGTGGAGAAAAACCATGGAGGTGGCGTGTAGGGAATAGAGATGAAGGATGAAGAAGGGATAATGACTTATATGCCCTTGAAATTACAGTCGTTAGATTAAGTTTAATTATTTTGAACGGCTGGGATAGGTTGTCTCGAAGACAACAAAAATTTTGCCGTCTCCGAAATTGAGCTCGTATTTTGACTCCTTTTTTGACGTAAATAGCAAGTTTAGGATCATTAACATATAGGAAAATTTTCATTTTCCCCTTTACTTTGCCAACTTAGCAAATTACCTCTATACTATATTTTTTATAAATATAGCCCCCATACTATAAATGCTCATTTTACCTCTCCTACTTTGGTAACTTTGTCATTTGGTTCTTTCCATTCCTACTATCTTATTCAAGCAAAACCCACATTTTGTTCTCTAACTTTGACACGTGGAGGAAAAACTGAGTTAGATAAGTGCAAATTCCAAGTTACTTTCTATTTTGTCTTATCTACAAATATAATTATGTTGAGTTTTGTATCATGTTATTGTATAATAAATGATATACTATACCGAATCGATCAACATTTTGGGTACGGTTGGAAAGGATGTTACAATTATACTTAACCAACGAATAACTATAATAAAGTCACTAAACCATACCATTACCTTATGTACACTGAAACTTCATAAATCAAATCATTGATACAATATTACGACAACATTTTTTCATTATCAATCAAATCGACAGTATGGTTGGGAACGGACGGTCAGACCGCTATTTATGGTAATACCGAGTTTACCATCCGATCAAGATAAATCCTTACGTTGTAATCTACTGTGCCAATTAATGTAGTTCAAGATTCAACCGGTTAAACCAAATGTTACAATATGTATTTTATTCATTGAAATTTTCAACGATTCTTTGAATAATTCAATCCTAATTGAACTTTTAAATCTTGACTAGTTGACCCACTCTTCCCGTCCAGTTAAACTCCACTAAAATAGTGACATTTTTTGTTATTGGTTCAAAGGTTGGTGAGCAATTAGTAATTTACAACTCCTACCTACTAAAACTGAGAAACCGGGGAAGGCGCGAGACCGGAGCAAGTACGCCGGAGAGAAAGCAATACAACCGACGGAGCTACAATGACGGAGAGTGATGTCTGCAAAAGGAAGAAGACGACGAAACAAGCTACTTTACCCTCACCATCACCCCACGCTCAGGACGACATCGCTATTGATGACTCCACCGTGTCTCCGCTGCTGCTAGCAGCACTCGCCAACGACCGCAGCACAAATTCGCACCGTTCCTTGATTCGCCGCTGCTTAAGTATCTCCGGTCATCTCTTCTCTCACAGGCCCCGCCGTTGCCTGAACTTTCCATTTCCACCTTCCTCTCTTTGATTCCTCTCCTCCTCGTTTCCAAGTAAACCAAACTACTTCAATTCTTTCTTTGTTATTCAATATGTTCCGATTACTTTGTTTGGAACTCATCGAAGAATTGTGCTTGTGTGTGTGTTGATCCAGGCACAGGGACATTGCTCGCTTCGCCGCAGAGACTCTGGGCGCGGCATCCTTGTGTTCTCTGGAAACGAATGAAGAAATCGTAAGGGATGATGTTATAGTCAGGGCCCTAATCTATGCTTTGTTACGAAGTTCCAGGACGAAAGTTTCGTTAGCTGCTTGTAATGCTATATTGGATTTGTCTACTTCTTCTGCTGGAAGACAACGGCTGCTTGAGTTTTCTGCCTTGGACTGCCTTATGTGAGTGTTTCCTTTGCCCTACTTCTATAGTTCATTGCTGAAGCTGGTTCTGCTAATGACTTTACTTTGAACAGTTTGTTGAGTGTCTACTTATAATGTTACTATAAAATGTTGGAAATAAGGTACCTTAACTAACAGTTAATTTGATAATTTGATGAGAAGATGTATTTGTTTTAAACTAGAGATTCTAAGACCTGACAATTTCACTCCTTTTAGTTCTAAATGCTTGCAGCTACATGTATCATCGTCGGCGGTGTCTTTGTTGAGTAAGGGTAGGGCAAGAAGAAAGAGCAGGATAGCATTGAAAGAAGATCGATATGCTGTCTCACTTCTTCATGCCGTAATAACGCTAGTCAATGCATCTAAGGTTGAGGAATTGGAGAAGATCCGTGCTAAGGATGTGCAAAAGTTTTTGGCTTATTTGAGAAATCTGTGGGTAGAAGTACATAATCAGGTGTTGCATGGCATAAACTCAATATCAGGTAGAGATCTCTCTTGTGCTAATAATATTGGAGTTAATGGTCTGGCTCACAGCATCTTTAAGATTTCTCTTACTAATAGCCAATTTACTTCCTTGCCAACTGTGCTTGTGAAGAGGGGAATGTTTGGTTCTGTTCAATCTAGCTTTGACGATTTCTTATCAAGTCAGTGGGAGACATCTCCTGTAATAATCAGAAGCCATTCTAGCCCTTTGACAGAGAAGGATGAAATCTTGGGCTCGTTTGCCGAAGTTCTAGGTTGTACAGAATCATTTCCTGAATTTCTTTCATCAATGCTTCGTGGTTTTGTTTCTTGTCTGCCTATTGATTCTGATGAGCTGGACATATATAATTTTTTAAAGGAGGTAAAAAATGAGCTAGGCTGTCCGATGGTCTATCAGCAAGACTTAAGGGTGCTAAGAACAGAAAGCCAATCAAAAAGAGAGGAGCATTTTTTTAACTATAGCTCAAGCACTTGCTACACTAACCCCCTCAGTTTCCTCAGCAGTTCTGATATAGAAAAATGTGAAGAAGCTTACCAGCATGGTTATACAGTTGCTTTGCGTGGCATGGAATTTCGCTATAAATGCATTGCAGCTATTACAGAAGCTTTAGCATCTTTGTTTGGTCAACCATCCGTAGGGGCCAATCTATACTTAACCCCACCTCAATCTCAGGGTCTGGCTTGTCACTTTGATGACCACTGTGTATTTGTGTGCCAACTGCTGGGTGCAAAACAATGGACCACCTATCCTCCAAGTATGCAACTGCCGCGGCTGTATGACCAACTTGATGGAAAACTTGGCTCCAATGCTGAGTGCTTGCTGGATGGATGCAGAAAGTTCCTACTCAGTGTAGGAGACATATTGTATATTCCAAGAGGCTATCCACATGAGGCTTGTACTGGCGATCCTAGTGCTGATGTTGTTACCAATTTTTCATTACATCTCACGTTTGGCATTGAGGTGGAACCTCCTTTCGAGTAAGTTAGCACTTAAATTTGTTTGCATGGATACTAATCCACTGCACTTTACCCTTGGCATTTACAGAAACCACACATTGCATATTCACTTATGCCGTGCATCTATAAATGCAGGTGGGAAGGATTTATGCACGTCTCACTCCATGTTTGGTATCTGAGACGGAAGCAGCACCATCGTGGTCTCTCTGAACCATTGACTTTTGACGTAGGTGAAATGTCCATGACTTTGTTTCATGCCCTGGTTGCCGTGCTTGGTGTTTATGATCCAACTTTTCGTAAGGCTTGCTTGGTTGGTGCTCTTGCTCCTCCACGTGATAGCAATAATTGGCTCTATTCCAACCAGAAAACCACATTCAAGGATTTGGTTGACAAAATCAGCACAGGGCCCAAAATACTGGAAGTGCTGAAGGAAGTGGAAAAGAGAGAGAACTTCTTAGAGAGGATGAGGTGGCTTTGTAATCTTGACTTCGAGGAAACAATGATGAAAGAACTTCACCGTGGGATAAATTTCACAGGAATCTCAGAGTTGTCGGCTTTATATTCTGAACATAAGGACACATTAGAAGCCACGTTCTTGTTATTTAGATCCAGGTTCTGCAACGAAGCCTTGTTTGAGGATGCAATTGGTAGCTACAAAATGCTACTTGAGAAGTATAGGAAGGTTAGAAGTCAATACACCAATGGATTATTGTCTTTGCATCATTAATATTCGTGTGGGAGATGTGTTTTGCTTCCTGCAACCATGGCCAGATGGATATTGCTCGGATCGCTAACAATTTCATTCCATCAATCATTCAAAGCAGCTTGTTGAAGGCTTAAAAGGTACATTGAATCCCTCATCTTATGACACTAGAATATGCACTTTCTGAACAGGTGTATTAAACGATTTTACATGGACCACTGATTAAATGACTCGGAAAGGAACAAGAATCTTTCATAAAGTAAACTAGACTATAAGAACTGCTAAAAAGATAATTTCTCGAACTTCATTTGTGGATATGGAGGGTGATGCATTGACAAATAAAGTCTGCGACTTGCAGGTCCGAAACTTAAGATGGCATTCTATGGTCTATCCTTTGGAGTTGGAGTTGGATGAGTCATCACACCATTGTAATCTATGTGGTAAATAAGCTCATCTACCTGATCCTCACTTTCCGGATACTGAAGTTGGTCTGCTTGTTCCTTCAGATTCTTTTGTTTTTCTTCATCAAGAATCTGCAATTGCTAAAGTATAGTTAGAGAATGTCAACTACTCTGGCTACAAGCTAAAATGGTTGCTGAGAGACATTCCTAACTAGCTCCAAGCATAAAAGTACTTAGCCCCCCTCCCTAGCATCACCTTTGAAGACTATTGCTATAAGGGCACCCTTAGTACAGACAACCCTGAAATTTTACTGATGCAGAAGAATGATCCCTTAGAACAGAAGCAATTTAGACCATAAGACCTACCTTGCCCTTGTCGTGTCCATTAAGGCGTGCAGGAGATATAGGCACATTCGATTCTCTCATAGATCTCCTATTTGGGAGGGAAATAAGAGTAGAGGAAGAAGAAGAGCTGAAATCATTGTGAAAGAAACAGAAAGCAGTTGCCAGGAGACAGAAAACAGGGAAATACAGTGCTCTCATTGTGCTAAAGATGATCTGCTTTTCTCTATTTCCAGTAGTTTTTGCTTCTATACTTGGGGCAGATTGCAGAAAGAAGCAGGCTAATGAGATTTATTGGGAGAAGAGATAGAGAGAGAGAAAGATAGTCTTGAGTAGAATTATTGATTGAGGGTGTTGATAGGAACAACATGTCTAAAGCCCATACCGTTGATTCTGTTGTGAGACTGAAAAGAGAGAAACCTGGACCAATAAACATGATCGAAATCGAATTTCCTTTCTTTGCCTGCCTGCCTGTCTTCTTCCTGGAATTATCAAAGGCAGGCAAGTAGAAGTTAGTTAGCTGGAATTGAGTGTTTTGTTTCCATTTTAACTGGGGTGTGTTTGTTTGTCCGCCAGGTGAAAGACTTGTTCTCTAAGTGATTGATGTTTTTGTCTATTCAGGGATCCAGACAGAGAGTTGTGGGCATTTGGTTATTCGGCCACTGAGTCGGAATCAAACCCTCGGTTCTCTCCAGACGTGGCTAACCGAGAAAGCAGTTCACTTGGAACATGGGTATTCACTATTCTTCAAGTGTCGATGACTACTCGGTTCGAACCAGGTATCAAACCGTGTCCCGAGCTCATCACCCCACAACCTTTCAAACCATCCTGAGTTCATCGGCCCACAACCTTGACTGGTGGATTGTCAGCTAGTTAATTGTCTTGTTTGTGTCTCCCATGGTAAGGCAGACTTATAATCTTCATGTGCTGTGGGTTCTCTTGGTTTATAATGGGGAATATGCAACATGGGAACGTACCCATTCTTTCATATTCATGATGACTCTTGAAACAACTTTTCTTGCAGTGGTCCAGTTGTGGGGAAATGGCTTATTCTTATCGAGGGGCCAGTTATATCAGATCGGTCTGATATGGAAATCAGACGGCTGCAGCTTCATTTCATCAGGCGATTGTGGGAACGAACAATGTGCTGTGATTTTTTTACCATTCTATGGTCTTCATTTTATCAGAATCATGTGATATATGGCCCTCTCAAACACATAGCCGAAGTATCAGACCCATAATGCGAGCTTTTTTCTCTCAAGGTGAACATTAATGATTTATGTTGTGATGATTTGTGAGCAACAGCTCTAGCATGATTCAATTCGGATTGGGTAAAGATCAAAAGGGCATCATCATAACTCAAATCAAACCTTTCATGTGGTTTCAGTCCTTTACCTTGACCACCGTCGCAACGGCCATCGGAAAGCCGAGCTTCTCATCGGCGGTGATGTGCGAGATTCGATAGTACTAATGTGTGTTTGGTGTGTACTAGTGCAACGGTTGACTCAATCCTCTCCTCCTCCTCATCAACTCTCCTATTTGATTATCTCTGTAAAAAAACTATCTCTTTCAATCAGCACTTGTACTCATCCGATTAACTCTCACTCTGGTCCTACTACTATCAATTCCAAAAACCATCTTCTTCGATTATCTCCTCTAAAAATCATCTCCTCCCGTCAGATCTTCTGCTCTAATGTTTACCTCCGATCAACTCCTCCTCGAATGATATCACCAACTCCTCCAATTAGCTCCTTTGTTCCCTTGATCCTTTCATGGAGTCGAATCAACCAGAACTAGAAGGTAATCCTGAAGGACCTTTGAAAGAATCAAAATTTTGTATCAGTAGGTATTTCCCTGCTGATTTTTCAATTTGTGTATTATCTAACTGGTAGAATTACAATCTCGGTACACACATGAGATGCCTTGTTATTGTACTTGTTATAATATTAGGGATGACTAATTATCTACATTAGTAACCGGTGGGGATGAAAATTAACTAGTTATCAAAATGGTGCAACTAGTTACTTATACTAGTTTTGCTATAAAAAGAGTTACTTATACTAGTTAACTTTGCTAGTAACTTATTATCCCAACACTAGTAATCTGTCTTTATTTATAGAAAATAGTAGAATTAAACTAGTTATCCTAAAAATACAAAATAACTAGTTACATAGTTAACTAGTGATCACTCCAGCTACTTAAACTTGTTTTTTTTTTTTTTATGAATCAGCTACTTAAACTTGTTTGATACCTAAGAGTAGTAGTTTACTAGTTAGTCCTTGTTGTAGATTCGATCATCAAACTAAAATGAAGGCAAACTAGTAGTCGTTTCCTAGTTATTAGACCAGATAACAAGACATACATACCATTTGTTATCACTGCTGACAAGTAATTTGTCTTCATTTGCAGATTCAATCATCCCTGACGATGAAAAACATGAACGATATTAAAATTTGAATCATCAGCCGGCGCCTTGGCTTTCTACTATGAATTTGCACAATACAAAGTGTTCCATGTTAGGAATCAACTCGAAAGGGATACTAACAATAAGAAACAAAAAGTGGATTATATATACTACATTGTACATGTATGAACGAAAAGAGGGGAACGACAAGCAGAAAGAAGACCCAAAAACAATGATAATTTCAAACCAATAACGAGTAAAACTAGACAGATGGAAGAAGCAAGCCAATAACGACCTACTATCGGTGTTTTGGCTGACCCGAAACAAATGCCTAAATTGCATAAAATGACCAACCTTTGCTACCCTAAATTGTTCTCTCACCACTTCTAACCTTCAAACAAAAATCATATCCAAAATTGACTCCAGTGGAAGTGGTTACTCGAAAGATAGATAGCTTTGTCAACCGTAGTGCAGATAAGCAGGTTGTCAAAAATGGAAATTAGGTGTTAATTAGCATTAAATGAGTATAGCCGTATAGGAGGTGGCTGCTGACAAAAACGTGAATGGATGACTCCAACTTAGCAATCTACAGTAACAGAGAAAGATGTATACACAAGTGGCTTTCCTTTTTTCCACCATTTTTCATTTTCTCTAAATTATCAGCAGATTATAAGTCACTCTCTCTTCCCCTTCTCCCATTTCCTCCAAATAACCCTCAAAATATCTTCTTCTTCTTCCTCTCCCTCTTTTTTTTTTTACTGTTCCCGTCTACTTTAGAGCAGCTTCCTTACATTCCAGTCTCCAACAAAACTGGAAACCATACAAGGATGAAGAAATAGAAGAAACCCTCCAATCTTTCAACTAAATGCTACTTCCTGCACTTGGGTTCTTGCTCTGTTTCTCTTCTGGTTGCTGAAACCCTTTCTTGAGGGGGGCTAAAATGAATTCTGGATTAACCTACGCTGTTTCAACTCCTTCCCCTGCTTCTTCCTCTTCTTCTTATACTGCTCATCGCCACTCTAGATTCCCCATGTGAGACAATCTTTCCTCTTCCCCTATTTGACTATTTCCTTTCTGTTGGTCTTTTTTCTACTTGCAATTGACGAACTTGGTTGTTGCTGTTTTCGTTGTGTTTATGGTATGAATTGAAATGGGCTCTTCAAATATTGACCAAAGTGCTGATCTTTTTGCCTTGTAAATGGATATGATGGGATATGTTGTTAGCTTTTCGTTTGGATAATCCTTTCTTTATTAAGGGTTCTTTAAACTATAATATTTGCTGCCTTTTTGTTATCCATGTAGTTGGATTAAGAAATAAATATTCATGGTCCTTTTTCTTTATTTGCTCTACAACATAATGTTTTGTTTGTCTCCCCATATAAAAGCATTGCTAAAGGGAATTGAAGTTTGCACGAGTTCATCTTAAGAGTGCAAGTTACTTGATTGTATTCAGGATTTTCTGATACCCTAGGAATAACCTGTCATATTTCAATAACTGAGTATTTGAGAGAGGTTCATAATTAGTCTTTCATAATATTCCTTAACAGTATTGTCATTCATCTGGATTTTGATTTTCTTTCCAACTTAACATTTGCATTTGACAGAAGGGTAATTTTCATTTGGAAATGGGGTAATTGATTGCTTGCTGTTGTTTTTTGTTTCCTCACAGGCTACTACCACTGCCAGTTTCTGTATCTCCAAGGTTGCATTGCTCATCTGCTTTTCACGTTGACAGTAGTTCCTTTGCTTCTATTCCCAATAAAAACCATGTCATCTCCAAGTGTTCTTTAGGAGGATCAGTACAACAGCTTGATAAATGTAGATGGCCATTGAGAGCCTTGGTGACCTCAACTGCTCAAGATATCTCCATTGCATCTCTAATTAGCAATGAGAAGATAGGAGTATTGTTGCTGAATCTTGGAGGCCCCGAGACTCTCGACGATGTCCAGCCTTTCCTGTTTAACCTCTTTGCTGACCCTGTAAGTTGCCTGTGTATCCGTCTTGGAAGAAAGCTTATCGTTAATCTTGGTTGTTGTTGATGTATCGCATGCCTTTCTTAGCCAGCTTGTATCACGTTGACTAATGCATCGGGATATGCCCCTATTGTAATCTTGGTTATCGTTGATGTTACATATGTGCATTTTCAGTTTGGTTAGCTTATATCAGGTTGTCTAATACATCAGGATACGGCTATCATAATCTTGGTTATCGTTGATGTATCTTATGCACATTTTTAGCCAGCTTATATCACATTGTCTAATGTATCAGGATATCATACGGCTTCCAAGGGTGTTCCGTTTTCTACAAAAGCCTCTGGCCCAGTTCATATCAGTTGTTAGAGCGCCCAAGAGCAAGGAAGGCTACGCTGCAATTGGTGGTGGTTCTCCTCTGAGACAGATAACTGATGCTCAGGCATGTTCTCTCTCAGCAATCCTGCTTATTGACATTACAACGAGTTGAATCTCGTCACTTAGGTTTCTTACAGATTTGTAGTTGCTAATGGTTTGAGGCTTAGACTTCCTTTTGATGTTTTCACTTCTTAAAGTTTAGTTTTCTGTGTTTTTCTTATGACGTTGTAATACTCGTCTTCACTTAGGGAGAAGCATTGAGAATGTCTCTTTGGGAGAAGGATGTTCCTGCTAAAGTGTATGTTGGCATGCGTTACTGGCATCCTTTCACTGAAGAAGCAATAGAACAGGTATTTTGGTCCATCATTTTTGTCCAATATAATCAAATTCAGTATCATTTGTCTGTCTCTGTTGGGGTTAATTTTGCGTTGTAGATTCAGATTTAGCTGTGTAATGTTCTTCTTTTGTGTCTATGGTGGTATCATTTTTCTTGGTTGATAGCCAGTCTGTATAAACCGAGTTAATTAGTGTTAAATGTTATTTTATTCAATACTCTGCAGATAAAGAGAGATGGCATTTCAAAACTTGTGGTGCTTCCATTATATCCACAGTTTTCAATATCAACTAGCGGCTCCAGCCTTCGACTCTTGGAGAGCATATTCCGGTGATAGTTAATTGTAGATTATATCAGACTATATAATGCACCCCATGAAGTGGGGTAGAAAGTTTAAATTTTTCCTCATTGCTACCAGGGAAGATGAGTATCTAGTGAACATGCAGCACACAGTGATTCCGTCTTGGTACCAGCGTGAAGGATACATCAAAGCCATGGCCAATTTAATCGAGAACGAACTGTTGAAATTTGGGGATCCTCAGAAGGTAATACTAATCAACCCATAATCCACTGAACCAGTGTTTTGATTGATGAATTTGTTCACACGAATACAATCCCGGTTATTGCTTGTGTACCAAGTTTTAGCTTCCGGAATTCGCGTTTCAGGTTGTGATATTTTTCAGTGCACATGGGGTGCCACTAGCTTATGTGGAAGAGGCTGGTGATCCATACAAGGCAGAAATGGAGGAATGTGTGGATTTGATAATGGATGAATTAGAAAAGAGAAAGTTCGCTAACTCGTATACTCTTGCGTATCAGGTAGACACTAATGTTTTGTTCCTTGCTCATCTTTATCTCGTCATCTTCATTATCGATTCACGAACTTACAGTGAATGTAGAAAGATTTCGTAACTCGAATGACCCTTGTATTGCACACTGTGGGGCTCATAGATAGCCTTTTAAGTTCCCAAGTAAAAGTATGCATAGCTTCTTATGGTTCTGTTCTGGTGCTTGTGGTCATTTTCTTATTCCAAGATTCAGTTTTGGTATGGTTGCTCAAATGATGTCTTGTTTTCTTTTACTGTTTCTGTTATGGTGTCTCACTGGATAGTGTTAATGTTGCTCCAGAGCAGGGTTGGACCTGTGGAATGGCTAAAACCTTATACTGACGAGACAATCATCGATCTCGGGAGAAAAGGGGTCAAAAGTCTTCTTGCTGTCCCTATAAGGTTAAACCACCTTTGCATTATTTAAAACCACTCTTTGATTCCTTGCTTGAACTAACTGGACAACAACTTGAAATTTGATTCTTACTTCACTCTGTGACCTCACCAAATCTGGTGTTTTGCAATATCAGTTTCGTTAGTGAACACATTGAAACCCTGGAAGAGATCGACGTTGAGTACAAGGAGTTGGCTCTCGAGTCCGGCATAGAAAACTGGGGACGTGTTCCTGCACTGGGATGTGAACCAACCTTCATCACAGACTTGGCGGATGCTGTGATAGAGAGCCTCCCTTATGTTGGAGCTATGGCAGTATCTAATATCGAAGCTCGACAGGTACCCCTGATTCCTTCCTTATTAAGTTATATATCTTCTTGTAGCTTCATTTCTGAAAGTGGTTCATGCCCAAAATGCAGTCTTTAGTTCCTCTGGGCAGCGTTGAGGAGTTATTGACAGCGTACGATTCGAAACGGAGGAGCTTCCACCGCCGGTAATGGTATGGGAATGGGGCTGGACGAAGAGTGCTGAGACTTGGAACGGTAGAGCAGCTATGCTGGCATTTCTGCTTCTCTTGTTCCTAGAAGTCAGCACTGGAGAAGGGTTCCTGCATCAGATTGGTGTCTTGCCTTTGTTTCACTGAAATGCCAAGGCAAATATTTGCATTTGCACCATTCTGAATTTTGTTCATGCTGCTATAAGAAGAATCAACAATATACTATTTTGTAAGATAACCTTTTTACTGTACTGAAACTGTAAGTACATGGATATTTGGGGCATTTACTGTAAATTGGACTGGTAGGGTGATGAACAACGTCCAAATGTTCTTCCTTAACGCACCTGAGATCAAATCGAAGAGACTAATGACACAATGTTTAATTATTGTATTGATTTGGTACCAGCTCAACCGATTGTGTGCAGATCTGTTATGTTTTCTGAGGCTGTTCTTAGCAGATTGGACCATGCAACTCAAGAAACCAAAACTAATAATGGGTAGATTCACTTTGACAAAATTAGGGTTCATAGACATATTTATAGTCTAGAGTTTGTTACAGCAAGAACAAGAACATTCAGCTATTGCAGGACTAGTTTACTTATTGTACAAGCAAACGACCAAATAATAAGGCTACAGATAATAGACAATTACCAAGGCATCCATCTCTTAGTACCTAAACAGTTTGGTTTACAAGTTAACAACATTTGCGGCTTCTGGTTTCATCACTTAACATGAAACTCCCCACTAGCATGAACTTCCTTTACCCTTTTGTCATATTCATCTTCCTCGTCGTCTTCTTCCTCTACAACCTCTCCATCAATGTCTTCTTCCTCCTCTCCGTCTTCCTCTCCACCCCACCCGAATCCCTTCACCGGGTGGTTGATGTCGGCTTCTGCCTTGCCTCAGCCACAATCTTCATTATGTCCTCCGCGCTCTGAACACAGAAACCCGGGGCGTCCCCTCTCTTGTAGTACATGGCTTGAGCTGTCTCCGATAGCTCCTTTGGTAAGTTCTTCAGGAACCAAGGATGGTTCTTTATTTCCTTGATAGAGATCCTCTGCAACAGAAATGTTAAACCAAAATGACAATGACTCCTTAGGGGGACGAACACAAAGTCGTATCGTGACGAAGGCATATACCTTCAGTGGATTTGCGACGAATAAGCGAGACAGAAGGTGCCTGCATTCTTGAGATATGTGAACATAATCTGGGATCTTGTATTGAACAGCCATTATTTTCTGAACAGAATAGAGCAATTATTCAATCATGATGAACAGTGACTAAAAGCAACAGAAAATTAAGCTGCTTTTTTATGGAAAGATCAAAGTGGTGGTAGAGATATTAACCTGAATTGTTTTCCTGAAATTCTTGGGGTCATTTTGATCTTCAAAAGGGTATGCTCCAACAAGCATCACATAGAGAGTAACTCCACAGGACCATACATCTGCCAACTAAAGAAAGTAAAAAGAGAGGAAACAATGAGTATCACTCACAGTCTGATTCCAGAGACAAAGATAATCAAACCATATTCTAGTGTCCTATAAAGGTGAAGGGTAATCTGTTTACGTATAAAACAGACTTTACTAACTTTAGCTGGTGCTAGCTTTTTATGGTAAAAAGTAAACTTACTAATCTTACTGTCGCTAGTTACTTAAACCAAGTTCTACAGTTTAAGTATTTCACAAAAGTTAAGAGAGTAATCAAATATGTTCACATTGTGGTTGGCTTTTAACTGGTAAAGAAGTAGAAAGCATTCAAAGAATCACTTGAAAGTGAAGAGTCAACTAAGCTAATGGAACAGCATGTGCCAGTCAACTTGGTCTTCCCTTAATTCAGCATCTGCCCACAAGTAAAGATAATCACTTCTCTAATATGAATATTTTGAAAAAACCAAGTACCGAGGACCCCCTTGGAAAAATGACAAAATCCTCAATTACAAGCAAAACAAACCCACATGCTGCAATGGAAAACAGCCAAGAATCAAGTGGAATCATCCATCAAGACTAGTTTAATTTGTTCAAATCCAGTAGGTAGGTAGGTTCAAATCAATGAAGTGGAGATCGATTCATATAAAATCTGTCCTGTACCTTCCCGTCGTATTCTCTACGAGATAGAACTTCTGGTGCTATGTAAGCTGGGTTCCTACAGTTGATTTGGGCCTTGAATGCAGCAGAGATGACTACATTGGCATTGTATGAATCATCAGCAAATGAAAGAAGATAAGTTGAAGATCATATGGTGTCCAAATAAGGAAGTAGATCTAGCAACATAAACAAACCTTGGAATAGCCAAAATCACAAATCTTCAAGCGAGGCGCAGGGCTTCCATCCAGAAGTGTATTCTCCAGCTTCAAATCTCTGTGACAGATTTGCTGCAAGGGTGTGGAAACAAAACAAACCAGTCGTGATTATTGATCCCATTTAGTGAGATATAGCTATTTGCTGATTAGAAAACCATCTTTATTTTATTACCATGAAGTGGCAGAAATCAACACCAGAGATCAGCTGCTGAAAGAAGTATCTAGCCTGCAAGAAGCCATTAAAGTTAGAACGATACAAGATTCATTCAGACCGAAAACTCGAGTTACTGAGATGCAACAGTTCTTGATTTGGTATCAGAACATTTGGCAGAAAGGTCCAGGCAGCCATTGAATCATATTAGCTCACAGTATAACCAATTCATGCATTCATGAACAGTGCAACTACAATCTGAACTTCTCCCAACAATTCGAGTTTCTGGAATAAGATCTAGCTAAGAAGAGGACTGACCTCATCTTCACTGAATCTGCCAGCATTGCAAATCCGCTCAAATAGCTCTCCACCAGCAGCATACTCCATTACTATTGCCAAATGGGTTGGTGTAAGAACCACCTGCAACAACAAAATAAAAAAAAAATTCAATTCAAAATCCAGTTGCTTATGAGATACCATAAACTTTCACCCAAATGAACTAAAGACTTGCCTCCTTGAATCGGATGATATTGGGGTGCCTAAGCGATCTATGATTGATGATCTCCCTAGCCACGTTCTCATCAATCTGTCATCAATTAGAAACAGAATAAGAGGAATCCTCTACAAGATCGAATTCGAAACAGAAGCAAAAGGGAAAGGAAATGAAACCTTGAGACCTCGCTCGATATACTTCATGGCGACGAGCTCTTTGGTCTCTTTGTGACGCAACAGCCTAGCAACCCCGAAGTTGCCAGATCCTAAGTCCTTCACTAGCTCATACCTATCCATTTCTCTCTCAATCTCTCAGAGGGTAAGCTTTATTTTACTTGTTTTGAACAGGAGGTGCTGTTTACAGAGTATAACAAGTCAAAGAGTAAGTGAATACATATATACAACAATGGCGGGTACCGGAGTTGCAGAAGCCGTAGGAAGCAGAGTAAGAAGAAGAAGGAGAAGAAAGGGTTTGATGGGTTGATGATGATTGAGGAAGAAGAAGAAAACTTGAGTGGAGGATTGATTGGATAGATGGTGGTGGGGAAGGGGGATCAATTTTTAATTAATTCATTACCATAATTCCATAAATAACTGGAGAGTGATTTGGGAATCTAGCTTACTATCAAAGAAAAATCTCAGCCATTGATTTATTTTTTCAGATCTAATGGTTTAAATTAAAAAGGTAAAAATTATTTCACCATTTAATTTAATTTAATTTCTTTTTTAGTTTTTTTAATTAAGTTCAAACAGCCAATTATCAAAATTCCGGCGACCGGAGCTTCGGCAACCAGAACTCCGGCGACCGGAACTCCAGCGACCGGAGCTCCGGCGACCGGAGCTCCGACGACTTCTCCGATGAATTTTCCAGACGATCGAGCTTCGATTTCGAAAAATTTTTCGGCCACCAGACCACTATCGTCGGGCCTATTTTTCTGGAAATTTTTTTCTGGTGACGCTTCGTACTCGCTTTTAATATGTGTACACATTTTTGTACATGTGTACGTGCACATTTTTGTACATAAACTGTGTACTCATTTGCAAAGATTTTTCGTACACGTGTTATACATGTGTACATGTTTCTATACATGTGTGTACATGTTTTGTACACATTTTATACACGCACACGTTTATGTACTTACATTTTTGTCACACGTACATCACACACTCTTTGTACACGTGCACATACTCTTTGTACACGTGTACACAATATCTTACATTTTGTTTATGTACGTGTGTACACACATTTTATACACGTGTACACTTATTCGTACACATGCACACTTATTTTTTACACTAGTGTGCACATATTTTGTATGAATCATGTGTACACGTTTTATACATGTGTACACGTTTTATACACGTACACATTTATGTACTTACATTTTTTATACACGTGCACTTATCTTGTACACATTTACATGTGTACACCTATTCGTACACGTGCACACTTATTTTTTACACTAGTGTACACATACTTCATACTCGTGTGTACATATTTTGTATAAATCATGTGCACACTACTTAACAATCTAATGTGTGTACATGTGAACGCATATTCGTACACGTGCACACCTATTTTTTATATACTAGTGTAGTGTACACATATTTCGTCCTTGTGTACACATTGTTTTATAAACCATGTGCATCTATTTAATAAGATAATTTTATTATTATACAATATCAATAAGTGCTTGGTAGCATAGTGTAGGAGTTTAGTGACCGGCGGCGGCGGCTGACCGACGACAACAGTGGAGGCTGAATAGCTTTTTTGAAAATCCTCAAAATGCCCTTCCTTGATGGATCAAGGAAAATCATTTCCTTGATCCCAAGCCGGTCTCGTGATTTGGTGCAGAAGAAACTCTATTTTTTTAATTATTAATTAGAATTATTAGCTTTCAGAGATATTTTAGACCTTTTTTTTCATATAATTGACAGTTTATTACTTTATTAGCTTAAGATGAATATTTTGTACGCATGAAAATATTACTTTTGCTCATCCGACTTTGTCAACTTACCTCTTTATATCATAAATTGTTATTTTTATCCTTTTTTTTTACCAATTTGATTTATGGGTGCTTCCATTTCAACTAACGTTTTCTTAACAATAAATTCAGACACATTTGTACACTGACGGAGAGAGATATCAGATGTAGGAGACGAAGAGTTGATCATGGAGGTAAATTGAGGGAGGTATCGCAAAGAGTATGGTGAAATACGAAAAGTTTTTAAAATCACTAGTTTATCTGTCAATTTTATCCTATCCACTTATATATATTTATATTCCCAATTAAAAAAGTTTAGTCGGCCAAAACATGGCCATTGGAGCTGACGTGGTGTGTTAAATACGCATCAATTAACATCATAAAGACGAAAATTAAAGCGGAAGGACTCAAACGACAAAGTGGTCAAAGTAGAATGAGGTAAAAGAGTGATTTATATTGTAGGGGGACTATATGTTAAGTTGGCAAAGTAAAAGGAGGCAAAATGCTATTTTTCAAAAATTATTTATGTGATTGTTGTTGTCCGGAGTTAAGGTAATGAATGTGTCCGTAAAAGTTCGATCTCTAGCATGTACACTTGCTAACAACTACAATCAGGAACAAGGATGAGCTGCATTCTCGAAAGCAAGCAACTTTAACACAAGGAAATATGAAACGAATGGATATGTCATATCTGGAGCATATAAAATTATGTTGAACTAGTCGTGAAGAATCAGGACAATCGCACGACCAACATGAGGAGTAATAGTGCTACCCACATTGACCTTGAGCCTACAGTAACTAGGAGGTAATCAGGCATGATATGAAGAGGACGGAACAACAATGAAGGGGAGAGAACAAAGAAACGAAGTGGAGAAATTAGTGTTCTAACATATATTGCGACAATTGACAATGCATAATATTATCAACGATGATAGCCTTGAAGAATCACTCAGTTGTGCGATTTTCACAATTACACGCCAAATGTGACATTAGGATAGGAGCATACTAGAGGAAGGTGCATCCTTACCTTTGCTCACACCTTCAAATAAAATGTTTTTATACATTATGGACAAGTCTATTATGATGATAACACTTTTTTTTCAACATAACTATTATAAGATCCGAATTAATGATATTTTGTTAAAATTAAGTATAATTTTAGTGTCTGAGAATATGTGATATATTTTCTCTTTCGTATGAGAGTTTTACCTCTGTTGAGGGTTTAGGGTTTTCTCGAGCCGCCGCCGCCATCTCTCTCTCGTCGCTGCCTGCGTTACGTTGCTTGCATCTTGCTTTGGGACTTTCTTCTTGGTTCGAACTCCCTGCTCGATCGTTTGACCCACGTCCGGGTTTGAATATCGAGGCCCCTACAATCTAGCTCCAGTTTCCAACTGTGAGTGGTTGCTAGGGCAAGGGTCAAGTTCACTTCCAACGACATCCCATAGCTTGTGATAACGCTTGTTGCGACCAACGATGTCGGACAACCCTATTGCTACAATGGACCAAGAGCTTGCAGCCATGCGTCTGCCCGCTGAAGATGATGAAATCTTGGAGCTACCGATCGATGAGGTCGGGGGAGAGCATTGGTTATACGAGCACTGCCTTGTTGGTATCCTGTTATCCGGAAAGCAATACAACTTCAATGTTTTGAAGAGCCGGATGGCTTCGATCTGGCAACCTGGTCGTGGAGTACAGATACAGGAGATCACAAGTAACCCGGAGGATAGACTGTTGCTGTTTCATTTTTTCCATGCAAAGGACGTCAAATGGGTCGCTGAGAATGGTCCTTGGACCTTTGATGGCCATCTGCTCGTAACGCACGAACTCCAAAGAGGGGAACATCCCGCCAATGTGGAGCTGAAGACGACGGATATGTGGGTTCAAGTGCATAATCTTCACAGTGGCTTCTTCTCTGCTGCGGTAGCTTTGGGTAATTTCGTGGGAAAATTTATTTCATTTGACGAGAAAAGCACCATGTTGTTTGCTGAGATGGTTATGAGGATTCGCGTCGGCCTGGATATACGCGAGCCGATCAAGAAGGAAAAGAAGCTAAAGCGTGTTGGCCAAATTTCGATATGAAAAGCTGCCTACATTTTGTTTCATCTGTGGCCGCCTTGGCCATATCGACCGTCACTGTGAGATTTACTTCCGTTTACCTGATGAACAGATTGTTCTACTATGGGATAAAACTCTTTGTGCCACGCCACAGAAAATGAATATTTTAGGTGGTGATAGGTGGAGGATGCACCGGAAACGGAGGAGGAGACTACCTTGCAAGAGAGGAGCTTGAATTATGGGTTGGTGCCTCCCATAGCATGAAATTACTGGGCAATCTTGGAGCAACTAAGACCACCAGAAGCATGGATCTGAGCACAATTCTCTACTCAAAAGAGAATTATGCCAATGATAATGAGATTGTCGTGCATGAGGAGAGGAAAAGGCCCAGGGCCTCCCATAACCGAAAAGTTACATTAGATGGGATGGAGGTTGACCCCATGATGCTAGCGTCGGTGAGTAGCATTCAGAATGGGATCCATGGACCCGAAAGCCTGGCAACGGCAGGACTGCAGTTTGGCAGGACCTGCCCGAAGCAATGATTGTCATGAGCTGGAATTATCGGGGCTTAGGCAACCCCCAAGCAGTTCGAGCTTTGGGTGATCTCATTCGAGATCATCAGCCTGATATTGTTCTTCTTATTGAGACGTTTGTTAATAAGCAGAAAATGGAAGAAATTCGTGTTCGTTTTAGATTGGTGGTTGTTTTGCGGTGGACGCTAGAGGACATAGTGGAGGGCTAGCTGTTCTCTGGAGAGATAATTCTCTTGTCACTATCACTTCCTTCAGTGATAATTTTATTAATTTTCTGGTGGCTGATGACGTCTTGGGAAGCTCGAGAATGACTTGTTATTATGGCTTCCCGAAAGGGACAAGGAGAAGAACCTCATGGGACATGCTCCGAACCCTCGTTGGTGCTCCGGGTGAAAAATGGTGTTGCATGGGTGACTTTAACGACATTATTTCTCAAGATGAAAAACATGGGATGCATGACCGACCACAAAGCTTCATTGATGGTTTCCGAGAAGCTATTCTTGATTGTGGTTTGTTTGATATTGATCTCCAGGGCTACCCCTACACTTGGTCTCGTTCTAGAGGGAAGCCGAATGCTGTGGAGTCGCGCCTCGATCGTGCCATGGCAAATGATGATTGGTGGCAAGCTTACCCTCTTGCCAGTCTTATCAACTTGATCGCCCCAACCTCCGACCATACCCCAATCCTACTTAATACTAATGGAATGGAATCTAATCGTGCAGGAACGAGGTTCTACGCTTACTCAGATTGAGGAGGACCATTGGAGACAGCGGGCCAAACACTTTTGGCTCCGCGATGGGGATAGAAATACGAGCTATTTCCACTCGGTAGCCAATGCGAGATAGGCTCGGAAAAAGCTTCAGGGCCTCACTGATGATGCTGGCAATTGGTTTGACAGTGCGGAAGACATGGGGAGGATTGCTTGCACTTACTTCACATACATCTTCACCCGGGGGAACTGTGTTGTTGACCCGGTTATTGCTGTCTTGAATCCGCGAGTTGGGGATGAGCAAAATGAATTACTTCTGAAGGATATCACAGATTTGGAGGTTAGAGATGTCGTTTTCAGTATGGATTCGAATAAGGCCCCTGGCCACGATGGCTTTAACCCATTTTTTTCCAGTTGTGCTGGGGTATCATCGGACGGGACGTGGCAGGTGCTTGCCGGAGTTGGATGGCTGAGGGTGTTATGCCGCCACGGGTTAGCCAGACAAATTTGTCCTTATCCCCAAAGTTGATAATCCAGGTACTTATGTGCGACCTTCGACCAATCTCACTGTCCAACGTCTTATATCGGATTATTGCAAAGGTCTTTGCTAATAGACTTAAAAGGTTGATGCCTAATATTGTTTCCGAGGAGCAATCTGCCTTTGTGAAAGGTAGATCTATTACCGACAATGTTATGATTGCATGTGAAATGCTGCATTGCATGAAGCGGGCACAACGTGCAAAGGATGGTGAGGTGGCGTAAAAATTGATATCTCAAAGGCTTTTGACCAAGTTGAATGGTCTTATCTGAGTGCAGTTCTCTTGAAACTTGGTTTTTCTCGGTGGTGGGTTAATCTTATTCTGATGTGTGTGACTGGAGCTGAGTATAGGGTTCTGATAAACAATACTCAGACTGAGCGTGTAATTCCTAGTCGAGGGCTGCGGCAAGGATGTCCTCTCTCACCGTTTCTTTTTATTCTCTGTGCAGAAGGTCTCACAGCTCTTATACGGAAATCACTGCGGGATCGGGCTTGTGCATGGTGTTAGGGTTTGTCGCGGTGCTCCTTATATTTCCCACTTACTCTTTGCAGATGACAGTTATTTTTCTTCCGGGCGGAGATTGGCGAGGCTCGGACTATGAAACACATTTTCGACACCTATGCACTTGCCTCGGGTCAGCTTATTAATTATGCTAAGTCAGGCATCAGTTTCAATGCTAGTACGCATACTCTGCTTAAGGAGGTTGTCCGCAATATCCTTGGTGTTACTAACCTCGATGGTGGAGACCGATATCTCGGCGTGCCTTCCATTATTGGCCGAAAAAAGAAGCATGTCTTCTCTTTTATTCTTGATCGAGTATGGGATCGGCTGAAGTCGCTTGCTAGCGGTCGAATCTTGGCTGGAGGGAGAGAAGTGCTTATTAAGGCAGTAGTACAGGCTATCCCGCTCTACTGCATGAATGTGTACTTGATCCCGATGACACTCCTTGATGAAATTGAGAGGATGATGAACTCATATTGGTGGGATATGAAAAGTGGTGGCGGAAGAGGCATCTCTTGGATGAGGTGGGAACGCCTTTGTGTTAGGAAAGATGATGGTGGCATGGGTTTCAAGGACTTTCATGCCTTCAATTTAGCAATGCTTGGGAAGCAGGGTCGGAAATTGCTTTCAAACCCCGATACTTTTGTTTGTCGCGTCTTCAAAGCTAGATACTTCCCTCGAGGGGATTTTTTAACGGATGTCCGTCCTAACGGTTCGAGCCCTATTTGGCAGAGTATTTGGGCAACCCAAGGTATTGTTAAATCGGGTTATCGTTGGCGCATTGGTGATGGGACTCAGATTCATGTTTGGGGGATGCCTTGGTTACGCTCGAATGATAATTTCTATATCGACACGCCACCTGATGCTTCTCTTGCAGGGCTTCGGGTTTGTGATTTATTTATTCCAGGGGAGCATGCGTGGGATGTGGAGATGATCCAGGAGTTATTTAATGAAAGGGTCACGACAACTATTATTGAAATTCCGATTCATGCTCTGTCAGGTGTGGATGGCCGGCTCTGGCATCACAGCCGGTGCGGTAATTATACTGTTCGCTCGAGGGTATAAGCTGATCATGGAGGGACTTGTGCCACGACCTCATCTGGTGGTTCCGGGGCCTTGGAACAATATTTGGGGGCTTGAGGTCCCGCCTCGTTTGCGAACTTTCCTATGGCGGCTTGCTCGGGGTGTCCTACCTACGCGCCTCTCTCTTCAAAATCGGCATATTATGGTTCCCTCGGAATGTGGCTTATGCGGTGGGGAAATGGTGAATACTTGGCACCTTTTTCTCAATTGTTCTATTGCTCGCTGGTGTTGGGATGCAGGTGGGTACACACGCCTTGTGGAAGATGGCATTAGCAGATCTGAATCCATGCAGGATTGGGTGTTCTACATCGCTAGGGATGTTGATGCAGTGAAGGCCGCGGAAATCACAGCTATTCTAAACTCCATCTGGCGTGAGCGGAATAATAGAGTGTGGAATGGAAAGGAAACTCCTCCTTTTGCTATTATCTGCGACGGTCTTGAGAGCTTGAAGAGCTGGCTCAATGTTAGGCATGCATCCCGACACACTCCTGTTCGAACACCAAGCTGTGGGAAATGGCATCCTCCGCCGACTAATGTTCTGAAATGTAATATTGATGCAGCAGTTTTTGAAAGAGAAGGACGAAGGGGTGTTGGAATTGTGATTCGGGAAGCAGATGGAGCTCTGAACGCTTACCGAATGAGTTCGTATGATGGAGTGTCGTCGGCGACAGATTGCGAGGCTCTTGCTTTGCTGGAGGCCATTGATTGGGCAGGTCAGCTGGGCCTTGGCGAGACACTTTTTGAGGTTGACTCTCAGGTTGTTGCCGATGCTGTTCGTGCGGGCACGGAGGATGTCACTGAATTTGTAGGTTTGATCCGTGCTATTCGACAGCAGCTTCGTGCTTCTTGGAAGGTTGCTTTTGTTCGGAGAACTGGTAATTTGGTTGCCCATGTACTTGCTAGGTAGTCGAAGAACCATGCATCGACCACTATCGGTTATGCTTCTCCTTTTTGGCTTATTAATGCTCTGAACGACTCTTGTTTTACCTATGAGCATTAATAATATGATTCATGACTTATTGTCAAAAAAAGGTATAATTTTAGTGTTAGTTATTTCCACATCTCCTCGTGAGATAAAAATAAAATAAAATAAAAAGAAAAAAGAAAGAAAGAGAGAAGTGGGATATTGGGGAACGTTTATGGAAGTAGCACGTGGGGGGTTGAGGGAAACGGAGGTGTCACGTGTTACGGTATGGCATCTGGAGCTGGGCTTATTTTATTTTGGGCTAACCGACGTTAACGGCGGATGGACGGCCAATGCATGGCGGTGTTGAGTATCCCAATGAAACTAATCACTAATAATTAATTGGACTAAACACAAATCTAGCCAAACGTTTCACGAAAATGTCAAATCTAGTCATTACTATTTTGATGACATTTTTTACGCCAAATTTTTGGAAGTGATGACAAATCTAGCTAACAAACTCTGAAAATTTAACACCGTTAGTGACTTTGCTAACGGAGCTAACGTGACACTCATTTGACTAGTCAAACAAATGCCATGGCAGCTGCCACATAATTTTTATAATTAAAACTAAAATTTAAACACAATGAAATTTAATAAAAGAATAAAAATTTCATAACAAAAATAAATCAAACTAATAGAATCCTCCTCCGCTCCATCGTAACCCACATCTGTCGCCGTTGTTCTTACTTTTCACCCAATCCCAACTTCCTCCCTTTTCTCTCACTATCACAATTCTACGTTTCTTCCAAATCGATTACAGAATCGTCGAATTAGTATGTGATGAGCGACGGAATCCGATAAGATGGATAAGCGGCGGAGTTGGCCGTGGAGAACGAAATCAACTTCTTCGTCATCGTCCGCCGATAAGATCCTCCTGGTGACGGCTGATTTTAACTTGGCATCGGTTTTCTCGGCCACCCATCTCGACAGTCACCGGAAACATCTCCTTGGTTGGTTCTCCGCTCGACAGAGAACGCCGATTCGGCCTTCGAGAGTTCGTCGTCACGCACTATCTCTCCACCATCCTTGATCTCGGCGTCCCCGTGCCGCCATTCTCTTCTCTCACATGAGTCTCTGCCGCTTCCACCGCCAACTCCTTCGACTCTTCTTCGATTTGGTAGCCATGGCTTCTATGCCTTCTTCTTCGTCTTCAAATTCAGATTCAATCTATCCTTTTCGAATCCAAATCTGAATCATCTTATCTACCAATCCATATCCAGATCTCCACATGGATAAGAATTTTGATTTGGTTCAAGGGGAAGAGATTAGATTGAAGGTTCAAGTGGAAAGCTCAGCAACTGAATTCGTGCCCGACGCCCCCAACCTCCTCTGCAGGCCTCGACTCACGCAAGCTCCCACCCTCCTCGACAATCCTTCTGCATCGAAGACTCGCTGCTGCTGCTGGGTTTCATTGTTTCCCCTGGGTTAGGTTTTCGTTTTCGATTTCATCGACAGAGCCCAGTACCACCAACAACAGCCTCCTCATCGCCTGATTCAAGATTTAAAAACTGACGACGGTTTTGATTTGTGGATACAGAGGAGTTGTGGCGGCGACGATCGTGGTTGAAGAGAGCGGAGCGACGACGATGATTCTCGTAGTTGAAGAGAGGTAGAGTGGCGACGCCGCGGCGGCGGTCATGAGGGGAGGGGCGGCTTCAAATTTTTTCGTCAATTACAATTAATTTTTTTTGTTAGCTGACTAGGAAAAAAAATTAACATTGGATGACAGGTCAGCTTTTGTAAATTTTTTCTGTTAATTTAGACGGAAATAGTTAACGGAAATTACTTAATTGGCTAATTTGGGATTTCCGATACTAGTGGCTAGATTTGACATTTTTGTGAAACGTTTGGCTAGAATTGTGTATTAGTCTAATTAATTATTCACCGTCCAAGTACATAACTTCTTTGTTTGAGGAATATGTTCTTGTTTAACCGGTTAAAATACCAGAGTTGTTTAAGATGAACCGGTATTTTTGTTGAACCGTGATTGGTTTGTCACGATTTTGGTTGAACCATGAGCAACTAGTCACGGTTCAACAAAAATCGTGCCCAATCAATGCCCAATAACTATGATAAATTTCTAATTTTCTTGTAGTGATATACACATAATTATACTTGTTGGTGAGAATTTATTTAGATAGTTTGAATTAGAGAATTAGTGGAGACGAGAATTGAGCTTGAGAATTTTAGATTTTAATTCTTATCCTCGTCTTAATTTATATGTCCAAATTACCAATTCAAACTACTTCCTAGTCTTGATGGGTCATATAAACATGTACGTTAGACTAATGTATGATATCCTACAATTGCGATTACTCTATTCCAATTGGAGTGAGGTGGGTGCGGCCAGCCTATATAGTGGATCGCCAAGTCATCATAATGGTACTCTCATGGAACTGTAGAGGGCTCGGAGGTCCCGATTCAATTTCAAAATTAGAGTATATAGTACTCCGCCTCAGCCCTCTAATTCTCTTTCTACCGCGACAACTCTCCTTGCTCTCTCTCCCCGCTCCTCTTGTTCCTGCTCTCCTGCCTTGTTCCAACTTTTGACTCCCTCCCCAGCATCCCCGACTGAAGATCATTGTGGATGGCACAATCACTCCAGGTTTAGGAGGTGCGGTCGGCTTAGTCGTTAGAGACTTGATTGGAGGCCTCCTCTTTGCAACAACGGCTAAAGGTAAATGTAGATGGTGCGGTCCAGACTCCTCTTGGTGGCTCCACAGGTTGGGTACTACGTGCACCCACAACATGGTTCTCCATGCTGTAGGGACTCCTTATACAGGTATTACAGAACCTTTTATTCTTGAACTACTTGCGTGTAGGGATGCGGTTTCTTGGTGTGTCTCTTCTGGTCTGTTTCAGGTGGACTTCGAAGGCGATGCGGAGATGGCTTCAAAGACCGTGCGTGATCAAGAAAGTGTGCGACCTCAGGGTGGGATCATTGTCCAAGAGGTCTCCCGTCTTCTGGTATCAAGTCCAAGCCTTAAGCTGCTCTCGGTCCGCCGTTCAGCAAACAGGGTCGCCCATTCTGTGGCACGTATGCTCTTAGATATCTCCCAGGGGTGTTGCCGGTAGTCCTCACAACCTGGGTAGATTGTAGTTAATTTACTGCTTACTACCTTGATTCTCCTCGAGGAGCTATCTAAGTCCAAAAAAAAAAATGTATGATATCTACCAAATGTCGATCGATGTGCTAATTTGGAAGTTGAGTGGTTTTCATCATGGTTCAAAGTAGTAAGACGAAGATGATGACTGTTCATGGTGTCCTTTGGCATCCTTCGACAACTTGTACTTCATTCACGCGATACATCTTTTTAATTATTGATTGCACGATTACTAATGACAATATCATGAAAATTATTGTACGGACCAATTTGGCACTCTCATCATAGTCAATAGCCTCTCATATCCTAATATTTAAAAAATTTGTAATCAAAATTACGTAACAATGTATTGTTTGACATCATCTGGGCTCCACAATCATTGATCATTAATGCTTTCTTGGTCATCTCTCGTAAATATAAATCATTACAATTATCTGTCACTATCCAAATGCACTTGTACACACTCCATTCATGCTGACTTGTATCATATGAAAATTTCATTTACTCCTTTTTTATTATTTGTTGTGGCATTATTATTGGTTGTTAATTAATAATTGATTTACAAATATTAGAGATAAAATTTATTTGAAGTAAAATTACTATTGGTTTCTAATTAATAATTAATTAAGTTGTGTCATTAATTACGATCACTTAAGTTTAAATTGGGCAACTCGGTAACTTAAGTTCAAATAGTAGTTCAACTCAGTCACTTTAACCAATATTTTGATAATTATGTTAAACAATGACACAACAAAGTGTCATGTCATCATAAAATATTGTTTATATCATAATTTAAAGTAATTCAAGTTCGAAGTGTTCGTGGACAAACGTCGAGAAGAAGATAAAAGAGTTAGAGGTGCAATGACTCTGAGTCAATTTAGCCCAATTAATTTTGAATAAGAACTCGATTAAGTGTTAACCCTGAATTAAAATGCTAGGCCGATCCAGCTCCAACCATGTCTTGGTTGAATCCGTACAACCCATTCTCAGCCATTAGATACACACATTGACCCATTGGACCAATCCAATGGTCTAGTATTGTTAGGGTATTTAGGACATTAACAAATAATTTAATTATTATATTTAAATGTAAAATTAATATATTTCCAAGACAACTGGTGGTTCTCCGCGGCTGACCACCAGGCCGTACCTGAGGGTGTTGGTATGCCCTACGCACAAGGCCTAAAATTCGGGGCCTCATAATTTTCGGGTGATTAGAACACCCTAATCTATATTATATACAAATCTTGCAAAAGGTGACTATTTAATGGTGCTTTGGACGCTTAAGTTGGTTGTTTGGTTTTAAGTGGGCAAGGAGTTCACTTCTCACTTTGGAAAATAAACATAGGGTTTTTTGTTCTAATCAATATGTTTTCTTAAGGCTTGTTGTTTAGGGGAAGATTGGCTGTGTTTTAAGAAACCCTGCTTTCCAAAATCTCTGTTTGTGGGCCCAAGAATTTCGCTAGTTTGTATTACAATTCCCTTGGCCCACATTTGCTTCTAGCTAGTATTCTAACAATTTTCCAATTCCCAATAATTTTCTAAGATCTCTAGTTATTTTGACTGACCCACTTGCTGTGGCTTTTGTAGATGCGCTCTCTTACGTTTATACCTTGCTTGAGCTTCCTAGAACGACACACGAGCATTTTCAGTTTTTTTCATGATTTGCAGGGACTCTTCTGCACCCATAGCAGTTTATAGGGAGGACAACCCATCCCAAATTTGTGCCATATTTTCGTAATGCCCAATCATAAGCAGATTATTGAAGTTAGCCATCAATTAGTCCTCGCCGTGTATGGAGATTTTTGTGTCCGCTCAATGAGTATATCGATCAGCTTTTTGCGTGCACCAACCTTGCATCGCAAGCTCAGTACTATCATTCCCATTCATCTTTTTCTCCGACTTCAAATCTGTTGAAGTTAAATCGAAGTCTGATCCTGCTACAGTGCTACGCAATGGCGATTAACCTAGATTCCTCTGAGTCACCGCGGACGCCGTTGAAGTTCCGGAATCACTGCTGCTCAGAATTCAATCAAGCTTTGCGAATGTGCTCCCCCGTTCATCAAGCTGGAGGATCTTCAACCGTCCCGAACAAGCTCTCCCTGCTCGAACAAATAGAGGACGCCACTACCACCATGGAGTTCTGCCTCAAGGCAATCCTCGGATTCGAATCCGAGGTCCGATCCTGCTACGTGGAGGAAATTAACCTAGATTCCTCTCAGATAGTCAAGATCCTCTTCCTCGATGACTGCTTCATCTTTGAGCTCTTCCTCCGCCACTCCAACATCAAGCCGAATCTGAAGCACGTTGATTTGAAGAACGATTCAATTTTCACCACCTCCTGGATAATTTCCACACGACAGAGAAACATGGCCTTGCTGGAAAGTCTGATCCTCTTCTTCATCTCCAACGACTCTTCGATTATAACCGTCTGTCGCAGCTGAAGAAGTAGGGACTAGAATACTGGTTGTAATCAGTAAATGACGAGGAAGAAGAAGGGGGCAATATGGTCCTTAAACAAATTATTAATTATTTATTTATTTATTCAATTTAGAACTTACACATTTATCAATACCAAACAATGATTTTCAACATTCTCAGTTATTAAATGAACACAAATTCCTCAATCCCCAAATGCATATTTCCCCTACTTTGAATTCCCTCGTAATATTTCTATTTTCATGGTCATTATTTTCTCTAAATTTATTATTAAATATATAAATATGATTAGTTATACTTTATATATAATTTCACTTTTTCATATTTTTTTAATTGTTAATAAATTTCATATAGTCTAGGAATGACAATGAGTCTATGTGAAGGTACCTCAACACCCAAAGCCCACTTCATGGAAGATCGGGTGTAAGGAGAGTATATTTTTACGGCCATAAGGTTAGACGTATATACCATCATGAATGGGTATTATTATTGCCCCCAATCAATGGGTATACCTACCCAACCAAGTCAAGTTAGGTACTTAGGTTAACACAAATAAATTGAGTTTAAACTATCATATTTAATAGGGCCACATAGTAAATTTAGAACAGGGCCTCCGAAATTTCAGGAACGGCCCTGCTACCCACCGTCGCCGGCGATTTTCGGCGATTTTTTTTGCTTTAAAAAAAAACTAGTTACCACCTTTTTTCTGTTAACTAGTTAACAATGTTTTTTTAATTGATAACTAGTTAACATGGTTTTTACTGATAACTAGTTAATATGATTTTTAACTGATAACTAGTTAACATCGTTTTTTGTTTGATAACTTGTTACCAGATTTTAACCTGATAACTAGTTAATAATATTTTTTATTGATAACTAGTTAACATGGTTTTTAAACTATTAACTAGTTAACAATGTTTTTTAGTTAACTAGATAACATCTTTTTTAAAATTAGTTAACTAGTAAAGACCTTTATTTTGCTGTTAACTAGTTAACAGTGTTTTTTTTAAATGATAACTAGTTAACATCATGATTTAGATAACAGGTTATCTAACTAGTTATGTTATTTTTGCCTAGTTAACTAGTTACCAGATTTAGGTGATAACTTGTTATCAACATTAGTTAACTAGTTATCAAATTTAGTTAACATGTTATTTTAATGTTAACTAGTTATTTTATTAGTAACTATTTAACTAATCAAGTTAACTAGTTAACATTATGATTTAGATAACTAGTTAACATTATGATTTAGATAACTATTTAACATTATGATTTAGATATTTATTTAACATTATGATTTAGATAACTAGTTAACAATTTTTTTACTTGATAACTAGTTATTTTGTTAACATCGTGATAGGGTAACTAGTTAACGAGATTATTGGATAACTAGTTAACGAGATTATTTGATAACTAGATAATGTGATTATTTGATAACTAGATAACATTATGATTAGATAACTAGTTACAGTTTTTAGTAACTTAACACATTTTTAGATGACCAAATTATATAGTTACATGGTAATAAGATTTGTTATGTTAACTAGTTATCTAACCAGTTAACTGAAATTACGTATTTTTTTCACTATTGATGGCATGTTATCTAGGTAACTAATTACTTTGGGCAATCATTGTAATAAATAAAAAGTTACAGAATTTTCTGTTAATTGAATGAAGATGGAGTACCAAATTGTAAACTAGAAAACTTGAATGATTAAAATGTTAGATTATTGTCTTCTTCCCCAATTTGCAGAGCATCTCGGCAAAGCTCCGAACATGGAATTTGCTCCGAGCATTTCGGTGACGATAAACCTACTCATTATTCTAATTACATTAATTTTCAATGTCAAGCATCTGTCAGCATCGTCTCCGTCAAGGGTGCTCTCTTCCCGCTAGAACTCATGTCGGAGAACACCATCGGCTGTTGAATCTTTCCGATTGTGGCCTTCTTTCACCTGTAAGCTGCCGTGGCTCTCCAGTATGAAATCCTTCTTTGCCTTCCCGTACTGCAGCGCCACTGGCGGCTCGATACGCAGCGCTTCGTACACCATCGATTTCATCCATCGGCTTGGTGTGGAGCTCCGGATCTAGGCACGGGTATCGGCATGGTGGGATTACCAGATCTGGATCTGGGAAGGGGAAGAGAAAGAAAGGGTGGCGGCCGATGCGACGAGGTTGGTTGAGGGGGGAAGAATAGCAGCCGCCGGCCGATGTGGCGAGGATTTGGTGGCTGAGGGATAACGGAGACGGTGACCGATGAGAGCAAAGAAGACGAACAGAGGAGAGAAGAAGACTATTTTTTCAAAATACCGAAATTACCCTTCCGGGTATTGGGGTTGGACCGGTCCAACCTTTGGAGGTTGGGTCCGGATCCGGAGCCAAAATGCTAAATAATATATATATTTTTAATGAAATATTAACTTATTTTTAACAAAAATTTCGAAAGTATGTAGCATAACCATTGCCCCTTGTACTAAATTTTCCCTACCCAATCATCGTGCAACTTCAACCAAAGGCAACTCAACATGTACTACTTATACATCAATCATTACATGTACATGTAAATGCCCCCTTTTCTCCGTTTTCCTACTTTTTTTTTTGGCAAAAAAAAATATTGGTAGTCATCTAAGTTCGATTGTAACACCATGGTCACCAAACTTCTTTTAGTAACAGAGCACTCATCTATGTTTAACCAAAGTAACCAATCAATTATCCCAGTTACTTTTGATGACAACTTATGTCAAACTGATAACTAAGCATGCAACATCACCAAACATAATATTTTTTAATCTCCCTGATTAACTCGATTGAACCCTCAAAATAAATTCAGCTAACTAAAAAACCAAATGAATACCTATAAAAATGGCTGACCCAAACATATATGATGCTTTGTACAAAACGAAGTTAGGTGACCACAATGTACAACCCAAGTTTAGGTGACCACCAATATTTTTCACCTTTTTCATTGCATGGCCGTTTGTTATAAGTTATAAGTAGTAGTAGGGTCAGAAGTTGTTTGTTTCTTTGTTGGGTGGTGCAAATTTTTCTACATGATACTCATTAATGGTGTTGTCGTTTAATATGATGGGTATGCATGCTGCTGCATTTGCTGTCCGCATGTTCCAGAGCTGGAGAGCTCAGGGACACACCATAAGAGTCAGTCATGACGACCATTATATTTCGAGCTTGACTTTTAGGTTATGGTTCAGACTTTCTCGTATGACTGAAACTCATCATTCAGTGTACAATTTCCATTTCAATGAAATTCGTTGGATTATACTAAAGTGGGTGAAATTTGTCAAATTTATATTTTTTTCGATCATTAAACGAATTTGAAAATCGACTCACTTCGAAAACCACCAAAAGCCCTATTTTGAAATCTCACTTTTTTAGGAGAATGGCTTGCGTGAAGCTGCAGTTTACATAAGGCTGTAAACTGGTTGCTCAGTTTTGCTTGTTTAAATTGGCCAAGTCCAACAGCCACTTATTAAGTGAAGCGGTTCAAATTGGAATTAGGTATTTAACTCAATTTGGAAGAGTTTTTGGTGGTAACAATTATATAGAAGAGTTTTCTCATAGATAGGAAAATATTGTAGTTTTAGATCTCTTTTGGTGGGTAGCTTGACAGAGGAAGAAGCTACAATTTTGTAAGCTTCTTAGTTCTTAATTATTTTGAGAAATAGTTTGTACTTAATGATGAAATGAAACCTACTAATTCATCAAAAAAAAAAAAATCCTCACTTTTAGTAGATAAGGCTTGAAAATTGTGACTAATATTTCAACCCAATCTCAAGGATTGCCCATTTGAATTTTGCTGCTAAATTTTTCTCTTTTGCTACAAAAATGGTGGGAAAAATAACTACAATTTTTTTTTAAACCGAAATATTATTTTAATTTTGGACCATTCACAATTAATTAATATAATGAAATTGAGGGGTAGTGCAGTCATTTATTAATTAAAGATTTCAATTCCATTTCGTTATTTATACAAAAATCAAGAGTTGAATTCCGGAAAATGCTCAATTTCTCTTAAATTCAATTGCGGTGGAATTTCCCAATCCCACCAGTATTCAAATTTTATGTGAAAAATTAGACCTTAGTGTATTCGAATTTTATGCCACAATCACTTATCAACCTCCTGCTACTTATCTTCTCCATTCGCCCTAAATCTCTGTAATTCATGCTTAATCTATATACTCAGAATCCACCCTCAATGACCAAGTCCACAGATCATTAGGATTCGACCAGACCAGACAGACCAACTGATTTACATGAAACTGACTGAAAGATGTATATAATATATATAACTCGGCCAACCAACCAATAATTATCTAGTATTATATTAGATATATAGACATGAACTACCAGTGTTACCTACTCTACATAGGTCGGTTAGTGCTTCTACAGCAGAGTTCTAAACCATGCCATTGTCAGATAATATAGTAACATAAATACATACATACATATATGCGAAGCATCATCCAGCTTGGTTTTAAGTTAGTTTGACAAATTTTTGCTATCCAAACATTTCTCTCCATGCAGATTCCGAGCACAACATGGGTTTCTCCCCTAGACTCGAAATGTAGAGTGCACAAAGAGCTGTACCTGCTATCTTCCAAGCAAAGGAACATTTGCCGATGGCGTTTCGTTGTTCCGCGATGTCTCTGCCTGCCTTAACTCTCTGCGACTCGGCATAATCATAGACAACCTGATATAGTGCTCGAGCCTCCTCGAACAACTCTTCCTTTCTCTTTTCGCTTGTATGGAAGTCCCCCGTCGGACCATAGAAGTGCTAATTTAATTAAGATGGCGGAGGGCAGTAGTAGTTTCATGAGTCAGTATTTATGTCATCAAACACTTGGAGCAAACATGGATATATTGGAAGACCAAGACAATCTCTACCTCTCTGTATTGTTGATTGACTCCCTCGGCAGCATCGTTTTTCGTAGCTTCATTTTTCATACTCTCACGCATTTCAAACCTGTACATGTTGTAGTGTTTTGTCCACTTCTGAAGGAGATGTTCAGGTGCTCTTTCCGCAAAGCATGGAAGTTTTACAATTTCTGTACAAATCATTCAAGACAAAACCAAAGTTATCTTGGCTTTACTAGGGTACTAGCACAAGTTTTTATCATTATCAAAAGCACGTACCAGTAACTGGCATTAAATCTCTCTCTTCATAGTGTTTCACTTCATTGTATATTGCTCCCAGGATGGATGTAGAAATGCATTTCTGAATTTGATTCCCTTTTTCAGTCTTCTCCATGTAATGCGGGAACACATTCACCTTCAGATCTATTGGAAGTAAAACCTAAAATAGTATACACGCTTAGTTAAATTCCATAACAAACATCCATTTTACTTTCTAAAAGTCAACAAAGAGAGATGGTGCAATAACTAGTCAAGACTCTGAAATCGATCATCTCGAGTCTGAGGTTGATTTTAATTCAAGTTCAAACCTAAACTCGTATGTATGCAGCCATATTTAGTATTAAACACAGTGAGGTTCACTATTTCACTACGCAATCTCATGAATCAGTCACGACCTTCAGTGCAGAGGCTGCCTAACAATGGAAAAGAATAATATACTACTAACCTCATCTCCACTCTTTGGAGCATCTAAAGCATCGTAATATACATTAATCAAGCGCTTGATTTCTTTTCCATTACTTCCTTTTTTTGTTCGTATGTTCCATCGCATCTTGATATTAAAAGCTTGTCCATCATTGCCTGCCAACTTTCAGCCGCTATCCCCATAGTTGAACTGGAGCACACAAAACAAGTTAAATCTCTAAAACATCACCCTAGTTGTGTAGATACTGTCAACAAAATCACGTCACTTTTACCCATGAAACATAAGCGCAAATATAGCAATGTTTTTTTCATCACGATAACAAGAGGTCATTTGTCAACACAGAACTCGGATCAAGAAATAGGACACATTCTAGTCAAGCTAGAGCAACTCATCACTGATGAATGCTGTTCAAGATGTATTATTCTTTTGGAATATGATGAAATACCTTGGATTAAACCTTGTATTCCAAAAATTCATGAAAAGCTCGTTCTCCAACTCCTGATCAGACATTTCGACTGGCACTTTCTTCGACTTCTTGATTCGCTTAATAGATGGTGGAGGTACCCATCGATCGTCCTGCTTGAAACTATCCAGCAGCTGTAAAAAAGTTGACATGTACTTCATGTTAAACAATTTATATCATATATATGATCCCCTAAACATAGGCAACCCTTCACAAAGTTGATAGCATCAAAGACGAAGCATGTTAAAGGTTATAAAATACTAGCAGGGAATCCATATGCACCTGAAGCAAAGTAAACATAGATCTGAAGCAATGAAACTATCCATCTTCCTTCTAAAATAAAACAAAAAGATTCCAATCAATTAAGGTCATATTTCATTCAATTAAGATCAGATTTATTTTTAAAAAAGATCAGATTTCATTGCCAACATTAAACTGTAAGAAACAAAGAAAATCAGACCAACTGAACAGTATAATCAAATGAACACCCCCCACCCAAATCAACAATTACAGGAACATCTCTGTGATGGAGCATTTTGGGTCCTAAGCACTAACAAATCAACAACTGCCGTGTCAAGAGACATAATTTGGACAAAACTAAAGACTGACCTCAGGGTTTCTTGACACAAAGAACATGTCGCCATCGTAGTCACCGCCAGCCATTTCATCAGCCAGAGACCGTGGCCCCTGAGTAGGGAAAAAGATTCCAAATTTGGCATTGCCCACATAATCTTCCATGTCCTTCACGTATACAGCATTTAATATGTGGATATCACCAAAATGCAGACCAGGATTTCTATACACTAACACCTTGCCAGAAACCTGCCCATTATCTCTACATTTTCCAAAAAACATTAAGGATTGGAGTATTAGTAGATTCAAACGCAAAGGACTTGGCAAATCATTTATTAAGCAGGAGCATGTCTTTTTGCCAATATAGAATAAATACAAAACAGTCATTGACATAATTTTGAATAGATTGTATACATCACAGCGCAATAAAACAGAAAAAAATTTATAGAAGAATACTAACAAATAACAAAATTTATGGGCATCAAACCAAAATCAACAGTATAACCTCAAGAGAACAATGTGTTGGAAACATTATTCATACAATTGAGCTTTCCAACTTAAAAAATGGCCTTCCAATGTCTTAATCATTACACAGACGAGGTTACTAGCTAATTGAGTCGTAATCACCAAGCTGGTTCATGTCCTACCACAATTAAAAACTTGTTCTACATTCAATATTCTGATTAAACCACGATATAACTGGAGTTGGTGCTAAGCAACAAGACAGTCGATCACAAGTGCAACTAGTAAGAAATCAGAAGGTTAAAAAAGGTTAAAAAGTACCAAAAGGCATTATTAGATGATTCTGGTATACATTGTTTCTCAATCATTTTCATTTCCAATTCATGCTTCCCGATTTAGATTGATTTAATATGTAACATAAGCTAGAATTCCCTACTGATACGGCATTGAATTGACAGAAGAACCTACTAGGCTCAGGTTACAAAGACTTCAGAAAATTTCTGTCTTTTCTCATGGAAACTCATAGGGGAATTAAATAGAAAGAAACCACACACTTCATGTTTCTAGCTCAAAACATGATTCTGGAAGAATGAGTATGGGACAAAGATAACAGTAAAAACACATCAGCTCCGAGAATTAGCAGTTTCATTGTAACATACTTCACTACCTATCCAAAATTGAAAAAGTTATAGCAATCATGACAGTCGAACATAAAGTAAAGTTTATACTCACAAGATTATGCAAACTTCACCATCCTTCAAAACCCCTGTGGGATCAGCTGTTCCCATTAAGTAATATGAATCGGGCAGAGGAATTTTCCCCATTTTGAACTTTTTTTTTTCATCCATCATTGCAGGCAGACGAAATTTCAAGTACGATTCTTCAAAGGGAATCCCGGCTGAAATCATTTCCTTCTCATATGGAAAACTTGCAGCTGGTGCAAACAAAACCCACTGAAAATGTTATACTAATTATGAATAAGAATAAGAGATTATTTCACAGACATTCTAATTTGGAAACCAATCATAGTAAACGATAATGCAAGGACATTGCAGTCCCATTTGTAACAGAAATCCTTGAATCCTAAACCCAAAACTATTTTCTTAGAAGAAACCTAATAGTTCATCTTTGCCAAGGAATGACTTCCCGAACACCAAAAATGATGAAGGAGATGCTTTAGCAACGAAACTACCTCGAGCAGCAGCACGCCTTTTGAAGACAACAGCCCGTGAATCCACCAAGGCTTTATACAGAAGGTCCATGAAGAAGTCCCCAGGAACACCACCATAGCTTAGTAGCATAATCAAATTTCTTGAAAGGTCTGCAGGCTTTGGCCGGCGACTGTACAATGAAAAGTTCAACATCAACCTTTTAGTCACATAATTTTATGCCCTAGTGGTTTATTTATTGCTGGAAGAAATTTGATTAAGCAATCTTCTGCAAGGATCCAACCCTAGAAATTACCACAGTGCTAAAAATACATCCACTTCCAAGTCAAAATTACTCGGTTTTCAATTATTAGCTCAACATTAATTGAGCACTATTTTCATTTGGCATATGGAAACCTATTTGTACCCGAGTAACATGTTGGTAAAAAACTACACATAAAAAAGCAAAACAGCAATAATTATAATTTTCAAACTACCTCGTGTTAACAATCTCCAAAGAATTTGCAGTAGCATTATTAGACAGGTTCTCATATGGTCTAACTTTAACCATGGAATCCCGAACAACAATCGTTCTAGGTTGAAGCTGCAGAGAATCATATTGAAATCAACATTAGAATGAAATTACAACGGAGTGGCTAAAAGAACAGCCAATGAAGGACCTAATTCTTATCACACGTATATTAAGGTCTACACATGCACACAACTGAGTCTTGGTCAAACGATGAAGATAGAAATATTGAAAATCATTTTGGTAACAATAAACATAGACTGTGTGACAGACTAGGGAAGGTAAGAGAAGGCTTTATGTAGGGTTTTGGAGAAGAATTCTGTGAATAATTTGAGAATTACAATCTCAGCTTCTCTTTCTAACAGAGAAGAGGGAGTTAGGGTACCAGTTAACTACTAGCAAATTCAATCTACAGCTACAGTGGGAGTATCTACAGCAACATATACCAAACAAAGTTAATGATAACTATATGAGCAACATGTGCGATTAAGGTTTCAACCTACAGAAACCACAATGCTTGAAATTCTTAGATGAGTTGGACGAAGTCATGAAACCAAAAAAAAGTGTCTGCTATTGTGCAAACGAACTGTGTGCAAGTTAAAAAATAGAAGACTGGTTAAGTGCATGGTTTTACATAGGAGAAGACAGACATGCATTTCCGTAACCTCTAAAATACCTTCTTATTTACAAGCAGAGTTCCCTTTATAGTACTTCCACTGAAGAAGAGGCGCACCTGCATCAGCAATGGCTGAAGATGGAAGTAGAAAAATACAGGAGACTGATTTAATGCCGATGGACTACCACATACACAAATAAATTAGTTATAAAAGCGATTTTTTCACTTGCCGGTTGCCTGAGACGATCTGAGAAGTTCACTTCATGATTCTGATCAAGCCAAATCAAGAGTATTAGACACAACAATTCCAAACACAAGGTCGTTATTTGAAATTGTTGAATATTATTATTATTATTAGTTTCCTTGTTAGACTCAAATAGAAAGTTAATAGTTTATCCTAATTAGGTAGTTCTGTATATTGGAGATCTCCTAAGTAAGGAAGGTCTCTTTCCTCTAGACTTGTATATAAGCTATAATCATATACGATTAATGAAATATACAGAAATCATTCTCTTCAACCCTAATCTCTAAAGCTTAATCTGGTATCAGAGTCGTCGGTGTTTTCTTCCGCCGCCGTCGGTAGCTTTGCTTTACTGTCATGAGCTCTTCTGACAGTGATTCTTCTTCTCCTCCTTTCTCTAAATCTAAACAAAATTCTGTCATCTCTGAGACTGTAACTCCAGAGGCTATGGCTACTTCTAATACCTCTTCCGATTCCAGTGCTGGCGGAATTGCTATCCGAAAATTCAATGGAAGCAATTACCTCTAGTGGTCTCAATCCATCCAGATTGTAGAGATAAGTATATTATCCTATCTAGGAGTTTATTATTGCCGTGTAATAGCCTACCTTCTTTAGGAAGTATTTTTTTCCTTGTTTAGGTAGGAGTTAATTTCCCTATTTATCTTACTGTATATATACAGAGGCTTAGACCTAATAATAATAATAATTCAGGGGATTAACCTAATGTTAGCATGGTATCAGAGCTTGGTCTGAACCCTAACGGCGCCGTCGCCGCTGACAAAGTCCCTTCTTCATCTTCTTCTTCTTCTTCTTCTTAGCTTCCGATTACTGCCATGACAAAAAAGGCAGAGTCTGAAATTAACTCTACTGGAAATTCCAGCACCATGAATCCAGGAAATCAACCTATGGTTAATAACGACTTTCACAATGGAGGCGTAACCATTAATAGGTTGGATGGCACCAACTATCTCCAGTGGTCACAATCTATCAAGATGTTGATTGCCGGAAGAAAAAAATCAGGCTATCTCACTGGAACGAAAAAGAAACCAGATGAGTCTGACCCAAACTTTGAAGCTTGGAGTGATGACGACAACATGGTGAAGTATTGGTTGATCTCGTCCATGGTGCCAAAAGTTGGAGATAACTACCTCCTTCATGATACAGCCAAGGATATTTGGGACGATGCAAGAGCTACTTTCTCAAGCACCGATAACTCCTCCCAACTATTTGCCGTAGAATCAAGGCTCTATGCTCTTAAACAAGGAGACATGTCTGTCTCGGACTACTTTAACACCTTGGGTAGGTACTGGCTAGAGCTCGATTCATATGATGCAATAGCCTGGACCTGTACCGCTGATGCCAAACTGTTCAAACAGTTTATAGAAAAAAAGAGAACTATACAGTTCCTTCTTGGCTTAAATGCAGAGTATGATGATACTCGTAGCCGAATTATGGCAACCAAACCTTTTCCTAGTCCGAAAGAGGCGTTCTCTGAGGTTCGCAATGAAGCACATCGACGGAGTCTCATGCTTCCTGAAAACAAGATCACTGTCGAATCCTCTGCTCTTGCTGCCCACAACAGAACAGTTGCAAAACCAGCTGAAAACAGTAATCCAAAAACCTATTGTGAGCATTGTAAAAAGCTTTGCTGGCACACCAAAGCTACTTGCTGGAATTTACACGGAAAGCCTGCTGACTGGAAACCCAGGTCTGAGCGCAATCCCCGTGCCAACGTCACCGCTAGCTCCAACAAGGATGAGGAGAGCAGCTCCAATCTATTCAGCAAGGAACAATTGGATCAGCTGAAGATTCTCTTCTCCACAATGAATGCACCAGCCCCTGACAAACCTACAGTGTTTTTGGCACACAAAGGTACTTTTATCTGAATCTTATCTGGTTAAACATAAAGCTTCTTCGACTTGGATTTTAGACTCTGGGTGTACGGACACCATGACAGGAAATATCAACCTCCTTCATAACCTTAAACCTTACAATATGCATCCCGGAGTCAAGGTTGCCAACGGGTCTCTAGCATCAGTAACAGGGTGTGGAATGGTTCAACTTACAGAAAACATCAGCCTCTACCCTGTCCTCTATGTCCCTAGTCTGAATTGCAACTTACTCTCCATAAGTCAACTTTGTAAAGACCTACATTGTGAGATAGATTTTGACTCATCTGGCTGCAAATTTCAGGACGTGGTTACGAGGAGACGATTGGCAGGGGTGAGCTGAAGGATGGTCTGTACTTCCTGAAGGGCTTGAGTTCTGAGGATTTATCAATACAAGAAGGTGGCGAGAATGTTAGGGCGTTTGTTTCAGCTTTAGATAGAGTAGACAGTGAAATAATGTTGTGGCATTTTCGGCTTGGACATCCTAGTTTTGGGTATTTGGAAAAGTTGTTCCCTCGTTTGTTTCAGAATAAAAGGATTGCTGATTTTAATTGTGAAATTTGTCAGCTTGCCAAACACACTCGATCTATCTATGCTGGTAGTCAATATAGACCTACTGCACCTTTTGCTATCATTCATAGTGACATATGGGGGCCTACTCGAATTTGTAATGTCAGTGGCTCTCGTTGGTTCATTACCTTCATTGATGAACACACCCGTATGACTTGGACCTACCTCATGAAGTCCAAATCAGATACAATGTCTGTATTCCAGCAATTCTACACTATGGTCCGAACTCAGTTTGGAACTCGGATTCGTGTACTTAAAACTGATAACGCCAAGGATTACTTCAACTCTGTTCTTAGTCCATTTCTGACTAGTAATGGTATCATTCACAACAGTTCTTGCGTAGATACGCCGCAACAAAATGGTATTGCCGAGCGGAAAAATCGACATCTACTTGAAGTAGCACGTGCTTTGATGTTTGCTTGCCATGTGCCGAAACATTTTTGGGGCGAGGCGGTGCTCACAGCTACCTATTTGATAAATCGACTACCAAGTCGTATTATGAACTATAAGGCACCTCGTGACCTTCTGCTTCAGACATTCCCTCACATTCATGCATTCTCATCCGCGCTACCTCCTAGGATATTTGGTTGCAGCGTCTTTGTACATGTTCATCCCCAACATCGAACAAAACTTGATCCTCGCTCTCTCAAGTGTGTCTTCTTGGATATGCTACATCCCAAAAGGGATACAAGTGTTACTCTCCATCCACACGAAAGATGTATACGTCTATGGATGTTACGTTTGTCGAGAATGAACCTTTCTATACCAATTCTGAGATTCAGGGGGGCACTACTGGAGAATCTCAATTGTGGGATATTATACAGCATGTTGATGCTATTCCGCTGCGTACAACATCACCATCTCAACAAACTCCGCAACATCTCAATCCACCGAATCCTCCGAACCCTGAAGTTATCCAAGGCCAAAACGGAAACTGTGATTTAGGGGGGGACCATTCGACAGAACCAGCCGTTGTGTCGGAACCCCCTCCCATCATACACGTGTACTCTCGGAGGGAAAAACAAGCTACTCCTGTCATTGAATCTCCTATACCTGAAGATGACTTAAACTTACCGATTGCACAGAGAAAAGGAGTTAGAACTTGTACTCAGCACCCCATAGCCACGTTTGTCTCATATGACAAGTTACAGGGACGATACAAGGCGTTTGTGGCAGACTTGGACACGGAAAGAATCCCAAATAATATTGGGGAAGCCATGTGTGTTCCCAAATGGAAAGCTGCTGTCCAAGAAGAGCTCACAGCATTACAGAAGAATAAAACATGGGAAATGGTCACTTTACCACCAGGAAAGAAACTTGTTGATTGTAAATGGATTTTTACTATCAAGTACAAATCCAACGGTGAAATAGAGAGGTACAAGGCAAGGTTGGTAGCTCGTGGCTTCACTCAATCTCATGGCATTGACTATGAAGAAACCTTCGCACCCGTAGCAAAGCTTAGTACAGTTCGGGTCTTGTTATCTTTGGCTGTAAACTTGGAATGGCCTCTATTCCAACTTGACGTCAAGAATGCATTCTTGAATGGAGAGCTGGAGGAAGAGGTATATATGAATGTTCCCGAAGGGTTGAACATCGACCAACAAGGAAAATTTGTCTGCAAACTACGGAAGGCCCTCTATGGGCTAAAACAATCTCCACGTGCATGGTTTGAGAGATTTACTAAAGCTGTCAAAGCTAATGGGTACTATCAATGTCAAACAGATCACACACTATTCGTCAAACATGATGGTGAAGGAAAAATTGCCATTCTTATTGTATATGTTGATGACATTGTGCTAACCGGTAACAATGCTGCTGAACTCCGAAACATGAAGGAGAAACTTGCCCAAGAATTTGAAATCAAGGACTTGGGGGAACTGAAGTATTTCCTCGGGATAGAAGTGGCCAGATCAAAGGATGGTATTGTGATGTCTCAACGAAAGTATGTTCTTGATCTTCTAGAAGAAGTGGGAATGTTGGGTTGTAAGCCAGCTGACTCGCCTATGGAGCAAAATAAAAAGTTCACTACCAAAGAAAGTGTAAGGCAAGTTAATGTTGGTAATTACCAAAGGCTGTTGGGAAATTAATTTATTTATCCCATACCAGACCTGACATCTCCTATGCAGTTGGAATTGCAAGTCAACATATGCATGCTCCAAATGAAGAACATTATGAAGCTGTCATGCGAATATTAAGATATCTGAAAGGAACTCCTGGTTTGGGTTTACACTTCAAGAAAAATGAGAATCGGGGAATCGCTGTATACACTGATGCTAGTTGGGCAGGAGAGTTGACTGAACGAAGATCTATGTCTGGCTACTGCACATATGTATGGGGAAACCTGGTGACCTGGAGAAGTAAAAAACAAACAGCTGTCTCCCGAAGCAGTGCAGAGGCAGAATATCGTGCAATCGCACTTGGAATTTGCGAGGGAATTTGGCTAAGACGTGTTCTGAACGAGTTAAAAATTCCTTATGAAGGTCCGGTAACACTTTTGAGTGACAGCCAATCAGCCATAAGCATTGTGAAGAATCCCGTCCATCACGATAGGACTAAGCATGTGGAGATGGATAGGCAATTTATTACTGAAAAGGTAGAGCAGAAGATAATTCAGATGCAGTATGTTCCTTCACAAAAGCAGAATGCTGATATTCTTACCAAGGCACTGCCCAAGAATAAGCTGGAAGAATTCAAGGCCAATCTTGGTCTGTTGAACATATACCAAGCTTGAGGGGGTGTAGAGATAAGTATATTATACTATCTAGGAGTTTATTATTGCCGTGTAATAGCCTACCTTCTTTAGGAAGTATTTTTTTCCTTGTTTAGGTAGGAGTTAATTTCCCTATTTATCTTACTGTATATATACAGAGGCTTAGACCTAATAATAATAATAATTCAAGGGATTAACCTAATGTTAGCACAGATGTTCATCACTAGTCGTTCCAAAGGCGGTTACATAACTGGCGCAACGGTCAAGCCAGAAGAGAGTGACCCTACCTTCAATCAATGGAACAATGATGATAATCAGGTTCGTTTCTGGTTGATATCAACCATGGAACCTGATATTGGAGACAATTATCTCTTACACCAGTCAGCCAAGGACCTCTGGGAAAATGTCAAAGCTACCTACTCAACCCAGGATAACTCGTCTGCCTTGTTCGAAATTGAGTCGAAGTTATTCAACTTCAAACAGGGAGAGCTGACTGTTACAGAGTACTACAACAAACTTGTTCGGTCATGGCTCCAGCTGGATCTCTATGAAGCCCAAACATGGGATACCACAAAGGATGCCAAGACCCACCATACCTTCGTTAAAAAGAAGCGTACAGTTCAGCTGCTGTTGGGTCTAAATCAGGAGCTTGATGGTGCTAAAAGTCGTGTCATGGGAACCAAACCGTTTCCTAGTTTGAAGGAAGCCTTTGCTGAAGTCCTACGTGAGGAAGATCGACGTCGTCTCATGATCCCTGAGACCAAATCTCACTCCGAAGGATCAGCGTTGCTATCGAAGCTCCTAGCACAGCCCTGATTTCCCAGAACAGCAAGAAGGAAGCAACCAAGCCACCTGTGTTTTACTGTGAACACTGTGGTAAGGCTTGGCATACCAAGGAGAAATGCTATGAACTTGTTGGAAAGCCTGCTGATTGGAAACCAAGGTCCGAACGAAAGCCTCGAGCTCATGCTGCTGCTAGCAAGGCCTCAGAAGATGAACCACAGTTTTCCAAGGGTCAAATGGACATGCTCCAGAAGATGTTTGCTCAAGCTATGAAGCCAAGCACAACCGAGCATCGAGGATACATAACTAGCCTATTTGATAACCAAGGTACAACTTCTAGTGCATTGCTCTCTTATAAACAGTCAAAAACTTTGTGGATTATGGATTCTGGGGCCACAATAATATGACTAGATGCAAGGATATCATTCAGAACCTGCAACCCTACTCTAAGAACACAGGAGTTCGTATTGCCGATGGCACCCTAGCTCCAATTGCTGGTATAGGGTCGGTTAGGGTCACTAAAACCCTCACCCTATTCCCTGTCCTCTACGTCCCAAAATTGGGTTGTAATCTTCTCTCCATTAATCAAGTTACTCGTGATCTGCAGAGTGAAGTCAAGTTCAGCTCCTCTGGTTGTGTGTTACAGGAGGTGCAGACAGGGAAGAAGCTTGGCAGTTGTGAAAATGTTGAAGGGCTCTATATTTTGGAAGGCGTGGAGCACAAGAAACCTGCTGATGATAGTCAAAAACATGTTCGTATTGTAGCTAGTCTAGACAGTATTGAGGATAAAGCTACAATGTGGCATTTTCGACTAGGTCATCCTAGTTTCTTGTACCTTGAAAGATTGTTTCCAGATTTGTTTCTTAATAAAAGTGTCAAGCATTATCAATGTGAAGTTTGTCAACTTGCTAAGCATACAAGATCTGTGTATACTGGAATCGGCTATCAACCAACTCAACCGTTTGCAGTAATCCACAGTGATATTTGGGGGCCAATGAAAATTCGAAACATCAATGGTGCTAGGTGGTTTATCACATTTATTGATGATCACACTCGTCTCACATGGACGTTCTTAATGAAAGACAAGTCTGAGACCACCGGGATATTTCAATCTTTCCACAGCATGATCCAAACTCAGTTTCAGGAGAATATCCGAGTCCTGAAAACTGATAATGCTCATGATTACTTCAACCGTACCCTTGGAGCATTCTTACTTCGACATGATATTATACATGCTAGCTCTTGTGTTGACACGCCTCAGCAAAATGGTCTTGCAGAGAGGAAGAACCGTCATTTATTAGAGGTAGCTCGGGCGTCTATGTTCACTCATCATATTCCCAAATATCTTTGGGGCGAAGCTGTTTTGACAGCAACTTACTTGATCAATCGTCTACCCAGTAGGGTTCTAAACTTCAAAACTCCTCGTCAAGTGTTGCTGACTCAGTTTCCTCACATATCTAGCTTCACCTCAGATCTCACTCCCAAGATCTTTGGTTGTACTGTGTTCATCCATACCCCCCCCCCCCCTCACCAACGATCTAAGTTAGATCCTCGGTCTCAAAAAGGGGTTCTTATTGGATATTCTGCTACACAAAAGGGCTACAAGTGCTATGTTCCTCAAACCAGGAAGGTATACAATACCCGAGATGTGACTTTTTTCGAATCCCAACCTTATTTCCACCCCACAGCGATTCAGGGGGAGTCTACATCATCTACTACCAACTCAGAATCCTCAGAATCACAGCGGTTTGTGGAACTGATTGCTCTGGATGATCCAAATGAGCAAAGGGATAACTCTAGTCAGGGGGAGCCGTCTAACTCTAGCCAGGGGGAGCCTCCCTCAAAGCCACTCATTGTATACCAAATGAGGAACATAAAGAAAGATGGTGTTACTGATACTCCAACACCTAATACAGAAGGAACCAACGAGGAGGTGGTTCATGAAGTTGAAGTTGAACTTATGGAGGAAGACATAAGCCCATCTGTGAGTGATCTAGACATACCAATAGCTCTTCGAAAAGGGACTCGAAGGTGTGCTAGGTATCCTATTGCTCATCAAGTGAGTTATGAGAAGTTGGAAAAATCTCATAAAGCCTTCACAAGCAACCTTGACAGTGTGATGGTCCCTAAGACTATACACGAAGCTCTGAAACTGCCGAGTTGGAAGAAGGCAGTTTTGGAGGAACTAAAGGCCTTGGAACAGAATGGCACATGGGAAGTGGTTCCCCTTCCTCGTGGCAAGAATACAGTGGACTTCAAATGGCTGTTTACAGTAAAGTACAAAGCAAATGGAACAATTGAAAGATTCAAAGCCAGGCTGGTTGCAAGGGGCTTTACTCAATCCTATGGAGTGGACTATGAGGAAACCTTTGCCCCAGTTGCAAAACTCAATACAGTTAGAGTCTTGCTTTCTCTGGCTGCTAATTTAGATTGGCCATTGCATCAACTTGATGTGAAGAATGCCTTCCTAAATGGTGATCTGGCTGAAGAAGTTTACATGAGCTTTCCGCCAGGAGTGCAGAATCCTAAAGAAGGACTTGCGTGCAAACTCAAGAAAGCTCTATATGGGCTGAAGCAGTCTCCTAGAGCCTGGTTTGACAGGTTTACTAAAGCAGTGAAGGAAGGGGGTTACTACCAATGCCAAACAGGTCATACTCTGTTTGTCAAGCACTATTCCACAGGAAAAGTGTCCATCCTGATCGTGTATGTAGATGATATCATTATTACTGGGGATGATGCTGAGGAAATCACAAGTCTCAAAGCTCGTTTGGCCAGAGAATTTGAAATAAAGGATAATCAAGGCATAGTTCTCTCTCAAAGGAAGTGCATCCTTGACCTTCTTGGAGACACAGGCATGGAAAATTGCAAACCGATTGATACCCCTATGGAGCAGAACAAACGGTTAAGCAAGAGTGATGACGTTCCTCCTGTTGATAAGGGAACTTACCAGCGATTAGTTGGTAAGCTTATCTACCTAGCCCATACACGACCTGACATTGCATTTGCTGTCAGCATCGTGAGTCAACATATGCACAGTCCTAATGAAGAGCATATGGAAATGGTAGTCCGAATTCTAAGGTACCTAAAACATGAACCTGGAAAGGGAATTCAGTTTAGGAAAACCACGAGAAGGGATGTAACAGTTTACACAGATGCAAGTTGGGCTGGTGAACTCACTGACAGAAAATCTACCTCAGGCTATTACAGCTATATCTGGGGAAATTTGGTCACATGGAGGAGCAAGAAACAAAATGTTGTTGCAAGAAGTAGTGCAGAGGCTGAATATCGTGCCTTATCACTTGGAATTTGTGAAGGTATCTGGCTTAAAAGGGTTTTGAACGAGCTAAAGATTGAGTATGATGGTCCTGTTCAGCTTCTCTCTGACAGTCAAGCTGCCTTAAGCATCGTGAGAAATCCAGTGCACCACGATCGAACCAAGCATGTGGAGATAGACAGACACTTCATCACCAAGAAGTAGTGCAGAGGCTGAATATCGTGCCTTATCACTTGGAATTTGTGAAGGTATCTGGCTTAAAAGGGTTCTGAACGAGCTAAAGATTGAGTATGATGGTCCTGTTCAGCTTCTCTCTGACAGTCAAGCTGCCTTAAGCATCGTGAGAAATCCAGTGCACCACGATCGCACCAAGCATGTGGAGATAGACAGACACTTCATCACTAGTAATGTTACTGAAGGAATTATTCAGGTTGAGTATGTTCCGTCCAAACAGCAGACTGCTGACATACTCACTAAAGCTCTTGCTAGAGATGATTTTGGATATCTTTCTTCCAAGCTCGGGTTGATTAACATCTACACCAAGCTTGAGGGGGAGTGTTGAATATTATTATTATTATTATTAGTTTCCTTGTTAGACACAAATCGAGAGTTAATAGTTTATCCTAATTAGGTAGTTCTGTATATTGGAGATCTCCTAAGTAAGGAAGGTCTCTTTCCTCTAGACTTGTATATAAGCTGTAATCATATACGATTAATAAAATATACAGAAATCATTCTCTTCAACCCTAATCTCTAAAGCTTAATAGAAATATGTGAGGCAAAAAGGGTTGTGAGGGCAAGAGGAGCATCTTTAGTGTCAGTAAGGGTTCTGGAACCCACTAGTCATACAGTACACCAGCTAACAATAAATTACATGGAATTTAAAATGAAATTGAGCCTTTAACTGTTACACCGATAGTTTCTACTTCTAACTATCAGGCAATACGCAAAACAGAGAACAACCATTGAGAACTAGTTCAATAACTATAGGACCATATACTTGAGATGCATCCATAAAATCAACTTCAGGTTAGAACTATTTACCATGAATGTGGCACAAAACATTACAAACCTGTTCAATGTAACTGTCAAGGCACCTCCCTTGAGATACATCTGGGCATAGGCTAGCTAAATCCTCCGATATGAACCCTGTTCCATCCGTATATATAAGAGGTTTGCCTCTATTATCATACGTATCATTACCATCTCCATCCTACATTAAGTAAACAGTACAAAGAGAAGTATTATGTTGAATGAAGAATTATGAGAGATTTGCTTGTCAGGAATCTTAATTACCGCAATTTTAATTTAATGAACTGATTCAATGTTTAACATTATGCACACCTTGCAAGGAATATCCGGAACACATATGATAGTAACATTTGCTAGATCCAAATTCAATTTCATCGTCTTCGATAAAATAAGAGAAAACCTGCAACCAACAATTACTATGGTGCTCAAATATCACTAATAGTAATTAAAAACAGAAGGGCGGGATGGTCTTAATTGATTGTCCAACCTAGCCATATAGGTGGATGAATTCTGCAAAGTATCTGCATTCATAAAGAAAGATCTAACTTCACGGATTGATTTGCCATCTTTCCATTCGGATAAAATAACATTTCACTGGTGAAGAAGTTGGATCTTTCTTCTTTTCCTCTTTTTGTCCGTCTTTGAAAACTGTTAATCACTAAACTGGATTAAAGGAGTTGCATAGCAACCTAGCAACCACCAAATTCAAATCCAATGGCACTAGTATCAGAGAGGAGAAACACGAATAAACCATCATCAGAAACAAATTTCCTACTTTACAAACAAGAACTTGCAACAAGCATGTACTTTATTTAGCTATGGCTTGGCAGGAAACTCATTGTATGCACATGTGATGCGTTTGGTTAGCCAATGCTTATCACAGGTCCATTATAATAGGGTATAGTGAGAACGTGCAAACCTTTTACATCAGGTAGCACAAATGCATAGGAAAGAGGTAAACTAAAGAACTCAAGGTAGAAATTCTAGAGTCATTACCAACTTCATTCTTTACCGACTTCATTCTTTTGAAAGGATGTTTCTATATGAATCAAAAGAAACCAACTAACTCACTAAGCCCGCAAACAACTCAAAACCAATTTACGTGAGAGAAATATCAAATAAATATGCACAATGATTGATTCACGTCATCAAAAAAAATGCACAATAGTTGAAATTGTCGTTAGACCTATGTACTCACCAAAAAAACGGTAATGATAAGGACCAACATGAATCCCTTCATCAATTATACACATATGTTTGTCCTTCAAACACTGATGATTGCACTTATACTTGTCATTTGTATTGTCTGCACTGAACCTGACCAACAATACATGGTCATCTCCCATAGTTGTTTGTAGGAAGTTCCTCATATTAGCCACAAAAGGGCCCTGCATTCGAGAACATCAAGTATAAGCATGTGCTAATAGAGATCTTTTAACCAAGCACCTCTAACAAAACACGATTTTGTATGAAATTAACCAGAGTAAGTTACAACCTTGAATGAAATATTTAAGCGGTCATTAGCATGGTTATGCTCCACAATGCAGTGGTAGACATGTGGCTTCTTGGAGTCCCAGTCAAGAGTCTGCCCAACATATAAAAAATGAAATGCACTTTATATAGCTAAATTTTGGAAGACAGAATGTGACCAACTTTACCATTTGTGGTTTCCTCGTTTTCTTTTTTTACCTTTACGCGATGTTTCTCATCCCCAAGACATCGCTGGCCGATAGAGCCCCAAACTTCTTCCTCGAACTTTTTCATCGTTAAACTTCCTAACTGTCTGATATGATCGGCCGTCATAAGGCCTTCCAAATCATATCTTTTCCAGAATGAAACAAGAGGAGACCATAACGAATACATTAACTCCACATTCAATTCAATATACATAAAAACACAAAATTAAATCCCAACCCTCCAATGACTCACCCTCCAAGATAGTTCAAGATGAGAAATGCCTTCCTGAACTCGAGATTCCACAGGTCCTCAATCACTGCAGAGAGTCCTCCATTGGTAGTCATATGGACTTTCCTAGATTCGTGATCCCTCACATTACCCATCAACAGAGTAAGTGGTCCTCCATTGGTAGTGTGATGACCTTTACAAGATTGAAGCTCCCTCAGACCACCCATCGGGGTAACTGGTCCTCCATTGGCAGTGAGATGGTCATGGAAATCGTCTTCTAGCTTGCGAGGGACAGGGACGGAGTGGTCTGAGCATAATGGAAAACTGGTGAGCATAATTTTACAAAACAAATAGACAGAAAAACAACCAAGTTCAAATAGGAAGAAAAAATTACATTTAGAAGTCATTAAGAGCTTCACTGGAGCAGGGCTAGGACTATGCGGCGGCGATAGTGATAGGGCGCATCGCTTCAAGGGCGAATAAGAAGCAGAAAAGATGCAGCCAATGGTGCCGCCGGGGGAGAAGTATAACAAGAAGAATACGGTTCCCCTGTCGCTACTAACATCGGTTGATTGACGAGTAAACAGATGAAAGCGTCAAAAGATTCCCTCACCGTCTGAGAATAAATGTGGCCGAGAACGACGAGAGACTCTGTTTCCCCTAACTCAGCGAGCATCATCCTAGTCGATGTTTGGAGTCGAGGTAGAGGTCCATTATTAGCTTGCTATATTTTTATAGCGGATTTTAACCACGAGTGCCTCAACGGCGGGAGGGAGCTGAGGATGTTCGATACTAAAGACGTCGTCCGCCATTGAAGTCGGTGATGACGATGATCGGAAGAGAAACGAGCGGAATAGTAATCTTATTAGGGTTTATGAAGTGAACAAAAGAAGGAATAGAGTTCTGAGTTTGAAAAAGAAAATGATAATCTGAGTGAGTGATTTACGACTGAAACCATTGCCTTCTGGCAGTTGTATTGCTGCTGCTGAAGATGATGATGAGTGACGGCTACAGTTGATTTGATTCTCAGAATCTCCCAGTCGATATGAATCTGCCAGATGTGCCCCGCTAGTGGAAGACTGGAGCCAAATCCAACGGTCCGGTAGTGAGAGACTGAAAATTCATACCAAATCGAACGGCCAGAAAAATTCATCAGGTGCTGGCCTGGTAGACCGTAGACTTGGAGAGTTGCCTCAAGCTTGGAGGCAATATAGCTCTCTCAGAGCAACCACATCAATAATTTAAATTTACAACTTCAAATGTGATTCCACTCACTCAGAATTTCCTAGGTTGTGCTACTTAGTGTCTTCATACACCTCTTATAATCATAGATAAATCTTAAAGATCTTAATGTCAATATTAAATGAAATAAAGGTAATTTCATTTTTTAGATATTGCAGATTTTTAATTTTGATTTTTTTTCCATAAGGATAATTATTACATTAATTTCAGATTTTCATTTATGATGCAGATTCTTTAAGTGCAATTAATTTATTTAATTTAAAAAATTTCCTTTTCTGCTCCATTTTTTTAGTAACTAAATTTCTGTTTTGTATGATCACAATTTCCATTTTTTAATCACTTTCTCTAATATTTATTTAGAAGTATTAATCTTAATTAGGTAATCAATTTCTCTAATAATTAATTCAGTAATATCTTACGATTTCTTCCCAAATTTTACTCCTCCTTTCTTTTTTTGAAAATTGTTTATTAGTTGTCAATTTACCGTTGTGATTTTATGAAGATTACAATGACATTTTTTTATGGAAATTGTTTCGGAACAATTTCTCTTTTATTATTTCAAAACAGTTCCTCTTTTATTGTTTCGGAACATCATATTATTCCATTAGGGAAATCAGAACACTGTTAACTAATAAGAACAAGATGAAGAATTTCTCCTTATTATGAAATCGGAACATAATCCAAACCAAATCAATCTCAATAATCTGTTCTAAAACTATAAAATAGAAACATCATATTAATCCCTAATAAAAAATCGAAATATTGTTATCTAACAACAACAAAATGAAGATGAAAACCTTGTTCCTAACTAGGAAATCAGAACACAACCGAAAAGAAGAAGAACAACATGTTCCTAATCAGAAAAATCGGAACACACCCAAAACAACATGTTCCTACCATACATGCGTAGAAAGAAATGAAAAGGTAAAACAAGTTTCATTTGCAAACACAATTGCATAATATTTCAAATTTGCATAAAATTTCTTTTTCACCATCAATGCCATTTGCACCTCACTTGCCACCTCAACTTGCAAATCCTCTATTTGCATGAATGGGGATGCTCTCCTCTCAAAGAGGCATTCTCCTCCAACCAAGCAGAAGTCAAATTTAGCTTCTAGCTTTTACGCTTTTTTTATGCAAGTCATATATGTGTTAGTAAAAGAAAATTATTAAATAATTATGTTATTATTTTTATGTACACAATATCAATATTTTAAAACAAACATTTCGATGTAATTTTTTTCCAGTTTATAATTGCTTATTATTTTTATTTAAAAATGTTATCTAATCACTAATGATATTTTCAAAATTGGTTCACCGGTAAGTTATAATTTTTGGACTTCACATACCATTCACATTAACATCAACTTTTCTTAAAAAAGGAAAAATAGTAACATCAACTATTTATAGCTTTACTATGTTGAGTTGTAACATCAACTTTTCTTATATTTAATCATGTTGAGTAGACTGTTCATGTTTTTGGCATGTTGCATAAAGAATATATCCACTCCACTCATTTGTACAAAAGAATACTACATCACTTGCCAAAGAACTCACACATTCAGCTTTCACTAATTCAAGCTTACTCTCTCTCATTTCTTGCAAACTTTCCAATAACCACAATGTAGTACCATGAAACTCTCCTGGTGGAGAAGTAAATCAGAGGCAATGGGAGTTGGAAGACTCCTACACTAAGACCATCAAAGCCTAGCCATGGTTATGGTTGTTGGAGCTCACCCGCATCGACAACAAGCATCATCTTCTCGTTACCGCAATAGAACACGACAATACATGAAGCGATATAGGGAGAATGAGCATGAGATTTTGATCAGGGATTATTTCTATCCAAATCCAACATATGGTGCTCACATCTTTAGAAGACGCTATCGGATGTTAATGCCTTTGTTCAATAGCATCATGATTGATGTCATTCAATATGATCCCTACTTCTCGTTGAGGGGAAATACATTAGGATAAATCTCATTCTCACCACAACAAAAGGGTACAAGTGCCCTTCACATGCTTGTGTACGGTTGGGTTGGCCAATACACTAGTTACAAGAGGAAACCGACTAAGTCCTCATGGCGGTTTCTTCATATGACACATGAATTTGGGATGCATTCTAGGACCGTTAGATCAGACAATGACATGAACACTTTGGTATGCTCTCCCTTATTTGATTAAACTGTCCAAGTACCAAAAGTCACATTTTAGGTAAATGGTAACATGTAATCAATGACATTATTTACCTCACGAAATTTATTCTTCTTGGGCAACATTTGTGAAGACTATTAACAACCTAGTATCAAGGGGAAAAAAATTGTTTGCTACCTACCAAGAGAAGTATCAATAAGAGGTGGAGAAGGCATTTGGGACACGACAAGAAAGATGGTTTGGGTTCCTAGACTATGGTCCCTAATCACAATCCAGGGGTCACTAGAACCACGTTGGAGAGAACTAATTTCTTCCTAAACGCGAATCTATAAGCTAAGTTACAGGGAGCATAAATGAAAGTACAGTAGACTTCACAATCAAGATCTACGACCATGTGAATGAAATGCTTAGAATGTTTAATAATACGGATAGGGACGTCATTTATCCACCAGAGAGCTAGCATAGTCAAAAGAAAGTTTAAAACAGATGGGCCTAGGAGGTTTGGGTTGAGGCTGGTGGGTGACTCACATGACACAGTCATCACATCACTACTAATCACTAATCAGTCAGTCCAGACGCTCCTCCCACCGGGCCCACCCACTCTCAAATCTAAATCCTCTTTTCTTTTGTCCGAAACCGAATTTTGGTTTTATTGGATTCGAATTTCTGGCTCTGTCGGTAAGACTGCATGCATGAATGATGAATCAGCTCAGCTTTCATAAAGTTAATAATAATATAAATATGATTCCACTGACCCTCCATTGTGACGTGTCGCCTTACTACAGATTAAGCCGTGTCCTTCATTTTTATTATTATTTTTTTTTTCTCAAGTCAGTTTTGAGTTTTTATTTTCAAACTAATTACCGAAAATCAAATGGAAATTTATTGGGTGAATTTCAGCCGTTGGATCGATCTATTTAGTGTCAAATCAAGCTCAGCCTACCGGTCAAGTTCTAGTAATAATTTTTTGATTAATTAGTTAATAAATTGTGTAAAATAGATGTCAAATTAACATGTCCATTTTTAATCAAAATATAAGACTTCAATACAAGAATTAAGAATGAAAATGGATTTAATTAATAATGAGTGAACTAAGGATGGGTCAATCTGAGCAACGTTCATGCTCTCTAATCTTAGAGCAACAAAATTTTATATACAATATTAAAAAAAAAAATTAGATTTGAAATTTTGTAGTAGTTGAGATTAACTTGAATTTGTTCGAGATTCAAACCATTAAAGTTATACATCATTGGACTCTGAACTCAAGAGTCACTCTTGAATATATGATCATGTCATATTCATGATAATCAACAACCTAGATTAAACTATGTATACAATTCAAATCTAATGAAAACATACAAATTGTCAAGAACAGTTTCATTTCATCCAAATATTACATAACTTGAGTTGTTGGGAGAGGGTTCTGAATGAATCTTATATTGTTTACTAACATGCCCTTCAAACGAAAGCCTATAAAAGAGAATTGAAGTTTCTAAAGGTCCACCAAGCCTTATACAAGATAAATTGGTATATTGGGGGGCTACCGAGATTTGATATCAAGACTTTCCGATCACCAAAGATCCTAACCATATCAAAAATCGTTGCATCCAATAATTCAAGTTATTGAGAGAGAATTTTGAATACGTTTCGTATTATTTACAGAGACAAATCAACTGAAAGTAGACTGAATCATAAATCGAATATTCGACACAGAACAGCCACCGGTCGGTGGCAATGGGAAAGATAATCACAGGGAACAGTAATGATAGATGAGAAAAGCAGAGAGATAATTGCATGGTGGACACACATATGATATTATTGTGGAGTGCAATTATGTGTCAGCATCTTTTTTTGTTTGTTTCTCTCTTTCTTTCATATATCGTACGTGGCGAAGAGACCCTATAAAATAAAAGTGAATGTTATTATTACTACTGCCTTGTGAATTTGTGTTCACGTGACTTTAGTTTGTGCGGACAACATTATCGATTGATACGTTATTATGTCACTGTACTGAGCCTTTTCTTGTCCGTTTGCACCGACTGCTTTCCACCGACCCCCGAATTTCACCCTAATCATCTCGATCGGTTCCTTGTAATGAGAATCGATTTGATTTTGATTTTTGGTGGTTTGGGTGGGTGAGGTTTGGTTTGAGATTACGTTAGTTGGGTTGATGAGTTTATGATCAAATAGCTGAGATGATATACCGAGTTAATTTTTGTAGTTTTGGGATAAGAATATGTAATAATGTATATTGTTGATGATACATTTGTATTATAAAATACAAAAATAATATAACATTGGTTACATGTGGGTGACAGGTTGTCGGTTGGGTAGCGTTGCGCCAGCCAGTTACACTAATCACAACGCCAAAGCTAGATATTAAGAGACAATTGTGAGACATCGGTTGGATAGCGTCGCACCACCCAACTCCATTATCACTTTGCAGCTAATTAAGACCTTAAATTTAATCATTTTATAGTTTTAAATCTTTTCATATAAGTACGCCCTCATCTTCATCTCCTCCCCGCTTACATCTTTTGAGTTTATTATATAGCTGAATTGGTACATAAGATGAACGCACTCACGCTTTTTCACATTATTTGACTGTATAAGAAACAACTTCTACCAAGTCACATACATGCACCAAACCCACAAATGGTACATGAGTAGCTAGATAACATTAAGTACTAGGACATATATAGTACTATTTCAACGTTATTGGATAACTAGTACCTGAAAAAACATGTAACACATAAACAAAACTCACAAAATGGTACCATAAATTAATAACAACACGATAAGTACCACCTAATTGTACAGTATAAATAGAGATATATATGAGAATGAGAGGAGGAGGAAGATGAAGTAGAATTGAGGAAGGAGGATGAAGTAGAATTGAGGAAAAAGAGGAAAGAGAATAATTGGCGAGGGAGAAAATTAGATATGATTATAAAAATAATCGTAATACCGAATAGATAAATATCTAAAATTTAATAATTATACCAAGTTTATGATTTAGGTCTTGAATCATGACACATTAAATCACAATTATAAGATAATATTTTTTGGTGACAAAATATCTATTAGGTAGCATGTTAAGGATATTTATTAGGAAACATGATTACAAAGGAGAGGATTTGCTCAAATATAAAGGTGCACTCAAAGTGATTAAACTAATCATGGTCCCACAATGTAATAAGCATAATCATAGTCTATATTAAGCTAATTTTTGCAATCTCACAATTTGCTTCCGTTATTGTTGAAAAATCATTAAAACAATCGTTGAAATTATCATTAACAAAGCTCTGTGGATCAACAAACCTAACTTTAATATTGGATGTGACTAATATTTTTAAAATCACTGAACTTTTCTTCCTTTCAGTTTCCACCTCTTCTGCTTTACTCTCATTTCATCTACGTCTATCGTCATCCTCGTGATCTCTCTGTTTGTGAAGTGCTTTCGTTGTCAATCCATCGAAGCAAAGCAAGTGGTTGGAGTTGTGTTTGGAGATTCATTGTATCCTCTTCTAGTTGCCTCTTCTAGTGCAATTGATAACTAAAATCATACTATCAGGGGAAAAAATAATGATATAGAATTACATCAATAAATCTAGATTTAAGAAATAAAAAAAAAGTTGAAGACGATTTTGGATCGAGGAAAGGGAGAGGAGAGGGAAACACTTCAAGAATTACTATTTAATGTATGGTTGGTTTGTTCAATTGGTTAGATAGAGAAATTCAATGGTTGATCTAATAATAAGTTGGTTAATTAGGTTTGAGCAAACTAAATTTTATTTTTAAATGATATGTGGTAGTATAACATGGCATTTTGAACAGAAAATTAGACGATAATTTACTACATTATAAAGTTCAAACTACGATGACTACATCGTTAAATTTTAAAAGATGAGTGATCACATTATTACAATCCTCAAATCTTAGTAACCACCAATGTATTTGACCCACTAAATATCTAAGGATATTGATTAAAAGAGTAATAAAATCATTCCTCTATCTATTATTCTATAATTTCTAAAGCAACCAATTCACCATGGTCGACACTAGACTATAATTCAAAATCGTGAGCATTAGCGGTCACCTAAGTATGACTCATGTAATAGTGTGATCAATTATCTATGTTTTGTAACAGCGTGATCACCTAAATTTGTAAATCATAATTGACAGGCATCTCAACGATTTTTTACCGAATCTCCATTAAATTTGCCAGCTCAGAGAACCACATCAGTCGATAAAATATAATTTTTTATTCGTTTCTTAAACCGGCTCAACTATTTTGGTTAGACCCATTTAAAATAACTTACCATTAAAATATATTGTAATATAGATAGGTGACAACGCTGTTACATGATCAGCTAGGCTTTTAACCCAATTAAAAAAGGCTCTTTGATTAAATTGAAATTACATTTTCACCCTAGCGTACAGCTGCCATACTTCACATTTGAAATGTCACATATTATACCACGTGTCATCAACATGTATCCCTAGTAAAAAAATCTGAAAAAACAAATTCAAATTTATCAATAGAAACATTATGTGCTATAAATACAGATACCTTCACAAACACCGAGAGCCGTACCATCTTCACAAAGATCAAACAGAGCACTAGTAAACTAAAGCATCACTGTTAGAGCCAAGCTTATCGTTCAAAATCAATGGAGATGAACAAGAGCTTTTCATTCATGGCCATGCTCCTTGTGGTGCTCCTCATTCTCACCCCTTCCGGCCGTCAGTAACCCTAATAACTTCTCCTCCTCTGTTTTTCTTACCGTACTCTGTTTTTTGTGATTCCGAATGTGTAAAAATCAATGCAGGGGATGGTGTGATGCTGGCAGAGGGCAGAGTGTGCGCGTCGAAGAGCCATGGATTCAAGGGTCCATGCACCCGTGACCACAACTGTGCTCAGGTCTGCAGGCTGGAACACTTCGACGGCGGCGACTGCCAGGGATTCCGCCGCCGTTGTTTCTGCACCAGGAACTGCTAAGATCGAGTAGTTGCATGTGGGTTTTACCGGCCGGCTGGGATTCCTCTGTTTTTCATGTTTTTTTTTTCGTGCTATTGTGTTATGTTGTAATGTTCTCCGGTTATCTTGTTGCCGCCGGCCGGTGGGTACACTCTGTAGTCTTAAAGTGAAGTGCACCACTAATGTTCCAGATACATTAGTGCTCTGATTATAAGGCTTAATAAAAACAGGTTAAATACCATATTATTTTGTCTACATTTTATACCATATGCAATTTTTTCCTTCATTTAAATATTTCTCTTGAGTTTCACTCATGAATATATTTTTTTTATAAGCATTTTTTTTCTTATAAGTATTTTAATTGAACACTGAATACATGAGATGTAATTAGGTTTCAATTTTTTTCCGAAGATAACTCCCGCAGAAGAAAATGAGTCAACCATACAAAAATAGATATTAAGTACCCACCCAAGTCGAAAGGTTAACCACTCTTGGGTTGGGAGGTAACTAAGCGCTTGGCGAGCCACATAGTGGGTTGCCTTAATAGATTGACGAGGAACTGACTGCAATCTTAGTAGGAGAAGAGCATCTAGGAAATGAAAATGTCAGCAACGATGGCACCACCGTCATGCGCAACCACTGGCGTTAACCGACTACCCGTTGGACTTGAGTAGTATCTCCCTCGATATTCACCTCTCCAACCTATGGATTGACATAGCGTACAAGCATCCCTAACTACGAACAATTCCATAACAAACGGAATAGTAATATCAGGGTAGGAGATAACTGTTGCAAAGAGTTGGTCAGCTGACGAGTCCCGGACCACCAAACTTATTGCACCGCTAGAACCTGCTGCAACCGCGCCATCCACATTTATTTTTAGACGAGGGTAGTGAGGCGCCTGCCAGGGGAGGACATGAACGACTGGGACGACTGGTGGATTTGGCAAGGGGAAACGAAGCTTGTCTTGATCAAAGGAGAAGTGACGTTGAAGGGCCGCCATTGAGTATTGCACATTTCGAAGACCACCCGGTTTCAGGATTTTCACAGACGCCACCAAGCCAGAACCTACAACTCCGCATCTAAAGAACGGGAGCGGGTGATGAATCTCCAAACTACCGCATGATGAGAATAGGGGATAGATCTTAAGTCCAAGCTAGAGGACCTGAAAAAAAACGTTGGGCAATTGTTGCAAATACAAGACCTCCACTAGCTTCCCGAACGATCAATCCAATTGCACCTCCAGAGCCAGCCGCAGTTGCACCTTCTATATTTTATTTCATTACTATGTAGAGTTAATGCACATTTTTGCTATACCGTATTGTTTAAAGTTAATAAAGATATCTTTCTACTATTTTTCAATTAAATTAAATCCTCTACTTTTACACTTTTAAATCTTTCTACTTTTACGCTTCTAACAAATGTGCCATTTCATAAAAAAAAATTATCTATTTTTTGACAAATTTGTGACTGGGTATACTTCGTAAGCTATTTTGTACGCATAGATGCTGAGAGAATATATAAGAAGTAAGCTATTTTATACCCATAGATGCAGGGAGAATAAGAAATTTAAAAGAAGAGGGAAATGGGGGCAAAACTGTGTATTAACCCTTTATTTCTTAATTCTTAGATTTATATATATATTTAGTTTAAAATTTATTTTAGAGGTCACATGAACAAATAGTTCGATGTAGTATGCACAATTAGTATAATAGACAGAAAATAGAAAAAAAAAGTTAACGGAAGGACACCTTTGTTAAAAGTGTAAAAGTAAAGGGTTTAATTCAATTAAAAAAATAGTAGTAAGTTTTGTTTAACTAAGTTAACCGAGGGCACATTTGTTAAAGTGTAAAAGTAAAGGGGTTTAATTTAATTAAAAAATAGTAGAAAGTTTTGTTTGTTATACGTAGTATGAGGACAAAAAGATGTATTAACCAAATTGTTATTGTTAAGTCTAGTATTGATATAAAATTTGGCTCAAATACTTCATAAATCTTGAAACTTTGGGCCGAGTTACAAAGTGGTTCTTGAAACTTCAAAATGTTACAGAGTAGTCTCAAAATTTTGAATCATGTTACGTTCCAGTCTTGCAGTCGCCGGCGACAACATATTCCGACCATTTTACCACGTCACGTCTCACACGTCATAAAAAAATTAATAAAATATTATATTTGTATGACGTGTCCATTCATTTTGCCTCGTCACCACTAACACATGACTCGACCACCTTAGTGCACAAAATGAAGATGATTTCCAATTACTAGGTGTCCTCACAATATGGAGTATATGGACCCTCCCTAGTAACAAAAAATCATGATATTACCCAAACATTATTCTAGTAAGAAAAAGTCCTTGGAACTCTATAAATACCGACCTCCATAGCCACACATAGTCACAAAACCCATTATCATCAATCCCCCTGCAACCTCAACTTCTCATCTCTAGACAATGAAGAGCTTCTCATTCATGGCTGCCATGCTTGTGGCGCTGCTCATCCTCAGCGGCAGCCACAACGATGCCGGAGTGACGGTGGCCGAAGGCAGAGTGTGCGCCTCCAAGAGCCAGGGATTCAAGGGTCCCTGCTTGAGAAACCACAACTGCGCTCAGGTGTGCAAGCTTGAACACTTCACCGGCGGCGACTGCAAAGGATTCCGACGTCGTTGTTTCTGCACCAGGAAATGCTAATTGTTATAAGATCGGTGATTGTGGGCTTGCTCTGTTTCTCTGTTTTCGTGTGTCTTCTAGGACTCTGTTTTCCTGTGTGCTCTCTTGTGTATTTCTTTCTCTTTGTTGGGTTTTGTTTCGACTCTCGTGTTGTTGTGGTGTAATATGTATCCGGTTATCCGGTGGCCGCCGGCCGGTGCACACATACCATGCCGTCGTGCGTATTTGATTAAAAATTGTATCTTTTTTTCTCTAGTCATGGCTTTTATTTAGTTATAATGACCATGGAAAGTGATTCGAGATTCGGGTAGATCAATAAATGTTCTGTTTGGACTACTAACAATGTCATACCCACTGAATCAACAGCATGTGTTCAAACCGCTATGGATAAGGGCGGGTAACTCAATATTTATGCCTATCATGGTTTCAAAACTAGACGATTTAACTCACAAGTGTATGAGATTCAACTACTCAAACAGTTGTAAATCATAGTTAAATCGTGTTAGAACATAGCTATATTGAAATTATAAATACAGTGCTATTTGAAGGCAGGTTGATTTGGGTAGTGATTTTGAAGTCAGGTGCAGGGTACTTAACCTTGTTTGGTTTCTGTGATTTGGATGAATATGTGTATTCAAGATAAATTCTTATTTTTTAAGATTTGTGATTTAATAAATGAGTGATTTGAGGATGGAAAATGAGAGAAAAATGGCTTATTTCAAAACTCACCTATTAGTTGAGTTTTGGGTGATTTGAGAATGATGGATTTGGAGCCAATGCCCATTTACACGTATGTCCTACCTTTGTACATTATTACAACCATTGTCACTCTTTTAATTCATTATAACAAGGATAAAGGATCATTTTGCTTCATTATAATAACACTCACCCAAATCCCAATTGATTTAAAGCAACTTCCAATCAAAGGTTTCGGCCAAACAAGCTTAATCACAAAACATCTATTTCTAAAACCACAATATTAATCAAATACACTATTTTCAAATCACAGAAACCAAACGAGCCGTTAGTATCATCAACTTTGTGGACTAAATTAGTAAAAAGAACTTTTCCAATTCAGAAAACAAGATAATAGTGAAAAATTGAGTAAATTTTGTTTGATTTTATCAGTATAAAGTGAGAAATATTAGGAGTTGAATAAATATGAGCACAAATTTTATAGAAACGAATAAAGTGGAGATGAAGTAAATGAATCGAAATTCACATATAATTATGTTCCTCCTCTTTTTGATATTGTGAAAAGATACATCCTTAAAGATAGAATACTACATGGGTACACGTTAAAAGGTATATCTGTTAGCTAAGCATGTTTTCAAAAAAGAGATCGAGGAGGAAGGATATGCTCCAAATGTAAAGGTGTGTTTGAGTGATTACAATGGATCATGGTCCCACGATTTAGTGAACTTTATGTTTGGCTTATTTTCACGTACCGACAGTTTTTTCATCCGTTTATTTATTGTTGAAAATCATATATATTATAGTCGCTTCTCAAATTAGTAACTGTAATAATTCTTTTTAATTGCCTACCGTTGAACACTGTTAGTTTTAGAGGTGATAATAATATAATAATACCCAATAAATTCAACTGTTGATATTTTGGTGACAAACATTGAAATTTTGTTCTCTTCCTTTGCTAGCTTTGACCACTGAATTTCATCATCGACGGTCGGATTCTATCACTATAGTGCCAGCTGCCAGAATCTGCAGCCATCGTCGGTCACCAGGTTTCAGCACCTTCAGATTCCTCATATGTAGTGTATTTGTTTTTGTATGGCACGTGTACAAATGTTATACATACCATATATACACAAACCTCATACAATAGTTTATATCGGTTCTATTTATTCAATGATTATAGATTTAGTTCAATTTTTTCTCTTACTCCGTCCGTGTATGAATAATAAACCCTTTTCCCATTTATGATCTATTTGCTCGTCGGAAGTCGGAACATGATAAAAGATTCGCTCCTCCCATTCACAAACAACACTTCTAGACTTTAGTCGTCGCCACCTCCGCCTCCTCTTCTTCCTTCCCAAATCCTTCCACAGTTCTCAATTTTGATTTTTCATATCCCTTTCATGATACCTTGCTCTAATTAATTGCCACCATATATTACATCATGTATAACATTTTTTAGCATCTTCAAATCCTCCACAACTTTCACAATTTCAACTAATCAGACAAGTTCTCGGTTCATCTTAAATTTTCTCTTCCTGGGATTCCTGCTCTTAACCTAGAATTGGAAAAACAAAATGGCAGCAATTGGTACCAATTCAATGCGTTTGAGTTTTGTTGAACAAGTTGGTGTTTCAGGTTCAGGCCCGGATCTGAGGGTGTGCTGGTATGCCCTACGGCACAGGGCCTCAAAATTTCAGGGGCCTCATAATTTTCTGGTAAACAAGAAACACCTAAGATATATATTATAAACAAATCTTGCAAAAAGTACATATAAATGTAATAGTGGTCTAGTGGCATAACTAATTGTTTGGTTTTTGGTGGTCAAGGGTTCAATTCTCATCTTTAACAAAATAAAACTAAGTTTTTTGTTCTAATCGATATTTTTTTTAAAGTGACATTTTTATTTTTATTATCATTATTTTTCTCTAAATTTATTATTAGATATATAAATATGATTAGTTATACTTTATATATCATTTTAATTTTTCATATTTTTAAAATTATTAATAAATTTCATATAGTCTAGAAATGATAATGAGTCTAAGTGAAGGTACCTCAACACCCAACACACATTTCATGGAAGATCGGGTCTAAGGAGAGTATATTTTTACGAGCATTAGGTTAGACGTATATACCATCATGAATGTGTATTATTATTGCCCCCAATCAATGGGTATACCCGCCCAACCAAGTCAAGTTAGGTACTTATGTTAATACAAACAAATTGAGTTTAAAATATTATTTTTAATAGGGCCACATAGTAAATTTAGAACAGGGCCTCCGAAATTTCAGGAACGACCCTGTTCAGGTTGTAATGAGCCTTCTTTCTATGAGTTTCATGTTCTTCCAGTGGATTATATCATTATTGACAGAAAATTAATTTAAGTGACACTCAGATAATAACCTGTTATTCTGAGTATTACTCAAGTGTTATTAATGTTATTAGGTAACACTTGAGTAACACCTAAATAATATGTCTGGAACCGGGAAGGGAAGTAGAATTGATGAGAGAAATGGAACTAATGAAGGAGATTTAGATGAAAGGTTGAAGGAGGAAGGAAAAAATTAAAATCTGATATCTCTAGCCAATGAATGGCTAGAAAAAAATTTAGGCCACGTTTTCCTGCTTAATTGAAAAATTCTGCCGTAATTAAGCATTCCAACGGAATTGAATTCCTAACAAAATCTAGCTAGTAATTCCATGTTTTCGTGCGAAATAGACCATTTGGATTTGGAATTTAACTCTATTTGAATTGACTAAAATATCCTTCTTCCATTCTCTCATACGTTCCTTGCTTTGCAGTTACAGACAAACCACAACTATAACCCAATGTCACCGTTGTTGCTGACTGTCCTTTTTACCAAACAAGAGCTCGATTCTTGTTCAAAGGCATGAGTCGAGACAGATTTCTCGGCTCTGATATGTGATTCCAAAAATATCAACTCGATCCTTGCACGAAAAACCCTATCACCACACTCACGAATCAGTTAGTTTTTGTCCAATAGAAGTGAAGTAATCAAGTTGGGTCTGGTTTACCTCATTGTGTAGTATTAAGCTTCAAGACAAACAAAAGCCCTCTCCCCACACTCACAAATCGCTGGTACCAAGCTTCAATACAAACAAAAGCCCACTCAGAAAATAATTGACAGATGCGGTCGCCGGAAGAAACGATGTTGCCGAACAGAGAGAATAGAGGCGGCCGCCGAAACAGATGTTGTCGTCGAGTAGAGAGAGAAGAGAGTCGGCTGCCGGAATAGATGTTGTCGTCGAGTAGAGAGAGAAGAGAGTCGGCCGCCAGAACAAATGCTGTCGTCGAGTAGAGAGAAGAGAGCGGCCACCGGAACAGAGGCAGTCGCCGAATAGAGAGAGAAGAGAGGCTGAACAGAGATAGAAGAGAGAGAAGGGGAGGGGCAAATTGGGTATCTAACACACAATTCCAACGGAATCGTTAAATTCCGTTCAATTTAGGTCGGAATCATAAAACACTGTTGGGCCGTAATTAGGCCCATAATTTCGTTGGAATTGGGCCGCAACAAAATACGAGGAAAACAAGGAATTCGTTGTTTCCGCCGGAATTAAATTGATTCCGGCCGCGAAATCCTTGGAGGAAAACGTGAGCATAGAAATTGGACGGTGAGGAGCCAAATTTTGCGGTATTTAGATTGGAGTACATGTCCCTGCATCGAAATCGTAGATGTTGTGGACTGTAGTCAATATTTTGAAACCTTATTGGAAAATGTTACCTGTTTTACCATGTGCCATCAACACTACTCAAACCAACTACCAAGTTAAATAAAATTAAAAAAATATTAAATTGTATGAAATATAACATTATCCAATTATTCAAAATTCAGAATATTTGTTCTAAGCTTATACATCTATATCTAGGGGTGGGCAACGAACCGGGCTTCGGGCTATCCGATTTTTGATATTGTCAACCCGAGCTTAACCCAGTCATACCATCCGAGTAGTCCGAAGCCCAGTTTGGTCGGGTTCTGATTAATTATCTGATTATTTCATTTTAACCTATTAGATTTTATCTATTTATTTTGTTCCTTCTTAGACTAACACCACGATCTTCTTATTCTTGTGAACTCGAGCAAACAAACAAAAATCACTAAAAATATACCTTGAACAAACTTTATGTATTATATATGTTGCTTCTCAACAACAACAAATCTCCCTAGATTTAAGTTAGACTAATTATGACCAAAGATTATGTTCCACGAAAAAATACAAACTTTTAGGAACAAATGAATTAACATAATAATAAAAATGGATGATCAACACTATGATGAAACCGAGCTAAATATGTATTTTTTATATTATACATAAGTGTTTTTTATACATTCGGGCTAATCAGGTAGGACCGAATTTTTTCGGGCTTTACGCTACAAAAAAATGGACCTTTAGCTACTGCAAAATTACAACGACATGAAAATGCAGTAGCAAATAGTTAGTATTTGCTACGCACTCACTATTTCATGTAGTAATTTGCAGTAGCAAATACTATTTGCTACGGGATGTTGGGTGTAGCAAATAGTGGTGTGGCAAATAGTATTTGCTACTGCAAATTACTACATGAAATAGTGATTACCGTAGCAAATACTAACTATTTGCTACTGCATTTTCATGCCGTTGTAATTTTGCAGTAGCTAAAGGTCAATTTTTTTGTAGTGTTACCCGAAAGTCCGAAACTCTCAATTTGACAAACCCGAGCCCGATCCGACCTTATTTATGTCGAGCTTCGGGCTACCCGAAACCCAATTTGACCGGTTTGGGTCAGCTAAGCCCACCCCTAAATCCACTGCTATAAATACCCACTACCAGAAGCACACAGAGCCATATCATCATTATTACTAGCAACAGAGACTGAGAGAGGTAGCTAGCTTATCATAATGAGATGAAGAGCTTTTCATTTGTCGCCATGCTAGTGGTTCTCCTCATCCTCACCCCTTCCCGTAAGTACTTCTTTTATTCATCTTGACCGTACTGGTAATTTCGAGATCCTAATGTGGTACTAAAAAATGCAGGGGATAACGATGCCGGAGCAGGAGTGATGGTGGCCGAGAGCAGAGTGTGCGCGTCACAGAGCCACGGCTTCAAGGGTCCCTGCATGAGTGACCACAACTGCGCTCAGGTCTGCAGGCTCGAACACTTCTCCGGCGGCGACTGCAAGGGCTTCCGCCGCCGTTGCTTCTGCACCAGGAAATGCTAAGATCCAACACCCACCCACCTCTGCATCTGGGGCTTCCTCTGTTTTCCCCTTCTAGTCTAGATCTGTTCCTCTCTGTTTTTTTTCTTCTTCTTCCGGTTCCTGTGTTGTGGGAATAATGTGTCTCCGGTGATCTTTGTGGCCGCCGGCCGGTTGGTAATCGGTGACTATTGTTTAGCGCGTGTTTGATTAATGATTGGGTTCTGGGTATTTCTGTTTCTACTGTAACTGTAGTCTTGAATGTTTGAGTTTACTCTGTTTCAGATCGTATCAGTGCTCTGATTACATCATACATGACTTGAATCGTTGATTTTAACCGGTTGTAGTTGTACTCAGTAATCAGTAATGACCCTTGATAACTTGCTTAATTATTTTACTTAACTTAATCATCCATCTAAAAATAGGACGATTATGATGCCACCTTAGTAGTTAACTAGCGGATTGGGATGTTGAGAAATGTTAACTATGTTACAACGAGTGTTAACTTTATTGGTACCTAACGTTGGAAGAAATCTCATTTTGATACACATCGTTTAAAAATTTTCATTTCAGTCATTATCGTTTCAGAAAATCTCAAAATGGTATTTTCCGTCCAATTTTTCTGTTAAGTGATGACGTGGCAGCTGATCACACATCCCAGTCAGCAAAAATAATAATAAAATACTAATTTTATTATTTTAAATTAATAATTACCTTTTTAATTAAAATAATTAATGTTTTAATTAAAAAATATAAAAAATATTTTTTGCCCAATTTTTTCCCCTCCTCCTCTTCTCTCTCCTCTCACCTAAAAAATACATATATATCTAAACGTTTCAGGGTTTCAGTACTAAACGTTTCATCACTTTTTCATTTGGGTACTTTTTGTTTACAGATCTGAGTTTTTTGGTACTTTTTGTTTGTGAATTTAAGTTTTTATGTATTTTTTCACCTTCGATCCCTCCTTCTTTCTCCCCTTTGCTTCCTCCTTCCTCCGCCTCTCCTGTCTTCCGTCTCCCCTATGCTTCCTCCTACTTTCTTCATTTGCCTCTCCTCTGAATGTTCCTTATACCTCCTCCCTCTGCCACTCCTCTCTTCCTACTTTCCTTTGTCTTCCTTTCTATGTCCTCCCTCCTCTCTTCCTCCTTCCCCCTCCTCCGGATTTTTTCCAAAACTAGGTCCTCTGAAGTTTCAATTACCAAAGTAGGGTAATCACTGAATTAATTCCCAAAGTAGGGCATTTTTTTGTTGACTGTGTACTATATCGCCAAATTAATTGGCGATCTTTCATAAAAGTCAAAAATCGCCTACAAGTATGACGACTTGCTACTGCTGTTGTCAGACCATTGCATGTGTTAACTTTTTTGTTTTTTAAACATTACTTTATTACTTCAAAAAACAAAAACGTTATTTTATTTATTTGTATGTATATATACCTATGGTGTTCTATTCGGCAATTACTAATATGAGGATTCCTAAATGTCCTAATATAAGGATACTAATCTACATACTTAATTTATATAATAGAGATCCAATGATTAATATGAAAGGGGTATTAGGGTAAATTGTTTAATTGGTACGACTTTTTTTAATTCTTATTTTGGTTCCACTTTAAATTAATTACCCAATTTCTCCTTTTCGTCCATACCTGGTTCCCTGCAGTTAGATTATAATCATTATCCAACGGATGTAAAAAGAGTGTCTTCATATAAGGACTCTTAATGAGTTCCTCACAATAGTAGATTCCGTCCTACTCGGTACTCTCACTTACGAAGTTTTTTTGGGTAGCTTTGGGTCGGGTTTTAGTAGAGCTGTCAAATGGACGGGCCGCGGGTTCGTTGGGTTACGATTTGTCGGGTTGCGAATTTTTTGGTTGCGAGTTCGTCGAGTTGCGTGTTCATCGGATCACGACAATCCCTCGACCTGCCCATTTGACATATTTACTAAAACCGACCCAAACCTACCAAAAAAACTTGAGAGTACCGAGTAGGATATCATAGATATAAATATATACAAATAAATAAAGTAAGGTTTTATTTTTTGAAGTAATAAAGTAACGTTTTAAAAAACAAAACAAAAAAAAAAGTTAACCATATGTAATGACCGACACAAAAGTAGCAAGTCGCCATTCTTTATGGAGATTTTTGACTTGTATGAATAATCGCCAATTAATTTGGCGATATAGTACCCAGTAGCAAAAAAATGCCCTACTTTGGGAATTGATTTAGTGTCAACCCTATTTTGGTAATTGAAACTTCAGAGGACCCTAGTTTTGGAAAAAATCCCCCTCCTCCTTAGAAACTTAGATCTGAGCTTTTTAGGAGGATGGAGGAAGGGAGAAGGGAGGATGAAGGAGAGGTGGAAATAGAGGGAAGGATGGAGAGGAGATAGGCAAAAGGAGGAGGTAAGAGAAAGCAGAGTGGTGAAGGGAGGAAGTAGGAGGTAGCATAGGGGAGAAGAGAGAGAGGAGAGACGGAGGAAGAAGGAAGCAAAGGAGAAAAAGAAGGAGGGTAAGACCATCCGCACTCATGCAATTCACTTGCAATTGCAAAAATGGTCCCCACTGCCACCTCATTCATTTTTGTAATCTACTCACTTTTAATTTCATTCACTCTACACCAATGCAATTCATTTGCAATTTCAATTGGTGGGGTCATACTCTCTTTTCATTCAATTACTTTTATCTTCATTATTTTACTTATAGTTAATTATACATTTAATGAAACTAATAAATATTAATTATAATATTTATTTAGAAATGATGACATTTATAATTTATTTTATTCATACAAATTAACATTACTACGAATAAAAATATTATACTTCACAATTTCATGAGTCTGTGACTTTATTAATAACTTAAACACAATATTCATACAACACAAATATAAATAGCATACGAATAATACAAGTACATATTAGTCATCATCCCCCTCATCTCCAAATCGGTTCCATAGCTCTTCTATCAAATCTGCTTGAAGTTGACTACTTGTTGACCTACTACGTATCCTTGTATGATTTCGAAGATACTCCTCGTACGCGGGAAGACGATTTTGAGAAACCGTAGGCATGGATACACTAAAGGTTCACTTCATTATCTGTATAATCAAATTGACAAATATATGAATCTCACTCATCTTCCACTATCATGTTATGCATAATTATGCATGCCCTCATTATTTCGCCAATTATATCTTTACACCACATGCGTGATGGACCATTAATGATAGCAAATCGTGCTTGAAGCACCCCCAAATGCTCGCTCAACATCTTTTCTTGCCGCCTCTTGTTTCTTAGCAAACAATTTATGTTTCGGTCCTTGAGGTAATGCCGTAGGACAATTTTTCGTAAAAAGCTTGTAGTGACTTTTGTGTTAGTATTAATAATTGTAGTTTGTTGTTTATTTATATTTGAAGATGGGTGTGATATATTTAATATATATTTGGTTTTAGTATTATTTTTATTTATTTATGTATGAAATTTATTAAATCTAACTAATACATATATAATATATATCCAATATTTATTTAAGCTTTATATTTAAACTCACAAACTAATCTTTTGTTTAGTTTAAAGTTAACAAATTATATAATCAAATTATGTAACTAATTCACATATATCTTATTATCATTTAATCATTAAATCCTAGATTAGAATATATATATATATATATATATATATATATATATATATATAATAATTTATTTAATATTTATATAATCTTATGTTGGCTTAGAGTTAACAAATTGTATAATTAAATTATTTATCTAATCAACTACATTTAAATGACCACTAATCGTTCAACTATATTAAATATTCATTTAAATCATCATGGGCCCACACTTGCAATTGCAAAGTGAATTGCTAAAATAGCAACTTGCATAAATTTAAGGGTTTTCCACACCAATGCAATTCACTTTGCAATTGCATTTGGCTTGCCATGTCACTTTGCAATTGCAAATGAAAGCTTGGTGTGGATGCTCTAAGAGGGTTGGAGGTGGAAAAAGTAGTAAAAAACTCAGATCTACAAACAAGAAGTACCAAAATGAAAAAGTGGTGAAACGTTTAGTACTGAAATCGTGAAACGTTTTGATATATATGTATTTTCGAGGTGGGAGGAGAGAGAGGAGGGGGAGAGGAAAAAATTGGAAAAAATATTTTTTATTTTTCATTAAAAAGGTAATTATATTATAAAAATTTAAATTTTAATATTAAATTAATGAAATTATTATTTTATTAATATTTTAGCTGACTAGGATGTGTGACTTAGCTGCCACGTCAGCACTTAACAGAAATTTGGACGGAATTGGATGGAAATACTGTTTTGAAATTTTATGAAACGATAATGACTGAAATGAAATTTTTGAAACGCTGTATACCAAAATGAAATATGCCCAAACATAAAGTACCAAAAAAGTTAACACCTCATGTTACAACTAATGCTTTCAAAATCGTATTGTAGCCGATCTAACTGGTTGGATCATAAAACACTCATTAATATAGTGTAGTAATCAGGGCCGCCCATTGGATTTCAGAGGAAAATTATAGAATGCTGAAGTTTCAGGGAAAATTATCGTATGCTGAAGGTTTCAGCACCAAAGTGGTGCTGAAACCCAATCCAATGGCCCAGATGCTGTCTAATTCAACGTGGCAAATCGGACGGTCCACGTGAATCCAATGGCTAGCTGAAATTAAGTGAGCTAATGAAGGGGTAGTTTGGTAATCTTCTATGTGAGTCTGAAAAGTAAAAAAATATATTAATTTATGTCAAATCACAATCTCTCTCTTAGTTTTATTTGGGTTTGGTGATTAAACTTAACATAATTACTTCATTCTAAATCGGTTTTTAATAATTTCAACGTCAAAAGTTTGTTATTTAACAACGAATCTAACGATATCACTCTTGCTACGAGCTAAGAAGAATAGATAATATAAACGTATAAATTAGATGTGTGTATGAACTGTGTTTATTCATACGCCGTATAGATTCGTTGTTAAAAATTCATACCACGTATGAATAAACACAATCATTATTCACGCGTCGTATGAATTTTTTACAACGAATCTATACGAAGTATGAATAATCATAGTTTTTCCAATACTAATTCATACACACGTCTAGTACGCTACGTAAAAATACAAAGTATGAATAATCACAGTTTTCCACAATGCTAATTCATACACACGGCTGGTACGTTACGTAAGAATATGAATTATGTATAATCATAGTTTTTCCACGATGCTAATTCATACACACGTCTGGTATGCTACGTAAGAATAAAGCGTCTGATTTTTTTAACAACGAATCTATTCGGTGTATATAAATAAACATAGTTATTTCTCAACACCAATTTATACGCATGTTTGGAACACTAATTCATACGTCATTTACTTATTAATTCATATGAGAGACTAATTCATACTTATATTTGGAACGCTACGTATAAATAATGAATACACTTGTCATACTTGCGTTTGAATAATTAATACATCTGTCATACGTACGTTTGAGTAATTAATATACTTTTAATACATTCATACATAATATGTATGAGTAAACACACTCACTAATTCATAAATGTGTCTGGTATGCTAAGTAAGAATAGGGCATATGAATTTGTAACAACGAATCTTTTTCAGTGCATAAATAAGCATAGTTCTTTCTCAACACTAATTCATACGCATGTTTGGAACACTAATTCATAATTACATTTGGAATGCCCATATAAATAATTACTAAACTTGTCATACTTACGTTTGAATAATTAATACTCTTGTCATACGTATGTTTGAATAGTTAATACACTTGTCGTACGTGTTAGTAAACACTATAAGATCCATTCAGAACCCTCTCCCAACAACTCGAGTTATTGGGATGCAACGGTTCATGACAAGTTAAATCTAACGGACCAGACGCTCGATAACTTGACAGAGGAAACGGCTGCTTGTGCATCTTCCCTACACAACAGTCTTTGCAAATGTGCGCTACACGCTTATTAGAAAAATCTATAGATAAATTTCGTAACACCCTTTTAACACTCTCCATGTTGCAATCCCAATAACTCGAGTTGTTGGGAGAGGGTTCTGAATGGATCTTATAGTGTTTACTAACACGCCCCCTCAAACGAAAGCCCATGAAAGGGAAGAAGCCCATGAAAGGGGATTGAAGTTTGCAAAGGTCCACCAAGTGTCATGAACCGTTGCATCCCAATAACTCGAGTTGTTGGGAGAGGGTTCTGAATGGATCTTATAGTGTTTACTAACACGCCCCCTCAAACGAAAGCCCATGAAAGGGAAGAAGCCCATGAAAGGGGATTGAAGTTTGCAAAGGTCCACCAAGCCTTATGCAAGATAAATTGTTATATTGGGGGCTATCGAGATTCGATACCTTGACCTCTCGGTCATCAAAGGCTCTGATACCATGTCATGAACCGTTGCATCCCAATAACTCGAGTTGTTGGGAGAGGGTTCTGAATGGATCTTATAGTGTTTACTAACAGTACGTACGTTTGAATAATTAATACCCTTGTCATACGTATGTTTGAATAAGAATACGACGTATGAATTTTTAACAACGAATCTTTCTGTGCATAAATAAGCACAGTTCTCTCTCAACGCTAATTCATACGCATGTTTGGAACACTAATTCATACTTACATTTGGAACGTCCGTATAAATAATTAATAAACTCATTATAAAAAAAAATTAATAAACTTGTCATACGACTTGTTTGAATGATTCATACACAATATTAATTCATACATACCTTTGGAACGTACGTATAAATAACTAATAAACTTGTCATGATTGAGATTGAATAAATAATACACTTGTCATATGTAATACACTTGTCATACATACGTTTGGACAATCAATGCACTTGTCATACATACGTTTCAATAATTAATACACTTGTAAAACATTCATACACAATAATAATTCGTACATGCGTTGGAACACAATAACGCATACGTACGTTTGAATAGTTAATACACTTGGCGTACGCACATTTAAATAAATAATACACTTGTCATATGTACGTTTGAATGATTAATACACTTTGTCATACATATGTTTCAATAATTAATACACTTGTAATACATTTGGAACACAATAACACATACGTATATTTGGAACACAATACACAATAATAATTCATACATACTTTTAGAACACAATAACTTGAATATAAACGTAGGTATCAAACTGACCACGGACATCATCCTCTTCGTGCTTCAGTTCGTGCTCCTACAAAAATTAGGATGTTAAATCAGCTGAATCCGTAAGTAAAACACTAAAAAAATCACGAAAGGAAGTAAAACCGACCTATATCGTGTGTTTTCAGAGTTCTTCTTGGAGTTTTCACAATTCAGACGTGTGTTTCTAGGCTCGAACATAAGAGAAATTAGGAGAAACAAGAGAGGGAATGAGAGAGAAAGAGGGGGGAAATTCAAAATTAACATAGCGAGAGAGGTATCAAACTTACCACGAATATCATCCAATCGTGCTTCAGTTCGTGCTCCTACAAATATTAGAACGTTAAATCAAGTTGATCCGTAAGTAAAACACAGAAAAACCCATGAAAGGAAGTAAAACCGACCTATATGAGAGTGCTGAATCGGAGTTTTCGAATTCAGACGTATTTTTCTGGCCCGAAAATGAGAGAAATGAGGAGAAACATGAGAGAGAGAGAGATGAGTTTTCGAATTCAGACGTATGTTTCTGGCCTGAAAATGAGAGAGATGAGGAGAAATAGGAGAGAGAAGAGGGAGAAAATTAAAAAATAAGATTTATGATAGGAGATGTGTGTTTAAATAGAGAGAAAAAGAGGGGGAAAATTCAAATTTCAAATTTCAAATTTCAAAATGTCCGACACGTCTGAATTTGGCCACGTCTGAATAAACAACGCATGTATGAATTAATTATAACCCACGTCTGAATGGACAACGAGCGTATGAATGAACAACGTGAGTATGATTGAACAACTTGCGTATGAATGAACAACGTGAGTATGAATGAACAATAGGTTGTCCAATCCACGTCTGAATTAGAATTTGCCAGACTCTCTCTCTTTATTTAATTATAAAAGTTGTCCAATCCACGTCTGAATTCCCCTCTCCCCATTTTAACCCCACGTCTGAATTCCATACTGGGCCCACCCCCAACCCATTCACACCCTCCAATTTAGATCCAATGGCCCTTATGGGCTTCAGCACCCTTATAGAGGGATTGCTGAAACTACCCCTCAGCATACCATACTATCCCTGGTAATCTACTCCTGGTCTGAAAAGTTAAAGAAAATTTTTAATTTATGTCAAATCACAATCTCTCTCTTAGTTTTATTTGGGTTTGGTGATTAAACTTAGGGTCAAATACTTAATTAGTCCCGAAACTTTGGGGTGGGTACAAACTCATCCCGAAACTTCAATTTGTTACAGGGTAGTCCCGTTAGTTCGAAGCTTGTTACAATGTGGTACTATTCATGCTGACTAGGACTTTTTCCTGCGAATTTGCCATGTCATCCGGTCCATGTCATTTTAAATATAATAAAATAATAGTTTTAACTCGAATCGATCTAACCTCATAATCAAACCGATCAATATAACCTAAAACCAAAAATCTTCAATCTCATTTTGATTCCGATCTGAGCAATGGCGGCGGCGAGGATGGAGGAGAGTGACGTCGCGGCGAACTTCTATCCTTCTTTGCCCGAATGATCTATTGAGCCTCCAGAGGTCAAACAAGAGGGAAACAACCCAGAATCTAGGACCCTAAAAAATCTCTCTTACCCGACGACTTGACGGCCGCCCGTCGGATTGTATCTGTGCAACTCCCTCCCAGTTCTTGCTACCAAACAAACCATTTTTTTCCTACGAGAAAATCGAATTTCTCTCCTCAATTAGAATAATTTGAAGAAGGATTGTGGAATATTGGAAATATATAGTAACTTATTTCTCCTCCTTTCTATCACAATGATTACGTAACCACCAAACAGAGATTAACGACTTAGTATACAAATACAACAAAGAAACAGAGAGCTCAACAAGTGGCAAAATTGGTGAACAACAGGAAGGCTCAAGCACATCCGTCGCCACCGACCCACACGGCGCCGCCTGGAGTAAAGGGAAAGGGATAGGACCGGCGGTGGCGGCATAGCCAAAGAATCTCTTCTCGTACCCATCCTCCGTCGTCGTCGCCACCATCGTTCAGATAGGAATCGCTGCTGTCCCACTCCATTTAATCAAAAGTTTCCTTCTTTCGGACACTCGAGGAAGAAGATAGACTAGAATACCATAAGTCGTATGGTTTCCATTTCAGATTAGGTTGAACGAATAAGTCGATTAATCACTTATTCGGCTTTAGGATGAAATCGATTTGGGTTATATATCAGTGTTGTAATCACTGATTTATGATTTCACTAATTTCATATCGGAATCGCTGTTGTAGGATGAAATCCATAGGGCTATATATCAAAAGCTCAATCGGAATCGCTGCTTTAGAATGAAAATGATTTGGGTTGAAGAATTTTGGTTTTAAGTTAACTTAACCGGTTTGATTAGAGAATTTAGATCGATTCGAGTCAAAATTATTATTTTATTGTATTTAAAATGACATGGACGGGATGACATGGCAAATTCGCAGAAAAAAGTCATAGTCAGCATGAATAGTACCACATTGTAACAAGCTCCAAACTAACGGGACTACCCTGTAACAAACTGAAGTTTCAGGACTACTTTGTAACCTAGCCCAAAGTTTCGGGACTAGTTAAGTATTTGACCCATTAAACTTAACATAATTACTTCATTCTAAATCGGTTTTTAATAATTTCAACGTTAAAAGTTTCGTTATTTAACGACGAATCTAACGATATCACTCTTGCTATAATCTAAGAAGAATAGATAATATAGATGTACGAACGTACGTATGAATTAGATGTGTGTATGAACTGTCACTACAAAAAAAAGTCCTTTAGCGTCGCTCGGAGGGGAAGTATTTAGCGTCGGTCAGTCAGGAACCGATGCTAAACCCTTGACTCGCGTTTGACCGAGGGTTTAGCGTCGGTCGATAGAAGACCGACGCTAAATTCTGACCAAAACCGAGCTAAATCTGGTTTCACTACAAGAAACCGCGTTATTGTGCGGTTTTTTTCTCCAACAGTGGAGGTTATAACCGCCACAGTTGGATAGATAGTGGCGGTTGTACAACCGCCATTGTTGGATGACGGAACCGCCACAAAACCGTCCGATACAAACGATATATAGTGGCGGTTAAAACCGCCACTATTGATTATAATTTTTTCAAAAAAAAAACTCATCGGCGCCATCCCAAAACCTAGATTCCGGCGTCCCAAACCTATTCCGGCGTCCGCAAGTCAAGCTCACCAGCACCGCTCTTGAACGACGACGACTTCCCTCCGCCGGATTCCAGCTCCGCTATCTCCGCCTGAATCCGTCGCTCCTGCTCGTGAAGCTTCTTGCGGCGGTTCCGTTCCTCTCCAATCCGTTTTGTTCCTCTCGAAGACGATGTTCTGTCGGGGAGCTGGAGTCGTAGTAGCCGGAGAATGCCTCGCCTATCGCCCAGCTGAGTTAATTTTGTTCATTCAGAAAGCAGATCGGAATTGGAATCGGAAAAGAGAGAAAGGGGGAAATTGTGAAATTGAACGAACCTGTCGAGCTCTTCGTTGTCGAGTTCTTCGCCGATGATCTCGAACGGCTCCATTGTTTAGATTTGAAGCTTTCTTCTTCAGATTAAGCAACTTTGCTTCCTTGTTCAGTATCAGATGGTGTGTGGAAAGAAGGGTTGTGGGAGGACTGCAAAGGTACAAGGAGAAAGAAGAAGAAGGAGCCACGCTGGCGATCCTCGTCGATTTTCGCGGTTTTAGTGGCTTAGTGGCGGTTTTAACCGCCACTAATTAATAAATATTTAGTGGCGGTTAAAACCGCCACTAAACAACCGCCACAATGTATATTATTTATTGGCGGTTGTACAACCGCCAATAGTAAATCCGACCCAAAACTCATTTTTTGTTGTAGTGTTTTGGGTCAGAAACGGAGCCTTTGCCCAAAACCAGATTTAACGTCGCTTGCCGACATGATTTAGCGTCGATCATCGACCGACGCTAAATTCCAGACCTATTTAAACCCCACTGGACCTTCAGTTCCTTTATCAGCCACCACCACCCTAACCCTAACTTCTCTCAATCCTCTCCTCTCTCCTGAAACTCTCCCAACTTCGTCTTCTTCCCTCTTCCTCTTCTTCTCCTCTTCTTTTCTTTTTCTTCTCCCTTTCTTCAGCAAGCTCCTTCTTCCTCTTCCTCTGCTCCTTCTCCAAATATCCAGATCCACATCTTCTCCAAATATCCAGATCCACCTCTTCTTCCTCTTCCCTCTTCCTCTTTTTCTCCTCTTCTCTTCCTTTTCCAGATCTCCAGATCCACCTTCTTCTTCTTCCTCTTCTTCTCCTCTTCTCCGTCGGCGCTGCCATCGCCGCCCCCGTCTCTAGCCATCGTCGCCCCCGTCTCTAGCCATCGTCGCCACTGCCGTATCGCCACCGTCGCCGCCATCGTCGTCGCTGCCACCGTTGCCACCGCCAGCACCAAAAAAATGACCTAATAAATCTAAAAGCACCAAAAAAATATGACCTAATAAATTTAAGTGACCAAAAGGATGACCTAATAAATCTAAGTGACCAAGTTGCATAACTGGAAAATGGAGTGACCAAATCTGAAAAGGAAAATATTAAATGAATATTAAAAACAAAAAAAATGGGTTGGTCAGCGACCCATTTCGGTCAGCTCAATATTAGCGTCGGTCGTGGTTTAATATTCGCGTCGGTCGTGGAAGAACCGGCGCTAAAATTTAGCGTCGCTACTTTTAGCGTCGCTTGTTGTAAGCGACGCTAAATTGTTTAGCGTCGGTCGATGACCGACGCTAAAGCGCGGTTCGACCGACGCTAAACCCCACTTTTTTTGTAGTGTGTGTTTATTCATACGTCGTATGAATTTTTTACAACGAATCTATACGAAGTATGAATAATCAAAGTTTTCCCAATACTAATTCATACACACGTTTAGTACGCTAAGTAAGAATACAAAGTATGAATAATCATAGTTTTTCCACAATGCTAATTCATACACACGCCTGGTACGTTACGTAAGAATACGAAGTATGAATAGTCATAGTTTTTCCACGATGCTATTTCATACACACGTCTGGTATCAACACCAATTCATACGCATGTTTGGAACACTAATACACACGTCTGGAAATTCATACGTGTGGCTGTATTATTCCAAACTATCTATATAAAACATATGTATACATATCCCCGCTCATGAATTCAGACAGGGGAGGCCAAAACGCATATGAGCTGAGGGGAATTCAGACGTGTGTCTGTATTATTCCAAACTATTATATAAAACATATTTATACATATTTCCCCGCTCATGAATTCAGACAGGGGAGGCCAAACCGCAAATGAGCCGGGGGCATTCAGACGTGTGTCTGTATTATTCAAAACTATCAATATAAAACATATATGTATACATAATTCCCCGCTCATGAATTCGGACAGGGGAGGCCAAGTTTTTATCCTTTTCCATACCGAACGACTTGATGCTGAAGCTGTAGCGGGTATGGCTATGCTAGTTTTCCGTTCTCCATTTTCCTTATTTAAGATATTTTTCGGAGGCGAGCTGTTTTCTCAAATGAGTCATATGACCCCATTATGTGCGGTATGCGCTAGACCTTTTTGTTGATGATGCGTTTTCGAGTTATCATTGGTCTTACTTCGGCTTAACCTTTCGCAGGGTCCTGTAGTGTGACTCTCTCTTTCTTTCAGATCTTGACAAAAACGAATCTGAGGCGGGGTCATTCAGACATGTGTATGTATTATCCAAAATGATTGAGTATAACATATGTATTCAGATTTTGTCCCGCTCATGAATTAAGACACGTGTGGCCAAAACGCATATGAGTAGGGGGCATTCAGACGTGGATCTGTATTATACAAAGCTACTTATTAAAACATATGTATACATATTTCCCCGCTCGTGAATTAAGACACGGGAGGCCAAAACGCATCGAGTCGGAGGCATTCAGACGTGTGTCTGTATAATTCAAAAATATTGATTAAAATGACAAAATACATATTTTCCCGCTCAAGAATTAAGACACGGGACACATTCTGACGTGTGTCGTCATCTTCGGACATCAGCCTCTCCGTGCTGACCACGAACATCAAACTGACCACGGATATCATCCTCTCCGTGCTTCAGTTCGCGCTCCTACAAAGATTAGGACACGTTAAATCAACCGAATCCGTAAGTAAAACACTAAAAACCATGAAAGGAAGTAAAACTTACCTATATCGTGTGCTGCGTATGAACGATTTGCAGTTTTAGAGTGATTCTCGGAGTTTTCACAATTCAGACTTGCGTTTTTGGGCTCGAAAATAAGAGAAATTAGGAGAAACATGAGAGAGAAGCAGAAAGAAAGAGGAGGGAAATCCAAAATTAACATAGGGAGAGAGGTATCAAACTTACCACGGATATCATCCAATCGTGCTTCAGTTCGTGCTCCTACAAAGATTAGAACGTTAAATCGAGCGGATCTGTAAGTAAAACACAAAAAAAATACCATCAAACGAAGTAAAACCGACATATATGAGAGTGCTGAATCGGAGTCTTCGAATTCAGACGTATGTTTCTGGCCCGAAAATGAGAGAGATGAGGAGAAATAAGAGAGAGAAAGAGGGGGGGAAATCCAAAAATAGCATTTATGAGGGGAGATGTGTGTTTAAATAGAGAGAAAAAGAGGGGAGAAATTCAAAATTCAAAATTCAAAACTCAAAATGTCTAGCACGTCTGAATTTGCCCACGTATGAATAAACACCGTATGTATGAATTAATTATAACCCACGTCTGAATGAACAACGCGCGTATGAATTAATTATATACATACGTCTGAATGAACAACGCGCGTATGAATAAACGACGTGCGTATGAATGAACAACAGGTTGTCCAATCCACGTCTGAATTAGGTCTTGTCAGACTCTCTCTCTTCATTTAATTAAAGAAGCTGTCCAATCCACGTCTGAATTTCCTCTCCCCATTTTACCCCACGTCTGAATTCCATACTGGGCCCACCCCAACCCATCCCCACCCTCCAATTTTGATCCAATGGCCCTTATGGGCTTCAACACCCTTATATAGAAGGTGCTGAAACCCCCCTTCAGCACCCCATAACATCCCGATTTCAGAGGCCCTGTTCCCAAATCAAAAGATGACCTAAATTTTTTTTTTTTTGACATCTTCAAAAGAGATATCGTAGACCGTGAACCATCCTAGGAGCTAAAAAAAAAGGAAAAAACCAAATCAAAAGATGACCTAATTATTTTTATAATTTAATAATTTATTATATGTATGTTAAATTACAGTTATAATGTATATCATACGATCAACATGGATCAATATGGCCAAAATACTAAATACTCAAGTTACAAACCCAGTTGAAAGATGAAAAAGTACAACGCTAAACACATTAAATCCTAGCAATGAAGACAACCGCCGTCTTCTTTCTTCAACATCATTGTAAGAGATGAGACCATGTCAATCACGGGCATAGATTACTGCTGAGGAAGAAACCCAATTTAGAAGTTCACCATTGAAAAAGAAGTCTCTGTAATAAACTGAACAACTCTCACCCAGACTCAATTAGAAAACCACAACATTTCTAAATCATTAACGCAACGAATGAAGCAGGGAGATGTGAACACATTTTAGCTACTTATTCATCCCAAACCCGTTTGGTTAGTAAATATCCTAACATATTGACCAAATATGATTTTTATTACTTAATTACTAATTTTTTGGGGATTTTTTCCAATGGATGTACACACTATGTACACGAGTAAACAATACAAAATGAGTGAGTGCAATATATGTATTGAATATATAGAAATATACGATATATCAATAGCACACATACCATGCATATATGCAATAATGATGATCAATGGTGGGATTGGAATGTCACCTTCAAGCATGTCTATCAGGAAGCAAACTTCCTTGCCGATCACCTTGCTAGCTTGGGGCATGGTCGAGCTTTGGGAGTCCACACTATTGACGTTACAGACAGTAGGGTCTTATATTGGGCTCGCTATGATCTGTTCGGTGGCACCGAAGCTCGTTCGGTGATTTTGAATTAAGTGTTTTTCGATTTTTCCACCAAAAAAAGGTATGAGACAAAATGCTCTTTTATCATCCTGATTTTGCTATTGATGAAATGAAGAAAGAAAGACTCCTACAATATAAGCCATTAGATTAAGATTAGGTAGATCTAACGGTGGAAATTATTAAAGAAATCAATCATTAATGTTGCAGGAGATCCTCACCCTACCCATCAACGAGAAGAAGGAGACGACAGATTGAGTAACCGGCGAGCGTGTGGAAGTTTGACGTTCAGTCTCCAATGGATTTGGAGAGCGTAAGGAGGTTTCTGGAGAAAGGAAGCGGCATCGACAAAGACGCCGGCGAAGACAAGAATGGATCGTCCATCGAAGCTATTCCTTTCAGGTTCTTCGAACGATTCATCATGCAAGGTCTTCAGGTCAATCTCGTCGAACCTGGCCGCGTCATTTGCTCCATGAAAGTCCCACCTCGTCTCTTGGTAAACTTCGCTTCAATTGTCTTATCAATTGATCCTTTAGGGATTGTTCGCTAGCCGAATTTGGAGGACTTTGGTGGTTGTTGAAGATAATCCAGTTCAATTGTCCTCCAATTCAGCTGATTGCCGTGGGGGAGTTAGGGGTTTCTATTGATTTTATATGTGATCGGGTTTTGCAGAATGCTGGGAACTTCTTGCACGGTGGAGCCACTGCGACTCTGGTTGATTTGGTTGGGTCAGCTGTGATATTCACTGTTGGAGCTCCGCAGACTGGAGTTTCTGTTGAAATCAACGTTTCATATTTGGATGCTGCTTATGTCAATGTGGGTATTATGAACAGAATTCTCCTTTGTTGTATTCTTTCTTTAGCTGATGTTGCTCTTCCCTGTGGATTGCCTTCCTTCTTAACATGTTCCTTTCAGGTTGAGATGCTAATTAGCTACAAATTGCTTGGTTGAGTTTCTGTTAATACTCTAGCTGACTTTTAGTATGCTTTGAAGTCATATAGCTGGGGTTTGACCAGAGCGGTCAACGAACAGTGAGTTTATTGGGTCATGAATTCATTGAGTTACAAGTCAATCCGATCATCACAAATCACTAGATGTTGTGGGTTTCTTGGGTATAAGTTTAACAAGTTGCTGGTTGTTTGAATTTTGATCACTTGAAATCATGGATTGAGTTGGGTAGAGCATACTAGCTACTGACGACTCTAGTTTTGACTAGAATTGAATTCCCATGAGATGTTAAACTTACATTATGTCTTTACAAGCCAAAGTTCTTCAATGTTTACTTAATTACTCATTAGTTTTCCAGATGACAGATGCTTAGATCTATAGGAACATCTCCTCCTCTGCTGCATTGCATGTTGCCATCTCCCTCCTAATGTTTGTCAATGATTGGTGCATTCTATTCGTCGATTTTCGAATGTGCAAACCTGCAGTATGGTTGTAACTTGTAACCATCTAGATTCATGCATAAGTAGCTTTAGTTGTGGAGTTCATTATGTTTCTGACTGTGAGGAAGAACAAGTATGCTGTTACACGAGTCCTCTCCGTACTGATCTGATAACAACAGTCTGAACTGAATTTTGTGCATGTTAATGTATAGTCTCGGATCACATATTATGATCGTAATGTTTGGTTGTGGAGACAGGAAGAGATAGAAATAGAAGCCAAGATTCTGCGAGTTGGGAAGGCTGTTGGAGTCGTCAGTGTAGAGTTGAGGAAGAAGAAGACTGGGAAACTTATAGCGCAGGGCCGTCATACCAAGTATCTTGCTGTCTCTAGCAAATTGTAAACTACACTGTCTTTCTTACTATAAGATTCTTATACTGTGGCCTGATGCTCGACATAAGCTCGAATCTTCGATTGATACAACTATGAATTAGAGAGCCAGATAGAGAGCTATATATATGCATTGAAGTTGGGTAGCTGACTTCTGTTGTTATGCTTTCCGGTTGAAAGCTAACAGATTTGGGACTTAATTCTTGGCTTACCGTAATAAATTCCACGGGATAAGAGATGGAAAAGCTAGAAAGAGAAGTGGATTTCTGTATATTTAAACAGAGATGAGTACTCTGTAATCAATCGTTCCTTGGTCAAATTTCCGTTTTCCTCGGTTTATAAGAATTGCGAGCCTTACTGTTACAAGTAACGGCTAGCACGGCCAATACATTGACTTTTGCAGTTTTGATGGTCCTTTGAAGTTGGTATTTCTGTGTTTTAACAGAATCTTGATCAATTCTGGATGGGGATAATTTTGCTTCTCTTGTGTTATTAGGGTTGAGCAATAATGTAATGCTTATCGGCTTCTGATCCGCTTAGGAGATTCGGCAGGCTAATAAAGCTTTGATTGAAGAACATAGTGAGTTGATCGTGATGGATCTGTTTGCCGTGCTTCGTGTTCGCCAATGAAGTCCACTTCAGGAAAGATGCATCAAAAGTCGTGTAGAAGAGGGGTTAAACGTATAAGTGAATGATCATTGGAGAATAGAGAAGTGTCGAGGAGTAGTCATTGATATTATGACTAGGTAGCACAGTATCCAATATCATGAATGACGGAGTCACACTTTCTTTATACTGAACCATGGTTAGTGTTTGGGTCCACATGCGGTCCGCTTGTGGTTGAGGGATTCTAGGCGGTCAAATCTAGGCTATTGGTGAGATCCAGGACTAGGATCTAACCTTTGAGATCCTAGTCCAGCTGTATCGACTTTTAGTTTGACCTTAGCTACTAGACTTAGCTGTTGCAAGTGGACCTGAACAAGATTGCTCTAGTTGAGGTATGACCCATCAACTCCCAAATCCTCGAGGAAGAGGAAGGCGAACGACCGGATGGGTGGACATTGCTAGATGGTGGTCGCATCTCATTAAAATCACTAACCACGCTGCAGATGACACTTGATAAATCGTGGAGTTAGTAAATAGATTTTCAGTTTTTTTTTTTGCATAGATAGCTCTGATGGAGATATCGAGATAGCAAACACAAAAATGAAAAAAAATAAAATCCCAACCCAGAAGGTCAAGTCTACCTTCATGACCCCTGAGAGGTTAATCTGACTATTCGGGCCACAATACAATCCTCGAGTTTAAATTTATTGAATCCTCTCCTTTGGTGTTGTAAATTGCAATGCTCAACCTCCTCCCTATGCTACCAACCACATGAAGATCGCGGACCAAATGGTGACCGCAACTGCTGCCAGAGCGGAACTCGTCAGCAGAATCACCGAACACTCGCTCTCCCCGTTCCCAAACAACTGGTCCATTGTACCTGCATCATAACATCACATCACTTAGCCATGGACACGACTGCTAGATATATAGACATGATCATCATCAAGTGTAATGGATGCTCAAACCTATGTTCATTGCAGGAGGAACTGAATACTGAAGCAGAAGAACAAACTGATACAGAGGATCTTTATGCATTAATCCCAAACGCATGGCCGACTTCACCACCGCGATTCCACTCAACGGTAGAGCGATGTATCGAACCACGATGACCCCTATGATCACAGATGGCCCCATTTCAGACCCCCCTTGTAATCCTGTAGGAAGAAAATATAACTAACTATCTCGAGTAGCTGAGAAAGGATCAGAATTGGCTTATACGATATTCCTTGATAATCAATTACCTTTGACGAGATTCGCTCCCATAACCAATGTGACTGTCGGAATAGCTGCATCTCTGGAGGATAAAGAACATAAGCACGTATGCTATGTCGATGTCAATTGAACTACGTACGGACATTCGTGGTCACTAAAATTTGGGTCAGGTAACAAGATGTGTACTAACCCTAGAAGAGCTGCAGAGTCTTGAACCACTCTTAGGGGAGCCTTATCACCAATCAGTAATCCTTGCATGTGAGGGATTACCCCCACTGCCAATCCAACCATCTGTATGCAAATCAGCAACAAATCGTTCAGTGGCGTAGTCAGAAAATTTATAGTAAAAATTATTACAAAATACGTTATTTGATTAAACAAACAAATAAATCTCTTTTAATATGCATGGTACTAACAATCCCATTCAGGATCGAAACATTTAGATTAGACACTCAATGAAAAACACTGGTAGAGACATATTTGAATGTAGACCAATATCATAAATTACTGGTTAGTAAAACGGTAAAAAATTATCTGGTAACTGAGAGGTCATTAGTACGAAACCGGTTAGCATTACCGCGGCAATAGTACAAGGAGCCAACAATACCCTCAAGTCGAACAATGTACTAAGCTTTGGCATGCCCTGCTTCATCCTTTCCAAGAAGGGTACCTATCAAAAGAATCGATAAGCAAACTCAATGACGGAAATGAGGACAAGATCCTCTAGTCTTAGAGCGATGAAACTCTATGAACAGAACCTTTTCTTTGTGTTCCAATGACGATGAAATGGGAACGAGTTCGAGCCCAACACAACCCTCAGTTGTCGGGGGTTTCGTAGGTGCTTCAAGACTATCTGTTAAGCTGGCATCGGTCTTTGGTACTATAGGAATTGTACTAGTTGCGTAGAAACGCATGATGTAGTAAACATAAGACCACATGTAGATGGCTGCTACCGCCAAGGAAAGCGATCCGTAGGCCAAAGAGAGTGCACTGCAAGTTTCAACATCTCCAAAGGGAGAGCCTTTCTCTCTGCAGACTGCCGGAAGGATTACGAGGAGCATGTTCCCTAGGTTCCCGGCAGAACAACATCCGATGACTAGGCCTCGAAGGGCTCGAGGAGGTCCAGTTAGTCGAATGAGTATCCACCCGAGGACCGAACCTATTATGTAGGTTAAGAGGATGTTGAGTGGCATGAACCACCTGCATAAGCAAATGCAAGAGATCATAAAGAGTAATTCTATTTTATATTACTCGAATTTGTTGGTACATAATTTAACGTTAATTTTATATTATTCATTAATAACCTGAGATTTAAACAATCTATTTGGTCGGTTATCTGACAAGAGACCTTAGTTCTAAGTGGACAGCCACATCAGACTTGTCACGCCACTACCTGATAGTGACGTGGCTAGTCTGATGTTACTGTCCACTTTGAAACAAAGAAGGTCGATTTTCTAATAGACGATCAAAGTAAGTTACTACAAAAAAAAAAATCTACCAGATTAACCGTAATCTTTTACAGATTGGACAAAAGTGATAAGATTAACCCATCAATCACACCGATCAACAAGTTTTGAAAATTCCACCGGTACCTACTATCCTTTGGCGCCGTCCAACTCACACTGAACATTCGAGTTGGATTCAGTTATCTATCAATGTTCAGTTCATCAAACTCCACAACCCAGAAGATAATTAAGAGTTATAAAAATGCAAAAAGTAAGAAGAGGAAACTCACATCAAGAGGACGTTCTTGAGGGTCATGTACTTAGCCAAGTTGCTACCAACAAGAGCTGGACTGAAGACATAGAACACTACCTGTTGTCAACAAAGAATGATGAACAACTGAAACATCAGCAAGATTGGCCATGTAGGTTCCCTAATTTATACGAAGACTGAAGTCGGAACGGAAGGATCCAAAAGACAATGTGGCTGAAATAGGAGGGGTAAAAAGAGGGGAGAATAACATTTTGGCCCCCTCTACTTTGTAAAGTTAACAGACAGCCCCTCGTGCTAAAATTGCTCGTTTTACCCTCTCCTCTAACGTTCCAACTTTCGTCATCTTAACGCTTAATTAATGTACATCCAGCACACCACGTCAACTCCAATAATCACGTATTAGGTTACTAAGCATTTTTAATTGGAAATATAACTATATATAATTACATATGGATAAAACTGACGGATAATATACAGTTTTAAAACTCTTCACATTTCACCATATCTTCGCGATACCTCCCCCAATTTTCCTCCTACATCAACTCTTCATCTCCTACCACTGATATCCCTTTCTATCGGCATGTGGATGTATCCAGGTTTAATGTTAAGAAGATGAAAGTTGGAATGGAAGGACCCAACAGACAAAGTGGCTAAAGTAGGAGGGGTGAAAAGAGCGATTTATAGTGCAGTGGGCTAGTTGTTAAGTTGGCAACGTAGAGGGGGCAAAATGTTATTTTCTAAAAAAACTAATTATAATGTAGAGAACTATTTGTTAAGTTGGCAATGTAAGTGCAAACATGCTATTTGCTGATTTTTTTATAGCCATTTTCTTATATTTTATAGTCGTTATTTTCAATGTTGTGAATTATAACCATGTAATCAATTTAAAATATATATAAAAAAAATTAGTTCATTGAATATCAATTGAAGCCCCTTTTTATTAATTACTATTTGTCTGTTCCACTTTTTCTGCAGCAATTAAATGCCGTGGGACCAATTTTTAACAATCCAAATGGCAACATGCTATTTTGGCACAATTATGCCAATTTAACAATTTAGTCATTTATCTTTAGCTTTTTACGTGAGAGTTGGAAGAGAAATTAATTTGTACTTTAACAATTAAGAAATTTAGCAAAACAATTGAGGTTAGACGAGTTAAAATAGTGAACAAAGAGTAAATTAGAAAAATAGCACTTTTCCTCTCGCTACTTGTCAAGTGATAATTGATAAATTCATTGGAATTTGAATGCTGGGAAAATTAGTAATTTCACCGAAATTAAATTTCTATTTTCCTGTTTAATGACGACCTAAAATTGGAAAGAAATTAATAATTTTCTTCAATTCTCATTCATTTGAAAGGGATTTCAAAACCTGTTGGAGTTGGATTTTGGGGAAGAAGGAATTCAATTCCGGAGATATTGAGCGGACAATTAGAGACGAAAAACAAGAATCCAGGAAATGCAATGGATACTTCAATTTCTTCTCTCAAATTTAGGCCGAAAAAACGATCCATTAATTGATAACCTCTTACACTATAAATTACGGTTCTATTTCGACCACTTTATTTTTGGGATTCTTCCTTTTCAACAATCGACTTCCTAACATTCACTACTGAAATAGTGAACAAGAGTAAATTCTACTAAATTTTTGTAATTGTTATCATTTACAAAACATTAATTACTTGCAAATTACAAAATGGACCCTATTTAGCTGTAATCCTGACCAAGCCAAATTGGTTGGTACAAGAAGAGAAATGAGAAGCTAGTTTGCCAAGTGGAATTGGGAGATGAATTGAATTAGCTAGAGAATTGTTTATTTTGACTGTTTTATATGAGAGACTGTTAGATTAGAGAATTCATATTAATAACAAAAAAAAAAAATCAAACTGAATTACAAAATACTAAAAATAGCCCAATTCTCCCAGTTTCGTCCCATCATTGGAGATTTTCAACATATCCCAATTCTTCGTGGGACTCATGGTGAAGAATTTGAATTTTCTCTCCAATTCAACATCTCAAACGATCTATTTCCGTGAATCTTTCAATACACCCCATTTCTCCCCCCAATCCAACGCAACAAACGACCCCTAGAGTTTAGAGTGTAATTACTCTACTAATTAATTAACTTACATTATTCAAGTGCTTACGAGCATCAATACCCAGAATGTCAACAGCTTCAATGGCGAGAAAAGAGCCCAGTCCAGTAATGATGAGTAACTGCAGAACCGGCATCAACGAAGCCACCAACAATTCCACAATCCTCGCTGCCATCGTACGTTGATCAGAAGGCGGAATTCCGATTCAGAGCCGCCGCTTTCAATTGTAAAATCAATACTAGCGGCGGTGGGAAGAGAAAGTGAGAAATGGTGGGTGGCAGTTGGCAGATTGCTGGGTGTTTATAAACAGAGAGAGTCCGCCATTTCTGAGCTACTGGTCACACGTTAAGAGGACGCATGAAGGAAAGACTGAAACCTTTGGTTCTCACTGCCCGCCACGTTTTAGCCTTTTCTTGTTGCCTTGTCTGTTTTGATTGTAACGGCCAATTACACAGTAGCGCTGTAAATAAACCCGAATTCATTCTGGATTTAGGGATTTTGATACTTGTACGGTTTGAATTTGTGATTAGGTTACAAGCTTTCGTTATCTTGTAGGGTACCAGATTATGAACGTTGATAGGATGATATCTGAACTACACTTATTAGTGAATTGACCCAACTTTAAAATCCAGTTCAGCTGCATAATTAGGGTGAAATTCCCGATTCCCAGTTCCCGAATTTCAAGTCTCGCGGTTCTGGAATTAAATTTTGGAATTATATTCAGGAATGGGAATTGAAATTCGGATATTGGGTTCTCAATTTAGACAAAGTAATTAATCTTAATACCAAATTAGGTATTGTTTTGTTGTTTAAATAAGGTGAAAGTTTGGGAATGAGAATCGAGAATTCCCGAACTCAAAAAATTTTTTTTTTTCTGAAATTAAATTTCGTCAAAATGTATTAACGAAATGATGAAAAACGGATGGAACATCTGATGGTGGTGGAATTAAATTTTTGAAAAAAAAGTAACTAGATTTGACATAAATCCGAAAAAATTTGTATATTTGGTCTAAATAATAATTTGACTTACCCTTTGATGGGCCCTTTAGCTTACCCTTTTTGTGCCATTTCTACTTTTGGGCCCATGCCACGAGCCCATAATATGGGAAGGCCCAATTCATGCTCGATTTTGTCCGATTGTCCATAAGCCCATAAGCCCATAAGCCGACGATAGCTCTAAACCCCATACATAACCGGGGCATACGGGAATGGGCCCAGGGCCCAATAAACTAAGGCTAACACGGTCAATCACCTATTTTAGGTTTAGGATTCGGATTCTTTTGCTTGATCCTCAAGTCACACTGATCTTATAAATACTACATGGTTAACTCTAACGAGGTCAAACCAAAACACCTCTCTATTGCTACTGCCCTGTTCTTGGAGCCACGATGGATTTCTCGATTCGCGTCGCATTCAATCAAACGTTGACGAACGCAAAAACGTCATCGTATCACCTGCATCAGTCGACATCTTGCTTCGCACGGTAGCTTGCGGGGCCAAAGGCAAAACCCTAAAGCAGTTACTAAGACTTCTTGGAGCCAAAAACATTGATGAGCTCAACTCCAAAGCTTCTTCAATCATGAAAGTTTTGCAGTTAGCTTCACCGGAGAACAGTAATCAACCACCACCAACAGGCCTTTCAAAAAAGCGGAAGCGTAAATCCGGAGACGATGATGATAATGTGTCGCCAATTGTATCTTGCGCCAACGCGATTTGGATTGATAAACAATACTCTGCGAAAGATTCTTTCAAGAAGCTTGTTACCAATGTTTACAGAGCTGAAACTAATCACGTCGACTTTCTACACCAGGTTAGTTTCTTTCTTTCCCCATTGATTTATTTGCTCTGTTTTTTTTTTTTCTTTCTGAATATTACTTTGGGGTCGTTTGTTATGGGGGAATTTAGAGTAGGGGAAATATGAAATTGGGAACTGAGGAAATTGTGTTTTGAGGATGTTAAAAAACACCGTTTGGTATAAAGTAATGTTATAAGTTATGATATTGCAAAAAAAAAAAATCATTAATGGCATGTTCATTGACCAAACTACCCCATCTTCTTTCTCTTCTTCCAATCTTCTTTCTTTGTGTTCTAACATTTTCAATAACCTTAACAAAAACCAGTACAAATGTCGAAGATTGAAAGAGACAAGGGAGTAGATATCTAAGGCAACGTCATTCGTATTAATATAAAACCAATCAATTTGGAGGTGCTTGGGTGCTTGACGTGGGCCATGATTCCCAGCTCCGACAAGAAATCCGTCGTCATCTCGTCGGGACTCGGGAGTCCCTCTCGTCAACCGTTTAATCGCCACCAGTTTCCCGTTCCAGAGACGCCCCTTGTACACTTTCGCATAGCCTCCTTTCCCGATCAGATTCGTTGGGCTGAAGTTGTTGGTGGCAAATTGGAGCTCAAAGAGGATGAAGTTTGAGGAAGAGGGTTAGGTTCGAGGAAGAGGAAAACGAATTGCTAACGGTAGCGGTTGAATCGACGGGGAAGAAGTTGGAGAATTAGTTGAAGCTTTAGATGATTCCTCCTCATCTGCTTCGCTTCTGAAGTAGTCTTCCAGAACTCCGACGATAGAAGTCGATTTCGCCACCTCCTCCTTCTTCTTCCTCCCCATAGAAACAGAGACCAATAGTTAACATCTTCTTCCTCCTCCTTTTCACATACCAGAGGAAACAGAGTCTTGCCCGATGTTTGCTATTGAAGGACAAAGTTTTAAGGATTTCATTTCGGTGAAGAAGAAACCAAAATTTGTTTGAGAAGAGAAAGAGAGAGCTTAATTTGCTTCTCTTTGAGAACTAGTAATGGAGCAAATTTCTGCAGCATCTTAATTTTCAAGAAGATGGGAGAAAGAGAAAGGGGCTTCAAAGGGTAAAGGCCAAAGGGCATTCACGGTATCTTGAAAATAGTGTTATAAGGGGACCACCAAATCCCATTGTTTTCTAGAATTTTTGGGGGTCAGTAGAAATTTGAAGAATGCGTTTTGGGGAGGAAATTGGCACTGTAGGAGAATTTGAAATACATTTCCCACTTGACTTTACAGATAAACAAACAATGATTTTTTCAAATACAGAGTTTCTCAAATACTTACACCATAACAAACGACCCCTTTGTGTATTAGGTTAATGTGATTCTGGGTTATGAATCGTTAATAAACAATATAAGATCGATTCATAACTCTCTCTCAATAACTCGGGTTATTGGGATGTAACGGTTATTACAGTGAGTCAATAGGATTGCAGAGTTTTTCTAGTCAATTTTCTGGTTATTAGGATTGAGAATGTACCTTTTTTTCAGAAAAGTAAATTCGTGGGCAAAGGAATCAACCAATGGGCTCATTAACAACATATTAAACCCAGATGAAATCAGCAAGAACACACCCTTGGTACTCACCAATGCAATCTACTTCAAAGCATTCTGGTCTCATTATGACTTCGAAGAAACCTCAAGCAGAGATACAAAAGACTTCCACCTCATAGACCGAATCAACAAGGGGATTTTTTCCAAAAATAGGCTTCGGCCAAAATTCAATTCCAAAAATAGGCTCGTTCTACGGTCAATTCCCAAAGTAGGCTTGTGTGTGCTGACTGGACGCGTACATCGCCAAATTAAGTGGCGATATCAGCTCAGCCCCAAAATCGCCACTTATAGTGGCGATTTTCAGAGTAAAATCGCCACTATAAGTGGCGATTTTGAGGCTGACAAAAGCAGCCCCAAAATCGCCACTTATAGTGGCGATTTTGCTAAGAAAATCGCCACTATAAGTGGCGATTTTGGGGCTGCTTTTGTCAGCCCTAAATCGCCACTTATAGTGGCGATTTTCACACACAATTTGTCTGACACATTTGTTTCAAATATAGTAAAATAGCATTTTGGTCTTTCTACTTTGTCAACTTAACAAATAGCCCTTTATTGTATAAATCGCTATTTTTATCTCTCATACTTATAGTTGATCCTTCTTATAGTTGAAATGGAAGGATCCAAAATACAAATTGGTCAACGTATGAGAGATAAAAATGGCGGTTTATACAATAGGGGGCTATTTGTTAAGTTCATAAAGTAGAAAGGCCAAAATGCTATTTTACTATATTTAAATAAAAGTGTCAGACACTTTGATTTCAAATATAGTGTTCCCTTCATGCACGAAGGGCACGCATGGTTTCGCTACGGGAAGTTCGACAAATTCAAGGTCCTTGAGCTCCCTTATGAAACCGGAAGACCGTACAGGCAAAGAGACGAAGGACCCTGTTTCTCAATGTACATTTTCTTGCCACACGAGATAGACGGGTTACCAGGGATGCTGAGCAAGTTTTCTGGGTCGAAACCGACGAAAGAGTTATCACAAACACTTGGTGGGCTTCAAAGGACGAAGATGAAAAAGGTTGTGATTCCCAAGTGGAAATCCTCCCACAGGTTCGAGGCCAAGGAATCGATGAAGAAATTGGGACTGAAGTTGCCGTTTGAAAGTGATCAAGAGGACTTCACAGAGATGTTCATTGATTCCGAGGGCAAAAATGTGCATATATCTAATGTGATCCAGAGAGCTTACATTGATGTCAATGAGAAAGGTACAGAAGCTGCTGCTGTCTCGGGAATCCGTGTGGTGACAAGTTGTCGTGCCTCAAAGCCTAAGCCACCGCCTAAGGAGAAGTTTATTGCGGACCACCCGTTTATGTTCATGATCATGGAGCGTAATTCCAAAGCTGTGATTTTTGCAGGAGCTGTTTTCAATCCTCTAGATCAGCAGTAGAACTGTTCGTTTTCGTTTGCTTTTAGTTAGATTTGTTTTTCCTCGATTGCAACTCGTAGTCTGGTAGTATCAACTTAGATATGTTTTTCCTCGGCTGCAATGTGTCGAAACATAAAATTGCAAATCGTAAGGTACTTTTGTCGAGCCCTTTACCGGACGAGAGAACCAAAGATTCACTAGACCAAATAAAATATTTATCAAAGATGGTAGGCAACTAAAAAGAGAAACTTTTCACTAACCAATAACAGCACAGAGTGTTGCAATTACAAGCTGATTGATCCTAAGAGTGAATAATTGTGACAAAAAAGAAAGGGCATATGATCATCATTATATGTATAAGAAGCCACTCAAAATATACTTCTTCTCATTCCAACCCCCCAAAATTGAAAAACAGACCCCTCTTCTTTCCTTTCCTCTTTTCCCCAGCCTGCAGTACAAACACAAAACCCTTCTCTTCAGTTCACCATAGAAGAAGAAGAAGAAGAAGAGAAGAAGGCTCATCAATCTTAACGATACAAAGGAATCAAGAATGTCACCTTTTGTACCTTTATGATGAACAGTCTCATGGTAAGAACAATGGCATCTCTTACACTGCACACAGTAAAAAAAAAAACCCGTGACAATCAAGTTCAATACTCAGGGTGGTCAGTCTATTATCATTAACTGACAGGTGGGATAGAGAGACGAATACCAGCTAACGTCTGCCGAGTCATTATCTGTTCGTAACAGATGCTGGCCTCCTGATGCACAATTTACGATGAACTGCGTGGGTTGTCCATAAGGGATAGAAACCTGTAGACAGTAGGCAGAAACTATTAGGAAGATCTGAACTAGTAGACTTCTTATGACGGCAGTAAAAGATACAGTACTACAAATGGACTAGGTTGACTTTCTATGCTGGTTCACACTGAAGCTCAAGCATTGAAAATTGGTCTATATTAATTGCACTTTACACTTAGCCAAGGGGAAAACAGTGAACTCAAGAGTTCATCTGTCCATGCAACCTTATCATAACCTAAGCTCAAACAAGTTACCAACAAACAAGAGATATTACGTTGGAAAGAATATTAGCGAAATGAAGCAAAGAACTCATACACTTGTCTTGGGCGAAAACTTCTCACTGACCACAGCCCCATTAGGCGCGCTACACTTGATATTGTAACTGTCCCTCTTGATGACCAAAGTGGCTGGTTCCCAAATATCAAGATAATTTGCCTGAAATATCATTGAAACATTCCTAGTTATAGCTTTACTATCACAAGTCCGATGAAATACTATAGCTTCAACCCCAGCTAACCGAACACATACCGATAATGAAACTCTGTATGAGACATGACCATTAGAAAGAGTCCTCTCAATGTGGTTCTGCATTTCAGTATCTGCAAGGAAAAGCTTGAGTTTAGTAGCAGATATACAATTAGTTTGATAGAAGTTGCTGGAATAGACAAGACAAAAGAGCTGTAGTTCCATAATCACTCTAGGTTCACTGTTCAGTCACTGAACACATATGATTTTCTCTGAACAGAGCAAGAAAAGATCCTGGAATTGCTATTCAAGTAGTATATAAAACCTTACCACAAGCAATCTTTCTGTTCTCGTTTGCAAAGACCTTGACCAGTTCTCCCTGAGGAAGACAGAAAAGGAAGGGATTTTACAAGCAAGTTGGAAAATAATCATGAAATGAACAGTTACAGGCCCAGTAAACAAAGAAGATTTGTTCTTGGATTATAAGTATAGTGGCAAATCAGAAAATGTGTTTAACTGAAGTAATAACAGACATCTGATTCTCCTAGAAGGACATTTCAGGATGTCTTAGGAAGTGTGTAGAGGCATTGAAGAACTTTACTGAGTGAAGCAATATGTCTCCTGTTCTTGATCTAGAGTAGTGAATAGTTCTTATCTACAGTTGAATAGCAACATACTACTCCATCTCAAGAGAGTATAATGTTCGTTTGGGGCATTGCTCCTTTGTAACTGCAAGTTGAAACTACCAAAATGCATACCTTGCGCTTCCGATCATCCAGGGGATGGACTTCTATGGCTAGATATGTATCAACATCATCGGCAGTGACAAGATAGTTTGGTTGTTTTGCTCCTGCAGTTAAGAAACCGACAAAGATTATGGTGAGAAATATGTATTGCAGCAAATAAATCTAAAATAAAATATGCGAATTAAATACCATCAATATAATCAACAGATCCATCTTCAAAATGGCGCACCCACTGTCAGTGCAAAAACAATTGTGTCAGTGTCAATACGTATAAAGGATACCATCAGGAAAGCTGAATGGACAAATGGAAGTAGGATAAGTAAATGTGAAATCGCACCTCAAAATTACAACTAGTTGTACCATTGATAGAATATCCTGATGCCTGTAGCTCTTGGCCAGGAAATGCATCACCAGAAATTTGAAGGCCTTCGATCGCTGGTAAAGGATCATCATCGGCAGCTGGACAAGATGAATTTATCCCACAGTTGATGTCAATGGCCGTTTAAAGCACAAATAAAGTTAAAAAGATGCAACAATTAAGACAGTAAGCAGATGAAAATCCCACCCTCAGAAAATGAAGAAGAAGGTTCTTCAAGGACAGGAGGCAGATAAGGGGAATAAGAATTGGAAGGATCATCAATTGTAGTAGTGTAGGGCGTGCTTGACCCCCAATTCGACTGAAGTTCTCTGTCATTTTGCTGACCATCAGCTTCAAGGTCATCCATCTCGCTATTGCTGACAGACTCGCGAAATGTCACTTGTTTAGTGTTGTCTGTATTATACTGCATGGCATGAGAATCTCCCTTAGTAACTGCAAACTGTTCTGGCACATCTCGAACAGCAGAACTCCTCACTACAGCAGAATTTCTGATTACAAGAAATGCATCAGATCAATGCACTACTTCAACCAAAATACTGTTTACTAGTATAAGACATTGTGAATAGCAGCAATTAGAGATACAAGGCTCCCCCAAAGACAAGATATAGAAGAATATGAATGGAAAACAAAAAAAGGTCATAAGGATAGCTTGACGGTAGCTAATGTCCAATTGTAGACATGATATACATTCATGTCACAGTCTCTATTTGACCAGGCTCACCTGCTCGCAAGAGGTGAATACCTCCCAGCATCATCCATGTCCAGATTTTTGGCACCACCTCCCAATTCCCTTTGTTGATGACTAGGGGTATCCCAATCTGTTGCTATTTGAGAATCAGAAGAAGCCATTGGTGCATTTCCACGAGAATACATTTGTTGAGGAACCAACTCAAGCCCGTTCTTATCCTGTGCAGAATGTCAGGTTGAAGTAAGTTGTGATTACATGTAACAACAGACAAAAGGAGTACAACGGCTGTAGTCACCAGTCCAACCCCCACCGAATGAGCAGGGGACTGCAATGTAACATTGGAGTGGCTCACATCTGAGTGCCATGGCGCCAATTGATATTCAGACTCCTTGAGCTTCGACTAGAATTCAGGAAAGAAGTAATCAGTAATCAACTACTGAAGCCAATTAGTCTACAAATAATATATGCTATCACCATGACATACCTCAGTAAGTATGAGCTTCTCCTGTAGATGTCTGAATAGAACCTGCCAGAAAAGGCATCTAAAGAATTTAAAATTCATTCAAATTTGAGAAAATACCAAACACTGAAATTACGGTCTTCAGAATCACAGGGCAAAGATAGGAGAGGTTTTGCCATCAGTGAAACAAATACACATAATACTTCACCACGATTCTTCAGCAACATAGAGAATTGGAAAAATGAAAGTCCTATTTAAGTAGCTAACATAATACTTTACTGACCATAGAGAGAGTTGTGACTAGTTATTAAGTTTACTGAGCAAAAAGGTAAGTTGGGAAACATAAAAAATCTCCGCTACTCCCATAGACTTGAGATTTGCATTCATATCATATTAATGTAAATAAGGAACTGAGCTACAAGGAATCATATCCCCATAAAGTAACAGAAGAGTGTTGCATTTAATTAACACCCACGTCATCAAACCCATGATCTCACCCCTACTTGTTTACTACCTCTCTCATATAGAACCTCTAACAAACCTGGTATAGCAGACAACTAATTACCAGCAAGAGGTCACTATCTTTGTGGACAGGACAACGGCTAGGGTATTCAAATTCACGACTTCTACTCTAGCGCTTTTATTTTAATAAGAAGATTTAATACAAGCCCCAGCACCCAAAAAAGTTTAGATAACAGTTCAAAGTGCAATCTAAGCAAGTAGGAGGGACTATCGCTGCATTTAACTACAAGAAACTTTTAAACCCAGAAGGAATTAAGCATTTAACTACAAGAGAAGATTATCGCTGCATACCCTGACATTGCTAACAATTGATTGAGCATCTGGGACTGGTGGCTGCAACGAATACTCGGCTAGTAGTGGCATCAAAGAAGACACAAACGTTGATCTTTCTTGTTGAGCAGCCTAACAGTAAACGAGGGAAAAGAGGACAAATAAGAAGAAAGAAACTCAATCCCCATGTTCAAGGCAAATATATATATTGTACCATTTCCTAACAGTAAAAAATCTATAGCCTTCAATTCATAAAGAGTAATAGCTAGGTTGCAGAAGAGGGAAAAGAGAGAAGAAACTATAATCACATACACACATCAGGCTTTTCCCGGGGACACTCATTAGGTTATTGGGTTATTCTAACAATAATGACTACATAGAGTCTAAATTATAGTTGAATTTTAAAGCACCTCTTAGAAAAATTCCAGATTATATGATTAACACCCTCTAATCTATTCAAGAGAAGAAATTTCACCAAGACAAATAACTGCCAGAAGTCATGTGCCATTTTAACAGAGAGCCAAATCCAACATTCTACATCAGCTTCTTTTCTAGGTTCTATCACCGTCTTTCCATGACAACGAGCCAAATCCAATTTGATGACTGTCATTTCTTCAGATTTTCAAGGTGATATGCACCTTGCTTCCTTGCACCTTGACCCCAGGGCACTTAACTTTGTGGTCTAAGTTCTATATGTGCCATCAATGACAACAATAACAACCTAGAGTAGGCTAAACTCAGAAGAAATAGGGTAAATCGTTCATTTAATGGATCAATTGCCAGTGAGTCAAAGTCAACAGTGTTCCTTTTTCTTTTTCTTTTTATCAGTTGGCAGGAGGATATAAACCTGAGTTCTAGTAGACCAAACTGATAAAAAAAACTGACAAAATATGTTGGCCAACCAGACATAGTAATAATGTATTCTAATCAAACTGATATATGTCAGTCTCTCTTATCATACATTTTCAAACAGCTCGCCAAATGCAAAACAATCCAATTAAGCAAACTCCCACATAAAAAGGCAAATGTAGAAAAGCCAAATGACTAACACATGCCTGCAGTTCATATGTTAACCGAATATTTTCTTCGATAATGTCTTGCCTATACGAAAGAGCTTTAGAAGCAGCATCAACCAGATCCTGTTGCTGTTGATCAAAGGCCTGAGATGGAAAAATCAAGTATTGTGTTGAGGCACCCCAAGAGAAAACATGGATAAAAGATGACAACAAGAGGGGGGTGGTCCCAACAAAAGATCAGCAATAAATACAAAGAAGACCAAGCTCACCAGACGCATATAAGCAATACGCTTCTCCAAAACATACTTTTCATTCCGAATTTGTGCTTCCTATCAATAAACCTCAATGAGTATGCCATTTAACTAACATAAACAGATGTGGGTAAGAAACCAACTATATTCACTTACCTTGGCAGAATAATCAGCAAGCCTTTTCCGTAACTGTAATGACTCTTCTTCATGCTCGCGAATCTTGAAAGCAAAATCCTGTATGAAAACTAAACGCCTAAATTTTTGCAATGAGAAAACAAGCGCTTCTAGTAAGTTTGAGAATACCTGTTTCAAAAGGCTATTAGAATTATTCACTTCGGCCATTTGCATGGCACCACTACTAGAAACATTGAATTGTGGTTCATAGTCTCCTTCCATTTGATACCTACAGAAAATTGACATCTAAATCACTCCAAAACACTATATATATGGATGCAACTAGATAATTGACAAATACCTCCCGGGAGAAACAGATGTTGGGGATGGTGAAGAAAACCGAGAGACATTGGAACCATCTGGTGCAAGAGCATCAGGAGAAACCTTCAGTCTCCCATTAGTGTTGCTTCTTTCACTATGGTTTTCTACACGACCTAGACTTGTATCTTCACTACCGGCCTTTAACCCATGATGACCAACCATCATACCATATGCATCAACTGTAGCGTTGCTAATCATGCTCCTAGCCTTATCCTCGGGATTACCTATCATGTCTGAATGATAAACTTCATAGGGACTTTGATTCCGTTCATTCCATGGATTGAGAGAGTGTGATCCTTGGGCCATGGACTCACCTATTTTCTGGGGAAAAAAATGCCTTAGAGCTGATAGCTAAAAGATAATATCCCAGCTCATAGTTCAAACTATAAAGTTTATACAGCTGATCAAAACACAAATATAGTAACAATAAACCAACTTTTAGGCAACAGGACAGTTAAACACCTCTTACAAAGTGGAAGAAACTATTGACCACCAAAATCAAGTGTAAATATGAACATAACTAAAATAGCCAACCCATCAACATTATGATGGTAACTCATACTAAGATGCTCAGCTACTATCTAGTTTGGTATTAGGATCAATAATCACCAGTATTTATGTTAGAAGACTAAGGACCCAAACATTACAAACTCCATAAGCTTAGCTAGAGAAAAACTGAAAAAGTACAGCCACAACACCTTTCTTAGATTATCTATGTCAGTGTGAAACACAGAACTGCTACAAACTTTAAGATAACCATTGTATAGTTTTAGGTTCAGCCACAACAATCATACGGGCTAAGTGTGAATCAATCACAAACTTTAGTCTCCAAAAACAATGAAAATTACATTTCAATCAACCAAAATGGGAAATCTAGACACCAACTAATGACAAATCTGAAAGTCGGGCAATAATATCAAGTTCACAGAGTCAAAAGCTGCAGTGGTATGAATTCTCGATTACATAGACTATACGAGATGCCTCGCAAAATATTCAGTTACACAAAATTCTAACTGACATCCACATCGGACTTACAGATTTCTCCACTTCTTGAGCTTTTCTTTGGAGTTCGGCCCTTAAACGAGTATTTTCTTCTGCCTGAGAGTGTGAGCAACCAGCATCAAGAATCAGGAACAGAATTGCCTTTATCATTTACTGTTAGCAACCCAAAATCAAGAGAATCAGACTTGCCAACCTGCTGTTTGATTGTGGCTTCGGCAGCTTCGACTGCCTTCATGACCTGAAACAAGCTATCGTTGTTGTGATGGTGATCGTTGGTGTTGCTGTTGGAGAAATTCGAATTGGACAGAGCTGAGAAGGGCAATTCATTGTCACTACTATTGAGCTCCAACCCCGCGATTTTTCGAGTTAGTTTCCGTTCCTCGTCGTCTTCTTCGTGACCGTTCTCCATGAATGAGAGAAAAGTCGACACAAGGACGAAGACCCGCTCCAACAGTCCTCAGTCCTTCCAACACTCCCAGAAGAAATTACCAGCGCGTCGTGCAATTCGGGGTAGGGCGATGGAAAGGAATTAAGAGATCGAATGTGAGAGAACAAAAACCCTAAACTATGAATATAAACTTGGAAAATGGGGGGAAATGACAAAAACACGAATTGAGAGAGAGATGAAAGGTAGAGGGGTAAAGAGAGAGTCCCTCTGTCTTGATTCAGAAACCCTAAGATGAATTGAATCACAGAGTGAGAATCTTGAATAGGGAAGAAAAATAGAAGACTAGGGATCAATCACTCTTCTTCTTGTTTCTTCTTCTTCTTCTTCTTGCTCAAGAACAACAGTGGGCTTTGGGCAATCAGCAATCTGTTTACATTTCTCCGTTTATTATTTCATTTTTGTTTTTTTTTTATGGAAATTATTCTTTATTCGTTCTTTTAGCTGCGGTGTCAAATTATAACTTTTTAATAATAATTTGGGAAAATAACACTTTACGACCTCTAGTTTACCAACTTAACAAATAGTTTCTTATACTAATAAATCGTTCTTTTTACTCTTCTACTTTGATCACTTTGCATTTTGGGTCCTTCCGTTCCAACTACCATCTTCTTATCATTAAATCTAAATTAAACACATCCGCACACTGACAGAGAGAGATATCGATGGTAGGAGACGGAGAGTAGATGAGAGGTAAATCGGGGAGATACTGCGAAGAGTATGGTTAAATAATAAGAGTTTTCAAACCACACATTTTATTCGTCATTTTCATCATATCAGTTATATATATTTATATTGTCAATTAAAAATGCTTAGTAAGTTAATACATGGCTATTGGGAGTAATTAGTATTAGTAGTCCCATTCGTTTGGGATTTGTACAAAACTGCCTTATACCTTTAAAAATAAACCGATGAATATCATACGTTTTAAAATCGTACAAAATCATCTCACCATCAACTTTTTCGGTTGAATCGTCTTGTCAACATGTAAAGTCAGCATGTAAGGTTCAACTCAACTCTGTTAACTCAATAAACATGTATCAAACTTTTTTGAATAGTTGATGGAATAAAATAAAGGAAAAATAACACTCTAGCCCCTCTACTTTGCCAACTTAACAAATAGCCCCTACAATATAAATCACTCATTTTACCCTTCCTACTTCGATCACTTTGTCATTTGGGTCCTTTCATTTTAACTTTATTTTTTTAACATTAAATCTAGACACATCCACACACCGACAAAGAGAGATATCAGAGGTAGGAGGCAAAGAGTTTATCATGGAGGTATCACGAAGAATATGATGAAATACGAAGGATTTTAAAATCACACATTTTATTCATCAATTTAATTATTTCTAATTATATATATTCATATTCCCATTTAAAACGCTTAGTAAACTAAAATAATATTTTCCCTAAAATAAAATACCCAAAATTGAGTTGGTTTGGTAGGGTTAAAAAGTCGAGTTAAACATTCTAGTTGTACTTTTTTTTTGTTGACTCGGCATGCTGACAAGGCGGTTCAACCGAAAAAAGTTGACGGTTAGATAATTTTGAAATGTATGGGATTCATCAGTTTATTTTTTGAGGTATAAGATGACTTTGTACAAATCACAAACGAATGAAACTTCCAATGCTAATTACCTTGGCTATTGGCTAACATGATGTACTGCATGTGCTTCAATTATTTTCGTGACTTCTAAAGATAAAAGTTGAAACGTAAGTACTCAAAGCAAAAAAATAATTGAAATATGAGGAGTAAAAAAGAGCAATTTATAATATAAGAATCTATTTGTTAAATTGATAAAGTAGAGAGGACCAAATAATATTTCCGTACAATCTTTATTTCTCATTTCCGACCCTTTCTCTCCTTGTATAATATAATTATTAAATATCAATAAATAAAGGGACCGGATGGGAGAGGATCTGCGTCCAAGCTTTTCAGTTTGGAAAGTTCCAAACCAAATATACGGAGGGGCATTTTCGTCATTTTGAAAAAAATAAAAAACCCTTTTTCCTCTCATCTTTCCACCCACGCAGCCGCAACCGCCGATGTCTCTAATCGGCATCAGCCGTCCTCCTTCCTCCACCGATCCTCGTCGCATCGGCCGCCCGCTGCTACTTTTCTCGCTCCTCCACCAAACATCATCGGCCGCCACCGGCCACTGATCAACCTATTCGGCGAGATCCGGCCATACCTCCAACAAATCCACACCTTGGACGAGCTGAGAAGAGGAAAAGGGATTTGAAGTTCTACATGAAGGTAATCGACGGAATCGACGCGAATTTCATACGGTGGAGGTCGGTCCCGTTCACTCATCTGTCGATTAGATCAGATTGCGATAGAATAGGATCTGAAATTGAAACTGAAATCAAATTTTGAATCCTTCCTCAAAACGAATCATATGGCTGGAGCTCGTTCTATTGTTGCTACAGCGGTGGAGGCGGCGTCAGAAAACATGGCTACGGTGGCATCGGCGGAAACAAGGCTACGGCGGTGGTGGCGGAAACAAGGCCACGAAAATCACTATTTTCCCGATTACAGTTAGGTTGAAGAAGAGTGACTGGTTTGTTATGTGGTTAAGTTTAGTGACTGATTTGTCATGTGGATAAGTTTAGTGACTGATTTGTCATGTGGTTAAGTTTAGTGACTGATTTGTCACTTGGCTAAGTTTAGTGACTGATTTGTCACTTGGCTAAGATAAGTGACTGATTTGTCTCTTGGTTAAGATAAGTGAGAAGAATGAAGATCTAAGGGTTGGTTAAAATTTTGTACATGAAGATTGTTAGAATGTATGATTGAGAATTATGGTATTCTGGGTGAATGAAAACTAGTGATAATAACATTCAATGGTGTTGTGGGTGATTAACTAAATAGAAAGTTAATTCGTTTATTCGAAAAGTTAACTTTTTATTAATTAAACAACTTCGTTAACTAGTTATTCAATCGTGAAGTTAACTAGTTAACAACTAAATAACTCGATAAATTAACTAGATAACAGCTAAATAACCTTGTTAACTAGTTAACTCGTTATCTAAATCATGATGTTAACTAGTTAACTCGATAAGTTAACTAGTTAACTAATTTTGATAACTAGTTATCAACTTGATAAATAGTTAACTCAATTGGTTAACTAGTTAACTCAATTGGATAACATGTTAACTAGTTAACTGTAAAAACTCAGGTTAACAGTTAACTAGTTAACAATAAAAAAAATTGTTAACAAGTTATTAGTAAAAACCAGGTTAACTAGTTAACTTATCCTCGCCGGAAAAGTCATCGGAGTTTGGTCGGTCTCCGGAGCTTCACTGAAAAAGTTACCGGAAAACATGTTAACTAACTAGTTAACTATAAAAACCTAAGTTAACTAGTTAATTAGTTATCAATAAAAATCATGCTAACAAGTTAATAGTAACCTGTTAACAAAAAATCCAGTTAACTGATTATGGTAATTAGTTAACTAGTTATCAATTAAATAACATGTTAACTAGTTCAGTTAACAAGTTAACTAATCATGAGGTTAACTCGATTTTGATAACTAGTTATCAACTAAAAATCTCGTTAACTAGTTAACAACTTGGTAACTATTTAACTCGATTAGATAACATGTTATCCAATTGAGTTAACTAGCTAACCAATTGAGTTAACTATTTATCAAGTTGATAACTAGTTATCAAAATTAGTTAACTAGTTAACTTATCGAGTTAACTAGTTAACATCATGATTTAGATAACGAGTTAACTAGTTAACAAGGTTATTTAGCTGTTATCTAGTTAATTTATCGAGTTATTTAGTTGTTAACTAGTTAACTTCACGATTGAATAACTAGTTAACGAAGTTGTTTAATTAATAACAAGTTAACTTTTCGAATAAACGAATTAACTTTCTATTTAGTTAATCACCCACAACACCACTGAATGCTATTATCACTAGTTTTCATTCACCCAGAATACCATAATTCTCAATCATACATTCTAACAATCTTCATGTACAAAATTTTAACCAACCATTAGATCTTCATTCTTCTCACTTATCTTAACCAAGAGACAAATCAGTCACTTATCTTAGCCAAGTGACAAATCAGTCACTAAACTTAGCCAAGTGACAAATCAGTCACTAAACTTAACCACATGACAAATCAGTCACTAAACTTAACCACATGACAAATCAGTCACTAAACTTAACCACATAACAAACCAGTCACTCTTCTTCAACCTAACTGTAATCGGGAAAATAGTGATTTGCGTGGCCTTGTTTCCGTCACCACCGCCGTAGCCTTGTTTCCGTCGATGCCACCGTAGCCATGCTTTCTGACGCCGCCTCCACCGCTGTAGCAACAATAGAACGAGCTCCAGCCATATGATTCGTTTTGAGGAAGGATTCAAAATTTGATTTCAGTTTCAATTTCAGATCCTATTCTATCGCAATCCGATCTAATCGACAGATGAGTGAACGGGACCGACCTCCACCGTATGAAATTCGCGTCGATTCCGTCGATTACCTTCATGTAGAACTTCAAATCCCTTTTCCTCTTCTCAGCTCGTCCAAGGTGTGGATTTGTTGGAGGTACGGCCGGATCTCGCCGAATAGGTTGATCAATGGCCGATGATGTTTGGTGGAGGAGCGAGAAGAGTAGCAGCGGGCGGCCGATGCGACGAGGATCGGTGGAGGAAGGAGGACGGCTGATGCCGATTAGAGACATCGGCGGCTGCGGCTGCGTGCGTGGAAAGATGAGAGGAAAAAGGGTTTTTTATTTTTTTTCAAAATGACGAAAATGCCCCTCCATATATTTGGTTTGGAACTTTCCAAACTGAAAAGCTTGGACGCAGATCCTCTCCCACAAATAAACAAACTTTAGATATTGAAAATAGGAATAATAACAATTTATTCTCTTCTACTTTTTCAACTTAACAATAACTATTATATTTAAAATTACCCCTTTTATTTCAGTCCTCTTGTTTTTCTAAGTCATTCCATTAACGTTAAATATGAACATATTTGCACTTTCACTATTTAGTAAGTAAGCAATAAGAAAGATAAGCAATAAGAAAGATAAACTAAAGAGGTATCGAGAGAAAGTGAAAGACAAAAAGTTAAACTACGTTTATTCCGTTGTTTTATCTTATCCAATATATATTTATATATTCCCAATTTTTAAAAAACTTATTAACCAAAACATGGCTATTTGAAGCTAGTTTAGTGTACTCTTTTTTTTTTGAAAAGAGTTTAGGGTACTGAATGCACCTTATTTAACGTAAAAATGGGGACGACAGCATTCAAAAGATAAAAAAGTTGAAGTAGAGATAATAACGATTTATAATATAAGAATTATTTGTTAAGTTAGCAAAGTAAGTACAAAATTTCAATTCGTGATTACACATTGTATTCGCTTTCGTGTTATGGTACGTACCAACATTAAACATCCTACTCCTAGAAAAATCACTGAATCAAGCATCCTTCTCATCCTCTTCATCAGGATCACAATAACTAAAAGGAAGAGGCACAGAATTGAAAGCTCTGTACTTTCCAACATTGTTCAGATGCTCATTCTCCAGCCTAAAGAAGTTCCACACACCCCTCCTCACTATCTCCAAACACGACATTACAGTCAAAGCCGCCAGCTTTCGAGCCTTCCCCAAGTTCAGCTCCAGTACCAATTGCAACCATGCAAGCCTCAGAGCCACGTCGACTCCAATGGCTATGAAGTAGACACTCTTGTACGGTACCAGAAGCCTGTCTCGAAGATAAGGGTTCTTCGAGTTCCGTCTCAGGAGCCCCCAGTCCACGGCTACATCCCAATACGTGTTGATTGCAGTGGCAGCAGCTGAGCTTATTAGTCCTAGCACCATCCGGGTATTCCCTTTCTTTAGCTCGAAGATGGTTCGAAGCACGACTGCAATGATTGTGGACAGGTACTTCAGGCTGTTCACCGCGTGCATTGGTCACGTTCTTCGAGGAATCGTCGTAAGCATTGCATGAATCGTGTCCAGAATGGGATGATGGCGACGATGAAGTAGAGGGCGTTGTAGATGCCGTGGCTGTGGCATTTGTCCTGCCTTCTGGAGTATTCACCTAGGCCGTAGTAGCATATGTAGAGCTCGAGATATCTGAATGCTTGGAACTGGCTGGTTAGATTGTCTGCTAAGTAGAAGTCTGAAAGTCTTTCCTGCAAAAAAAGAAAATTGATGCAGAGGTCATTTCTGTTTCAACGATTCGAATTGTTGGGATGTAACGGTTCTTCCAATATTTTTATGTAACGACTTTGCATGTTGTATTAAAGCATTTGATAGACAGGTCTCAAAATTAATCTTATTAGCCCTTTGATCCACCTGCACAAGACTAGTTGGACCTGTACAAGCTTCAACCATGTACCGGTTCTCCGCACTTTGAACTCAAAGGAAATCAATCGAACATCGTTACATAGTCGAGGGGCCAATGTACTTATTATGCTAATGTTTATATAGATCAACTTTTGACAAATCTCAAAAGCTTGAGTTATTGAGATTGCAACAGTACTCCATAGGCGGCTTACCTTGAACAAGGGAGCACAAAGAGTGCGAAACAGACACCGAACGAAAAAGAACCTACTCGATTGATACAGCACGTGAAACGGGCATAGCAGTATAGCAGCCACCACCTGGGAAATTGATTCCAACCATCAACACTACCAATCAAGTAGCAAATCATAAAGCACCAAGCAAATAAAAGAGAGAATTGAGTGTTTGTTTTACTTACAATGATCAAGCCCAAAGGCATGAGCTCAGTGAGTTGCTTATACTTGTTAGCCTTGGAACTCAAGTCCAAATGCAAGTTAGCCAGTAAACTGGCCAGCACAAGAAACGCTAGGCCGGTGCTAAGGAGGAACACTTGTCGATGGTCTAACTCGGTTCCTCGCTCGAACCCAAAAATGAACGGGTAGTTCACCCGAAATCGCTTCCAGAAGTATATGTCTGCTGCATACACCAGCATGTGTAGTATAACATACCCAAATAAACTGCAGAAACATGACAATGTTTATGAACACAATACAGTTGAAAATGAAAAATGGGTAATATACAGTTAGTCCTTCTACTATGAAAAGATGACAAATGAGGTCCTCTATAACATTATTACCTGTAGAGTGGGAAAATGTTGACCAAATAAGAAGTACCCTCATCCTTAGTCATCAGCTTCTGTGTCTGGATTCTCAACACAACTGCTATCAGTAGAGCAATTGTGCAACCAGAAAAGAAGCCTGAAAGGAATGTTATGCTGTGCTTCTCCTTCTTCGATTTCGGCCTCAACAATCTCCTACCTTTCTTGTAATTGGAGCCTGAGAAGTGCTTGATGAAGGTAGCCTCCACGGTGTCGAGGAGATCTGTTACCTATCACATCACACGTAGACCGTGAATTACACATCCACGGCCATTTTATCTAGTACAGTTTGATTTCTAAGTAGAAATACCTCGTTCGAGCTACCCAGAGAAGACTTCTCCACAACTTTCATGTATGACGATACCACCTTCCTCGAACTGACCTGCATTTCTCGGCAAATGAGTGAACATATAAATGCGGGATAAAGAGCCAAGCCAAGAGGTTTACCAGACTTTGGTTTAGGAGGCATCGAATAGCATGACGAGCCAGTACATTGTGTTAAGCTTATTACCTTTTCATATTTCTTCAAGATCCTGGAAAACGCTGCAAGATTCATGTAGCTGCTTTCAACATTAGTCCAAGATCTCGACAAAACATAACAGCATCAGCATCATCACATTGTAGTAAGAAAAATTATGTACCTGTAGTGGTTGAGAAGACGAAGCTTGTGGTAGAACTCGATGAAGGCAGCTCTAAGTTGGCATTTCACTTTACTCAGCTCAACTTCTCTGGAGTCCTTAAACACACCTTTGATTGTGGTTAGTGTGGATTGATCACTTGGTTTTTCGATCTTTACACGCTCCAGGATCTTCACTTGGTCTTCTTGATTGTGTTCATGATCAGTAGTAATGGTTGTGGTGGTTTGGAATTCGTCTAATTCAGAGCCACTGTTGGATACCTCTGGATCATTGAAGCTGTTCTTCCTCACTGCAAATGAAGAGTCCATATGATGATGCCCACCTGCAGCAACAATCTGATTCACTGTCTCAAATCGTTCTAGACCGGCCAATGATTGATAAGATAAGGATAAGAATTACAGTACCGTTTGATGTGCAAAAAGACTCCTCTAGCTCATAGCTTTTGATTTCAGCTTCAGGCCTACAGGATTCTTCTGCAAAATATATGCACATTATCTGCTAAAGTACGAAGCAACCACTAAGTTATAGATTATTCAACTTATGAACTATCATACACTATCATAAAGTTGATAAAATATGAATTACATGATTATTTACTAGTTATAAATCTAATAGACATGTTAAATTCCATTTCACTTATTAAATTTTCGTTGTGGGATTGAGAGATGGAATTAATAAATTCCGTAGAAATTAGTCAATTCCTTGTTTTCCATTGAAATTAGTCAATTCCTTGGTTACATAATCCGTGACAAATGTAGAATTTTCTTGTAGTGACTATCCAATTTTCCTGAAATTAAATTGCATCCGAGATTCAATTCCTGCCCAAATTGAAATTGATGAATTACATTCAAAATAGGAAGGAACTGTAATTCTCTTGCGAAGAATCTTTGATGGGCCCAACCCGGCGAAATCCAAGGGCCCACATGGCGGCCCACACGGCGTCCTGGACACAGCCGCTAGTGCTGAGAAGTTGGGCCTAGGCGACAGCTCAGATGGGCTAAGCAAGCAAGCCCAGGAAGCAAAGGGAGGCCCAAAGCGACGGCCCAGTCTCGGCGGCTCTTAGGGTTCCAAGGCAAGACGAACAGTGTCAACATCCTACGGAGGCTACAAACGAGTGGCCAAGATTCAGCCTTGGCGACCAAGACAGGGGTACTATAAATACCCCCGTACACCCCATTAACCGGGGGACAACACTTTTACCCAGCGGACAAAACGCTCCGCGGTACGTTACTCGCTTCCCTTCCCATTCCTTAAACTGATCGCCTCCCTTTCCCTTGAACTAACTACCCCTTCCTTACTTACGAGGTACACCACCCCCGGAAGACCAACATGCTTGGGCTTCCATTATTGGGCCAGGCGACGAGGCTGAAACAATCTTAGATCTAAAATTAAATTTTGTTCGAAGCCCAATTTCAATTCATAAAAGAGGCTAAAAACAAAAACAAAAACTGAATTATGACAAAAAAAAGTCAATTCCGCCATAATTCCAATTCCACTAGGGAAACTACACCTTACCTTAGTCAATTTCAGTACAAAATTCGTAATTCTAATTCCAATTCCTTCTCAATTTCAGTGCAAAATTCAAAGCTAAATGACACATTTGTAAAAATATCATAGATTAATGACCTGTTTGTATATAAATTAAGATCTATTTGTAAGAAGACAAAAGTTGATAACTTGACCGGGTTTTCATTTGGACCAGACGATTTTCATGACCGGGTCACTGGATTCTCAGTCTGGTGACTCTGGTCCAGTCAAGACAGCTTGAGTCATTGTAACCCAAAAATGCAGAGCAATTAAGAGATGAAATCAATCAATCAATCCTCACCTGCAACTGCATCATCCTCTGAAGATTTCAAACCATCGCCATTCACATCATCAACACAGCAACTTGATTTCTCGCCATTGTCGTCAACATCAAGACCAGAACGACTCTCCACCCGGATCCTCAGGGCAACGAATGCTTCCAATTGCAGATTAAGATCAGAAGCTTCATCAACCATCTCCTCAACCTTGCTCTTATAAAACGCGTCCACCTTGCTCAGTTCTTCATCAAGCTTGCTGAAGAACTTCCTGTCAATGTTCTCCCCTGAATTTCCACCTTCAATGTCAGGATTCTGGTTCTTCTTGAGTTGATAGTAATTAGGGATTTGGCGTAAGATTGATCTGAGTCCGTAGTAATCAATGTAGACTTCAGCCCATTCGGGTACCATTTGCTTCGTCAACTCCTTGCCGAACTTCATCTTCCGATCTCTGTATAAGAATGAAATGTTTATATGATGGGTAGCTGGGAAATGGTATTTATGGATTTTCATTTTGCTCTGGTTTGCTTCGAGATAAAGGGAAAAAAGAGTTTTGCTTTTTGATGTTTTCGAGAGAAAAGGAATGTGCAGTATAATTAATTGCAGGATTATAGCTCTTTGAGTTTGGGTTAGGCTTCTGGTTTAGTGGTCACACAAGTTTGATTACACATCATTCAGTAACTTAAGTTCAATATAGTATTTTCAGTTTGTCTTACTATATTTGTTGTTAAGGTAAACACTCCGGTGCTACCACTAAAAGTGGGAGTACCGGATATTCCCACTAGCGTTTATGTTATCTAGAGTTGTATTTTCATTGAACTGAATTTTTAAATCACTAGATTTAATCTTAATAATTGAGCTTAGTTGAAATTTTTAGTCATCATAGTATAAGATTATACCTAATGTTCTTTAGGTTTCCTTCTATAGCGGTATTTTTTCCCAATATGATATATCATCAGGTCTACCAAATTAGTTTTTCGTTCAAATTGCTCTATGTATCTTTTAACGACATGTAGATTCTTATCCTCGAAAAAACAAAGATTTTAAAAACATATTTATCTATCAAAACGCCAGTGGGAGTATCTGGTACTCTCACTTTTAGTGGGAGCACCAAAGTGTTCACCTTGTTGTTAAATATGATGCCTAGTGTAAAGTGATATTAATATGTGACATTAATAAATCTACATAAATAAATCAGGTCATTGTCAAGTGAAATCGGGAGAATTGGGACTTGTTGGAGAATTCTCTGTAAGATGTTACATAATTCATACAATTTTTATGTTTTGTACTTGTGAATACAGTTACATGACATATTGCATAGTAGACAAAAATTGACAAGGTTAAATTATCGAGTTAATTAATTTTTAATTAAAAAAATAGTACTTTGCCCTCTTCTACTTTACCAAATTAACAGATAGCCGCATAAATTATTAATTGCTATTTTCTCTCCTCCTATTTCAGCCACCTTGCTTTTTGGGTACTTCCATTGTTATATAGTAAATAGAAAATAGATGACCAACCGATATACGATTGAAGGAATTTATAAAAACCCGACAATTGCTTGGAGTGGAAGATTTTAGAGGTGTGCACGTCAGCGTTTGACAATCATAGATTTTGTGTTTTCCCCATAACACTTTTTACATTCACAGGTCAGGAAGCTGAGTCGATAGAAATGGCGATACGTGTCCTTCCTGCCTCTTGTTTCGGCGGTACTCGATACGTGGTGACGTGTCCTATTTTATCCACTTTCCCCATTTTATTATGACACGTGGCCGTGTGTATTGGGAGCATTTAGGGCGGTGATCGTCAACCCCATGGCCATGAGTCTGAGCATCTTTTGGCCAATCTTATTGTGTTCCGAAGCAACAATATTAAACTCTTTGGAAATAAAAACAAAAAATTTAGAAGCCGTTTGGCCGTGGAATTAGGTTAAAAAAAAACCTATAATAACTTGAAATTAGTAATTTGTTATAATAGGTTTAGCAGGTCATGTAACGTAATCTTTACGTAACAAATGATTATCTTATATATAACAGTTGTAAATGATTGTTACTTTAGATTTTTTAAAGAAGAGTGATGCTCCCATTATAATTCCTGAGATGGTGTTCCGGATCGAGAAGTCACCTGTCCACGAATTCGAAGGCCACTCGAGCGATGTTCTCGACTTGGCCTGGTCATCAAGTTCAAATGTGAAGCTAAACTGAACTTGTTTTTCAAGATACCATATTCCGAAAGGTCGAAAATCGGACTAATGAAATCGTCTGCTTTGTTTTTGCTGCTTCTATCTTGTTCTAAGGACAAGACTGTTAGAATGTGGCAAGTTGGTTTTAACCATTGCCTTCATGTTTTCCACAACAGTAACTATGGTAAGTGTTTATCAGAATGAAAGATTTTTTACTGATTTTTTTTTTACTTTAACCCTATTCATCAAAATCCTGTTACATTTCTTTGTAACAGTAACATATGTCCAATTCAATCCTGTCAATGATAACTACTTCATCACCGGCTGGATCAATGGAATTTCTTTTCTTCACGGGGTTTCTAAGATCAGACAGTCAAATGTCAGCTTCCTTCAGGCAGTAGCCTGAAGACAGAAAGCTAGTAAAGGCTTAGTGCTTGCATTCGGGGTGGGAATTGGAATTTTGTAGGCTAATTTAAAATTTTATATACCGTCAGTAGCAAATTGCATAACTATATCCAAAACTAGCACAATCTGACTAGCAGTCAGCGCGTAGCCAGCCAGCCAGCACATAGCTGGCCAGCTCGCGTAGATACTCTGAATTCATTTTTGTCAGTTGAAATCAAATATTGTAACATTGCGATTTGGTCACTTTTTATTGTCTATTTTACAAATGAATTATTATTATTATTATTAATTTGATAATATAAGCTGGTCTTGATAAAATAATAATATATAAGCTATAATTAATTAAAGAAAATTATATTAGCCGTGACAATCTCTCGAGTTACGGATCTTGAGGTCACGTTTGTTGGAGGCACAACAATTCAAAGTTAAAACAACGACAAACGACAATCGTGGCATTGGGATTTGTAATTCAAAGTTAAAACAAACGTGACCCGAGGTCATGTCCCGCTGGTCTGGCTATGCTTTGCGCTGGTTATGCACTGATTGATTCAATGTTAAAACTATTATTGGAAGTCGTTGTCTCCTTCATCGTTGTGCCTCCAACAAACGTGACATCGGGATCCGTAACTCAAGAGATTGTGACGGCTAATATAATTTTCTTTAATTAATTATAGCTTATATATTATTATTTTATCAAGACCGGCTTATATTATCAAATTAATTAATAATAATAATAATAATAATAATAATAATAATAATAATAATCCATTTGTAAATAGACAAAAAAAAAGTGACCAAATTGCAATGTTACAATATTTGATTTCAACTGACAAAAATGAATTCAGAGTATGTACGCGAGCTGGCCAGCTATGCACTGGCTGGCTGGCTATGTGCTGGCTGGCTGGTTACGCGCTGGCTGGCTGGCTACGTGCTGGCTGGTTGGCTACGCGTTGGCTGCCAGTCAGATTGTGCTAGTTTTGGACATAGTTACGCAGTTGGCTACTGACGGTACAGAGATTTTGTGATGTGGTGCCAGAGACTCCAGGATGGTGCTTGTGACAGTCAATTTGGATGGAAAGTTATCCACTTTCAACAATTATGGGATGCCGATAAGATTGCGAGTAATGAAGATGTAGCTGGTGGCCCATCTTTATTTTTCGTCAAAATTCATCCTTATATGTAAATTCAAGGATTGTGCCCTTATATAACTAGCATTTGTTCATGTTGAAACATTGACGATGACTTAACTTGTAAAAAGTGTTTAATTTTTTGTTGACGAGAAGAGATTATTACTCTATATTCCAAACTTTCGTTTTGGCATTTTTCCAGTCAAGTCAAGGCCTGACTTCCACTATTAATCAGTTTATTTGTATATACCCTTCTTTACTTTCTTGACTGAGGATTTTGAAATTTAGCTAATTTTTGTACAAATAAACTGATCAGTTAAATTAAATCATTAACGAATCATCAAGACGTTTTGATACAACTTTGATATACTCACGATTCAATCAACAAGTCATGCATTACTCATATTTGGTAGATGGATTCTCAAATACATGTAAATAGTTAAAAATTCATGCATTTTAAATTTGAGCATAATAGGATGGATGTATTGTAAAAAATACATTGTTTGGTATAATCTGACGATAAGAAATGAAATGGTAAAAATAATGAAGAAAAACAAAAAATAACCCTAACTTCTCTCTCAATTCTACCTTGCCCTCATTCTATGCAACTAAGTCCAAGAAAAGCATGATGCATCTAAGGAGTGAAGGAAGAACAAGAACAACCAAGTAATTGAATGGGAACCCAACGACGACGGTAACGAAAGAAGGTGTTGATTAGGGAAGAGGAGCTCGAACGTCCAAAGAACTGAATGAAAAACCAGCAACAGCGGCGACGAAAGAAGGTGAGACGAAGGGAAAAAAAAAGGATAGACTTGATTCTTCAAATCTTACCTAGGATGGTAAGATGCTCAAATACATAGTAAAATAGATTTATTTCCATCACATGCTGTATTTGATAAAAAAATACTTAACAGAAACATAAAAAAATTGTCACAGTACATGAATTCAAGAATTCATAGCTTCTAAAATCAGTGAGAATCTATGAATACCAAACATGGCCGATATTTGATATTTTTTTTTTGGTGAAAGAGCGGGGCTAAGCCCCTAGAAATTAAATAGAAATGACTCTTGGCGAGGCGATCCCAAGCAGATCAAACCTTAACCAATGAGCAAGAGCAGGGTCCGGTTGCGAAAACAAGTGCAACCCAAAATGAAAACGATGACCAAGATTGGCCAGATAATCGGCACAAAAGTTGGCCTCCCTAAAAACATGAGTAACAGTCACATCCCATCCTCTCGAAATAAGCTCCTTGAACTCAGACGCCAGGATCGCATGTTGATGGTCTGTATCTTCCCTCTGCAAGATGGCGATCGCCGCCTTAGAATCTGATTGCACAAGAAGCTTTCGAACCCCCAAATCCCAAGCCAATTTCATTCCCTGGACAATGGCACCCATCTCCGCTCTAGTTATCGAGCAGTCTCCCATATTGGCAGTGAAAGCACTCAGAAACTGCCCATGATCATTACGAATCAGACCTCCGCTGGCTGTCGATCCCTGGGATGTGTAGCGAGACCCGTCAGTGTTAAGTATGAACCAACCCTCATCTCCGGCCGCCACGCAACCAAATGGGTCTGCCGAGCTAAACCCGGCGCTTCTCGGCCCAATATTTGATATTGATACATCACTGAAATACTACAGATAGCCGCCGGCCCTAGCCGTAATCAAGAGGTCAGGTCAACAACCAACCGCATAAACACCTATCTTCATCAATAATAATATTAATTATGTCTTCATCATAAACACCTAGAATTGATTGACAACCACCCAAATCTCTAATAATCCAAGTATTCTCCACTGTGTATTCAAACTTTCAAAGAAAACAACATTTGAAAAAACGCAGCAGCCATCAATTTCTCTGCAAAGAACTGTTACTTGACTCAGTCCCTCTTCATATATAACCCCACAAATCGCATCCTCCTATAATTCCGATACCAATAAATTTTTCCGCCATGGATGATTATTCCAGCAAGCTCCCCAATCTGTTACCGTTCCTTGTCCTTCTTCTTCTCTCCTCCTCTGTATTCGTAACCTCAACAAAGGAGAAAAAGAAGCTCTTCTCAATTTCACCAAACTCCCAAAACGACATCGTTTCACCAAGCCGCATCTTCGCCGCCGGATTCTTCCCCGTCGGCGACAACGCTTTCACCTTCTCCGTCTGGTTCATCGACGACGAGAACGCCACCGTCGTCTGGTCCGCCAACCGCGACGACCCGGTCAACGGGAAATACTCCGAGCTCGCCCTCTTATCGTCGGGGAACCTTGTGTTGACCGACGCCGGGAGGACCGTCGTTTGGGAGACGAAAACGACGTCGTTTTCGGCTCCACGTTTATTGCTTCTGGACAGTGGGAATTTGGTACTGAGAAATTCAAATGGAACAATCTTATGGCAGAGCTTTGACTTTCCTACGGACACTCTGCTTCCGAACCAGCCGTTGACCAAGGAAGGCCGGTTGGTCAGCTCACGGAGTCTGACCAACCGGTCTTCCGGTTACTTCAAGTTCTACTTCGACAACGACAATGTTCTCCGCCTTTTGTACGCTGACCCTGACGTGTCGAGCGTCTATTGGCCCGATCCGGAGCTGATGAGCTGGGAGGCAGGAAGGTCAACTTACAACAGTACTCGAGTTGCTTTCCTCGATTCATTAGGAAACTTCAATTCAACTGACGGCTACAGCTTCTTGTCGTCTGATTACGGCGTAGGGGTCGACATCCAGCGTCGAATTACGCTCGATTTCGACGGGAATGTTCGATTGTATAGCCGACGACGAGGACAGTATGGACCTTGGAAGATCACGTACGAGGCAATGTCACAATCATGCAGGTATGGTGACATAAGTTTCTTCTTTTTAGATGGTTTTGGTTAAATGGTTATGATTAACGAGTAAACATGATTAATTGATCAACTTTGATAAAAAAAATTAGTCAACCCAAATTCAAATGGTCAACAATTAAGGATTAGTAGGGAAAAATTAACCGAAATGATTTTTCATAGTTTGACCAAAATTGATCAACTGATTGAATGCGGGCAACATACCAACTTTGTTTCGATAGATCATTAGTCAGTAGTGAAGCCAGGATTTTATTATGCCTTGGGCCTGATATATAAAATACAATCGGCTAAATATATTTTTATACAAAAAATACATATATTTTAGCTATTTGGGTCCAAGAGACCCTGGGCCCAAGCCAGAGGTAGACACCCCTGGCTTCGCCACTGTCATTAGTTAAAAAGTTCAAAATTTCTTGACCACAATGGTAAAATTTTGTCGCAGGATTCACGGGAGCTGCGGTCCGAACAGCTTGTGCAATTACGTCCCAGGATTGGGAAGGAAATGCTCATGCATTCCAGGATTCAGAGCCGCCGACGAAACAGACTGGTCATTAGGATGTGTCCGTGAATTCAACATCCCTTGCAATAAATCAAACGAGATAGAGTTCATCAAGCTCACCAACGTCGAATTCTACGGCTACGATTTCGCATTCCACCCTAACTACACATTGGAGCAGTGCAAGAATGTGTGCCTATCCAGATGCGACTGCTTGGGGTTCCAGTTCAAGTTTATCAAGCACAACTATCCAAGCAACATGCCTTACTGCTTCGCCAAAACCATGTTGCTCAATGGCAGGCATAGCTCTGATTTCCAGGGTGATCTGTATCTTAAATTGCAAAGGGGGTCAATTCGTCGTACAAGCCACTCGAGAGCTTCAATTTGAAGTGTCCTGAAGGAGCGGTGAAGCGGGTCGAGTTGGAGAGGAAGTACGTGAGGGGCAAGGAGAACGGGTCGTTGAGATTCGTATTGTGGTTTGCAGTGGCAATGGGAGGAATAGAGTTTGTTTGTATTTCGCTAGTTTGGTATTACTTGATGTCCAAGTCGTGGCAAGGATACTCGAGCTTGGAGGATCAACATGCGGTAGGAGGATCGTTGTTCAACGCATTCGGGTTTCGAAAATTCACTTATGCAGAGCTGAAGAAGGCTACAAGAGGGTTCAAGGATGAGATAGGAAGAGGAGGCGGAGGGACGGTGTACAGAGGCATACTGTCTGATCAGAGAGTAGCGGCGATCAAGAAGCTGAACGAGTATGCAGATGAACAAGGAGAAGAGGAGTTTCGCGCGGAGGTGAACACTGTAGGGAAGCTAAACCACATGAACTTGACAGAAATGTGGGGGTACTGCTCGGAAGGGAAGCACAAAATGCTGGTGTATGAGTACGTGGAGCACGGGTCTCTGGAGAAGAATATGATGTCGAGAACTCTCAATTGGGAGAAGAGGTTCAAGATCGCGGTGGGGACAGCAAGAGGGTTGGCTTACTTGCACGAGGAGTGTCTAGAGTGGGTGCTACATTGCGACGTGAAGCCCGGGAACATACTTGTTGACAAGGAGTACAATGGGAAGGTGTCGGATTTCGGGTTGTCACAAGCGATGAAGCGTGGGGGAGGGGAGGTGACGAGGAGGGTGAGGGGGACGAGAGGGTACATGGCACCCGAGTGGGTTTTGAATCAGCCGATAACAGCGAAGGTGGATGTGTATAGCTATGGGATGGTGGTGTTGGAGATGGTGACGGGGAGGAGTCCGGTGGGGACGGAGGAATGGGTGAGGGAGAGGGTGGGAAAGGGTCGCCGGAAGATTGGGTGGAGGAGGTGGTAGATGAGAAGCTTGGAGGTAAGTATGAAAGAAAGGAGGTAGAGGTGCTGGTTGCGGTGGCGCTCAAGTGTGTTGAGGTGGATAAAGATAGTAGACCTACCATGCGTAGGGTTGTTCAGGACTTGCTTCTTCATGCTCATCAACCCTGAAAATTCAATGTTATCATAACCAAACCTAACAATGAAATTATTATGGGTCAACTATTTGGGATTTTGATTCTTACAAATCTAGAATTTGGATTGTCTCGTGATTACAAATGTTATGTTTGATATGTGAGATTATTTAAAATTGTGTAGTATTGAACTAAATCTCAACTAGCTAAAAGTTGAAATTCTATTCCTTCACAACTTTTTGTGACTTTAAAACTATGGATTCTTTGAAAAAAAAAAGATAAAACTATGGATTCTCTAAAATCTTGGATTCTGCTTTCAGAATGTGTAGAAAAACATGAAATTCTTCGTAATCCTTGATTCAGAATCAAATCTTAAATACCAAACGTATCCTAAATGTATTTGAGAGAATGTCAAGGTCCAACTAAGATCGAAACGCTAAAACAATCTTTTTAACGAATTATTGCCATTTGACATCCTCATCATTCAGATGTTTCCATGTTTCTGAGAGATTGGCAAGCCAAGAACTGCAATGGTGAGTTTCACAAGTTTAAGGTGGTTTTGGTACACACTGTTTGGTGATGTATTTTGGGGGAAAGAAATGACAAGATCTTTAGAGATAGGAGTCGATCAAGGGTGCATGTATCCTGGAGGATTACGGCCTTGGTAGGGAGATGGGTTAGAGTAGCGGGGCGCATTCCTCCGGAGGAGTTCCGAACATGGATGTCGTTGTGGCAACAAAAGTTTGATCCAAATAGAGGCAGTTAGGATCTTTTGGTTTTGGGTTAGAACTTTTGGTGTATAGACTGGGGAAGACGACTTTTTTTGGGACGAGGGTTTTGTTGTTTTCCTCGGTGTATAGGGCTCAAATGCAGCTTGTGATGGTAGTGTTATGTCTTGAGTGCACCGAGCGATTTTTGGGGAAGCCAGCACAAGGGTTGGATGCGGTTTTTCCTGGACCGCCCACCTTTTTGGTGGTTTCCATTTTGTTATTTCATTTGCGGAACACTTTTGGGGTGGTTCATGTGTATATATTGGTTTGTTTGTTCGTTTAATGAGAAATTTCTACCATTTATTAAAAAAACACGAATTATTACAATATGAAAATAAATTATTACATAAATAGCATATATATTTATAAAATATCAATATCAAAACCAAACACATTAACATCAAATTTATTCGACTCGTTGGTCATACTCATTATTCATTTCACAAGCCATCGTTTCACTTTTGTATTGAGTTCACATTTTATGTGTCATCAACCGGGCCAATTTTCTCAACAAGGACGGATCGAACCAAACTGACGAATGGTTCGGCTATCTGGTCCAGTTCTAACGACATTGGTAACTCAACCATGACCATCGAGCTGAGTCTTGAACCTACTACCAAACCTTGTTTCTCGTATCTCGATCGGACACTTCCCTAAATCCTGAGAATGATCCTGATATCGAATCTTGTCCCCAAAACTCGACTCTAACAACGAATCCGAATCATTACTCTCTTAGTAGTCCAGGATTCATGACAATGATATAGTTGGATGAAATGAACACAAAAGAAAACTCAATTCATCCCTTTCTCTATGACTAATCCTTCCTTCTAACTATTAGCTGACTCTATTTCCGACAGTATTTCCTCTATTACGAACCCTCAAGAACCAACAAAATTTTGCACCCTACTGGGAGGAGGGGGTTCACTTACTCTTTAACTTCCACTTATTCACATACCTAGGCTTAGGGCACAACTCTGCTGGAGATTCACTCGGCATAGACTGTACACGCGTAGATCTCCGCAGTATTCCCTCGTTTCTCGCAGTTTCAAGAGCCAATTCCTTTGACTTTTTCTCCATTTGCACACTGCAATCAAGGAACAGCACTTAGTCGGTTCAGCTGTATAATTGTTCCCATCCGTTTATATATCAGAAGGCAAGAAATGCACAAGGCACCTCAATGCCCAGTCCCATTTACTATTTCAGTTTCTATCACAGGACTCTTCTTCCCGTTCTATCTTGCCTATGAATGACAATGAAAACACAATTTTGTACAAAAGAATAGTAATATGTACTACTTTTTCAATTCAAAAGACATGGTAGTAGTGATTAGTGAAGAAATAAGTTATATTATTTTGAGAATAAGGTGAAACTTTACGATAAATATGTTGTAGTAAAAAAAAAAGTATTATAACTCATTTTTGCATAGAACCGTCGAGAATGGCGTGAGTCAAGGCGGGGGGTAAGGAAGACTCGTGTCTAACCAATTACCCATAGTGGGTTGGGTATTACCCACGCAAAACTAAGTAGTTTGGGTTCAAATAGCCATTTTGATCTCTAATTCTATCGAAGAAAGAGTGGGATATTAGTTTACTTACCGAATTTTGCTGTGCCATTTCTCCAGCTGACTGTGAAGAGCCAATTCTCTCTCACCCTTACGGTTCAGAGAACCCATCAATGCATTGAGCTGTTAAGGTTCACACTAAAGGTTATGATGCAACAAAGATAAAAGAGTTCCTCAACAAAAGATCAGGCATTAATACCTCTTCTTTGCTGCTATAAAAGCCCCACTCTTTGCAGTCTGAACTCTCCACAAATATCCTTCCATCGTGTTGGAACCACCAATATCTCTGATAGTGCCTGTCTTTACCCAATGGTTCAGTGCGTAATACCAGTTTCTCCATCTCTCGGTTGTAGTTCTCCCTCTGTGATACAAACGAGTACGAAACAATATGTCAGGAGGTGTTGCGACCTACCAGCGTTGGTTCCCAAGAATATTTAATGCACAAGGCAGGAAGTATAGGATACACAACCCTTTGATATGCACTCCTCCTTTCTGTTGATCTTGCTCCTTGTTTTGATGCATTGGTGCCTTTCCCTGTTTCAGTTTCCACATTCTTTGATGCAGTCTTGGAATGGTCGTTGTCACTGTTAAGTAATTATCCATTTCAAAAGATTAAGCATGAGAATTAGCGACGAACCTCCCATGTATCAGTGTGGGATTATAAAATACATGGGAAGGATGCTTGTACCTTCTATCTGATGTATGGTTCTCTTCTGAAGAGAAACTTCCTGAATTATGTCTTCTCAGAAAACCTCCATTTTCATTACTGTTCCCATTAACTGATGCATCTTGGTTGCATTGCAGACCCTCTGGGTCAACTAAGCAATGTCCATTGCTTACTCCGTTAGCAACATTCACAATCTTTGACCGTTCCTTTTCCTCTCGTCTTTTTCTTCCTTCTTCTAAAGCCTCCTCTCTAAATGTGGAGGCAAGTATTTGCCGCTGTTCAACAACGTCATCCATCTTCTTTCTGAAATCAACTGATTGAACAGCTTCATTTACCAACTCGTGTAATATTCCAAGTTTCACTTGAATATCTAGGTGGCCATAGTGCCCTCGTTTAATAGTTGATGTTGAGGCTGATAAACCAGGATGGTCTGTCTTTCCAATGAAATCGCAAAGGTACTCAGTCCAACTGTTCAATGTTATCTGGAATCCATAGCAAAGTGTCAAAAACATTTGGATAACTGCAACCACAAGCAACACCATAGAATCCTAATGAACAAGGAAGTCAGATGACTAAATATTTATAACACATTTGGCTACTATAATCGTTACAAATACCATGACAAAGTAAACTATGATTTACCTTTGATTTTGCAGTCCTCCTCTTTGCAGAAAAAAAGCGATCTCCATTTTCTTTAAGAAGTAAACGTAGAAAAGCAGAATGTATCTCAACAATAAGTATGAGATTATAGTCTTTCCTGCAGATGGCATTTTCAAAGTCTTCTAGAGGAAATGGTGATAAATGTAAAAGCCTGCCAAATGAAGAGCAATAGTCCCAAACCAGTAGAAGATCTCCAACGCAATCCACAGGGACTTTGAAATCCCTCGAAGGCAAAGGGCGTTCAGTAAAGACTGGATCGCTTGCAGCTGGTTGAACCAAGAGATCATCAATTGGATATTTGATAGGAACGACTTGCTTCACTTCTGCATCTTCAAATCTAGGTGTGAGAATATTATCAAGTACAAAATTATGTTATTAACATGCAAACATGTGTCTGACAAATGAGAGCTGATAGTTTGCCTTCCCAACCAAAGATGGTCACAGAACTCGAACCACTGTACCTGTTCCATTGTTCTTTGCTACATCTGTTACTTCAACTTCACTTCCCCCTTTTCTCTTCTTACAATTCCCAATTTCTTCCACATCCTAACAGAAGGTACACATGAGAACATTATCATAACTTTATGAAGAAAAAGACTGATAATTGATAATTGATAATTGTTAGAATGTATTACCCCAACACTTTTCCTCTTCTTATCACAGATTACTCCATTAAGGATAAAAACACTGTCTTTGAGCTCTTCTGGTTGATTATTTGATATGCCGTGTTTTTCAGCTAACTGGTCATGAAGAACCCAAGGATCTCTACGGTATGTGGATTCCCGTATAAAAGACTTCAAAATGTGTCTACTAAAGAGTTTCTTCTTTCGAATCAGGTCAAAGCCATTAACAACCGAAATCCCTGTCACCTCCTTGCTTCTCTCAAGCCATTCTATCTCATAGCAAGTTTTGCCATTACTATCTTCCAGAATCTTTAATATCTTGCAAGGGAACACACTTTCACCCTTTCTAGCATGTAATTCATCCCCTACAAACTTGTATTCCTGCAATTTTGCACGGACTGTGGCCACGAGATCTTTCAGTGAAAGCATACCTGAGAAAAACAAACCTGAATTTAACTTTCTGATGTATATAAATCACATCAGCTAGCAGAGTTTCTCCCCAATAAATTCAGTGTATAGTTTCAGATATCGCCTCTAAATGCTCTTAAGCACAGATACAGAGTTAACTTTAATTAACCTTCTCGTGGACTAGATCTAGCTGCACAGTTTCAGTGGTCACTGAAGATTCCAGTACAAATAAATCAAAGTGAAAAGAATTGACTGGCATGCATATTTCATGGAGATTTTCGGCAACTACTTAAGTCTCAGGGAATAAATTAATCCGCTTCCTGTACCATAGACAGAGTCCAACACAACACCAAGTGAATTTGGGGACCGAAAACACCATATGCAAATTGAACAAAGTTAAAACCAAAGAATAATCATGATAAATAATTTAGAAATTGAACATTCACCTCTGTGCAAGGCATTAGGAAACAACAGCTAGTTTTTAACAGGAAGATCACAAATAATCAATCCAATGAAAAGAGATAAGAAGAGCAGCATAGTTATTACTAAATTGTATGAGACGCAAAGCAGGTTCCACGAGCTCTTTAGGTATCTCTTCCACCTTCTCTGTTGCGAGCTTCTCAGAAACAAGGGCCTCTTCATATGTCAAGTTTTCTTTTCCACTAATTTTGCAAGTCCAAATTCGTTGACGATAAAAATTTATCCGATTCACATATTCTCTAATCCACATTTAGGAAAATAAGCTGGAAGTCACATTGCAAACGTTGAAGATTAATCAATTCTACTAAAGGAGCAACAGCTCGAATACCTATGGCTGTTTACTCCATCACTAAATTATCTGATGGAAAATTCATGCACAGTAACTGAGGTCATCAAATTTTCAAAGAACTTAAAACTGCAACTTGTTGCAGGAACTTAAGAGAAGAATCCACATAGAGGAGAACAATAGTTAATGTAGGCTCAAGCAATAATTCTCACATTCAAAGAAAAGGATACCGATAATCACGGAAGATTTCTTTTGTGCAACGAACTTGGTATACACGATCTTTAGGCTTTAAATCTTCAGGTGGCTCCAGCAAAGGAAATGGCATATTTTTCAGCAAAGGCATCGTTGAGAGCTCACGAGAATGAAACTTCAGTATGAATAATGCAACAACTGTATACCAGAGACCTATAGTTGAGACCAATCACCAAGGTAAGCATGTGCATTATAAACCTTGAAAATTCTAGTTAAAGTAGATGATGTTACAGAAGACCGATCAGTTCTCATTTCGCGTGGTGCCTCAAGAATAAAAAGGTACGGCCATATGCATATATAAGACAATGTTCAAGTTCCCAGTTCACCTATTCAGACTAGCTAGAGCCCCTAAAGCTCCATAATCACGATAATTTCAGACGATCTGAATGAGTTCCATACTATGCGCTAATGACTCAGAAGCACGACACTGAACACTTGAAATGCATGCACGCTCAAAACGCTAAAGGAACTATTGAGAAAGCTAAACGAATGCGATTGGACAATCAATAGAGAAAGGAACGGACTATTACGATGCAGGTTCTCTTCACCAACCCAGCTAAGCTTTTAAAAAACCAAGTCCAGTTTACGGTTCGTGAATGAAAAAAGAAACCCTAGAAACCTTTCGGATTCCGATTCGAGAAACGAAAGGAAAAAAAAAAACTGAAAGCGAAGGGAAGGAAAGGGGAAACGAAGAGAGCCCGAACGAAATTCCAAATCCGGTCAAAAGCAAAGAACTGAAGAGGGAAAAAGCAAGAAGAGAAATGAAAGACGAAAACCAAAATGCGACTGTTCAATACGAGAAATTAAACCTGGCGGCGGAATTTTCTCCGATCAATACGAAACTGAGATTCCCGCCATGAGCTAAGAAAATAACGTTGGGAGCGAGAGAGTCTTACAGTGACAGACTAATGAAAATGGAGCTGGGATAGATTGAGAAGAGGGGGATACAATGGTGGCGTCCTCCCGATGACAGCAGCTCCTCCTGATTCTCCGACTCCTCCGCCGCTGCTGGTGGCGGTGGTTCTCCCCGTTTTGAGGATTTTGAACGAGACGGCTTTACTGTATGTGGCCGCGCGTGGCGTGCTCCAAATTTATTTAGTTGTTCCTTCACTTTGGTCCTCGAAATCTTGTTAATAACTAAATCATCCCTGTTCTTTCAGGTGAGCTTTTGGGCTTTCATTTGTCGATCTGGCGATCTGTACTAGAAATGGGCCCTTAAGGAATGGGCTCGTAATGATCTATGGGCTTTGTGGATCTGTTCCCTTTTTCCTCCCATTTCACACTAAACAAATTACGAAATAGCTTGCATATAAAAAAATTCATTTTATTTTAAATTCCTTGCTATTTCAAATCAATTCCAAAATCAAACAACTCGGTATGAATAAGGGTAAGAAATCCCTGATCTAATGTTTCGGAGGACCTTCAAATCGAATGTAATCATACATAACCCCAAAGAAAGGACGGGCAGCTTTAATCTGACTCAAATAAATCGAGTTCTCCCCATCAACAAGCCGATCATTGGGCACACGGATACTGAACAGCCAGTGCAGGCCATGAATTCCATGTCTTGCTATAGCATTATCCTTCCCTATTAGCCCCGTCGTAAACACGGGCTTCCTTCTTGGATTCCGGTCGTTGAACCTCACCACGAGCTCCGCGTCAGCCGCTGAAGCCAGAGCTAGTTGAAGCGTGTAGTCTCCACTTGTGTCCACCTTCGGTAGATCGAACTTGATCTGCCATGTGGTTGCCCTGAAAGTGTTGTTTCCTGCGCTTCTGCAGAGAGGGAGGGGGACACATGAGAGTCTGGTCGAAAGGGATAATGGGTTGGAATAAATGGATGAATCGAGATAAGTTACCGCGGGACATGAGCGTAGAACCAATCCTGGAAGAAGTTACTGACTCCAACTTCGTAGACTAGATCATGCTTCGGGTACATTTCAGCGTATCGCGACCATAATCCATATTGTCTGAATCTGTTTGCAGAATACAGTATGTGGGATTAGATCATAGAAATGTGAAACTTGGTGTAATTGATGTGGGAAGATTGAAGATTACTAACCTTTGATGATTGGCGTACAGTTTATTCATTAGCGTAGGGTATGCATCAGGAACATGGAACTCAGCAGCTGTCCTGTCAGGAACACCTATGTCCCAGAGAGTTGGACCGTTCCTTGGTGGATCAAACACAATATTTCCCAGTTTGATCTTCGATCCTGCATTATTTCATTATTAAACTGAAAACGTTTGAAGATGATTTCGAAGTAATGGCTGGAAAAGGAACATACCGGGACGAATTGTGATGTTAACTTTGTACTTGTAGTCCCCAATTGTTCCAGGGACCCAACCGTACAAGCTGTAAATTCCTTCTCTGATGTTTTCGATCGAGAACCTGCCTTTCTCGTCAGCTCGAGTCCAGAATTGATACCCCTGCAAAAAAGAACGATACAGTTCCTGACTGAAACCTGAACATCGAAAGAACTTAAAACAGTGTCTAGTGATCAGTTTACCTTGCCATCAGTTTGCCATGATCCCGCTTTTCCCGGCATTGCCAGCCCAACATATGCAGACCCAGCAGACATAAACCCATTGCTTGTATATCTGAAGCAGGCCACAACGATTCATATGTTTGCCAAATTCGCGACGAACTCTATCGATAATAATAACGACTGCAAAGTATATATACATACATACCTGTCACGTACTAATAATCGGCCTACAACAGTTCCTCGTTGAAGCGCTGTAGGGAAATCTTCTGAGTTAACAAAGTCATACGGCCAGCTCTTTACTTCCTTGTGCATCTGAGAATTTAATACTCCGACTTATCAAACTGAGGAACACTGATCATGATGAAGAAGAACAAAAGAAAGGGCTCAATGATAAATGATTATTACCCGTTTCTTAGCATCAGGCCATAGCGTTGAAGGTTCTCCAGCATTCAGGTAAACTAAAACCGGGCCAAAGACCTTCTTCCAAGGCTCGCCATTTCTATATGCAGTATTCAAGTCCTTCCCAGCGTAATGAGTACTAGTGAACATCTACAAGAAGCAAACAGAACTCTCACACCAGCTGAAGAAACTGAAGCTAATAGAAAATCTCCAGGAAATCTACATACATTGAGCGAAATGGGGCCAACATGGGAGGTAAGATCCTGCTTAGTCGGTCCCCCAACACGAAACTCGTCACTAGGAGTGATCATCCAGAACCCCACTCGACGTTTCTCCGATATCCATCCATGAACCTTATTGTCCTTGTCCTCACATGAGTACTGGTACTTGTCATCCACCTAAGAGAAACAAGCAGACTTCAGTTTTTCTTTGAGGCATTTTATCAAACACCTAACCTGCTATAAAACAAACTATTTCGTTACCTCGCCTCTAAGCTCAGGGTTGCTGGGATGAGTCAAGAGAACAGCTTCCTTATAGGCTAAATGCCGAGCATTTGTCACATCCTCTTCCGTCGGCATCACCCTCTGCCTGCCATCCGATATCGCCATGAAATGAAACCTGCAAAAAAAAAATGTTCAGTCCGATTTCAGCAAATATCTTCCAGGATTTCCAGACTGTAGTTTCTGAGGTTCTTACAGTTTCTCGGCGGGCCTGAAAACCACCCTAATTTGATCCATATCAACATCAGGCCACCCCTCCATCCGCTCCAGGATCGTGTACATGTAAATCCCCGCGCTCCCCTTCCGCAATATGTACCTTTTGTCGACGTTCAACGGGACACTGTCATCATCTTCAGGCTTCCATTTCTTGCTGAAGGAAATTTCAATCTGATCCTCATCGTGCTTCACCACTCTGAAATCCTTTGCTGGCAATCTGAAAAGAAGAAGAAAAAAATCAGAATTCAAGACTAGAAAAGCTGAACAAATTCTCTGTTTCTGTACGTACTTGTCGAAGCTATTGTGTACACCAGGCTTGTTCCAGACGACGTCCCAGTATCCCCGACGATCGTAGAGATTACTGGTTTCAAGAACATTGTCGATGTCTTCGTATTTGATCCCGATAACGTGGCCATCTGGGCTGAGGAAAGTAACTTGAACTATACCGTTATCGATTGTTACCTGTTAATCATGGACAAATGACAAAATTCATTTATAATTAGTTGAATCATGAGTGTAGATTATGATCAGAAGAAAGATATTACTGTAAGAGCATACAGTTCTTGAATCTCTTCTGTGAACTAGTCGGATAGCTGAACTGTTGTTGGATCCTGGACTTCCCCTGGACAATGAAAAGAAAGCAGATTAAGTTCTAAGCAATTTTCTTTCCCGTAGCAGCAACTTCTGGACGGGAGCATAGTTATCATGAAGTTGTTTGATAAGGAGTGGTAATTTAATTTTGATTTTTGACTTGAGTTATTTGGATTGATATGATTCGATTTGGTTTGGGACAATAACATCAGTTTTGTGATGAATAAGAGATGAGCCAACACGCTCCTTTATTATTGCTAAGTTTCAAGTTATTTTCTCTTCATAATATGTTTTGAATTTAAAGTCAACGTTTTCACCCACGTAAAAAGGTAGATTTCACTATGCTCGCTGGATATACTTACTACTTACATTGTCCCACATCTCACATAAATAATCTTGTTCCGAACTTGACATGTAATGGAGCGAACATGAATACTGAGGTACTAGCCTTAATCTAGACACATTACCACTCTTATAGTTGAGCAAGAAATTTTAGAAAACGCATACATTACGATTCTTGTTGGTCATGACTCGTGTATACCATTAACATTAAACTTGATGTATTACAAATTGAAAGGAGTGTAAGTGGTTCGGCCCATGAACTAGTTTTATGTGTAGTCTTATGGGCCAGTTCAACATTATCTATGAATTGGCCCATAAAAATACACATAAAATTGGGCAATGTACCGACCCACTTACACCCCATTAATAATTTGACCATAACTTCTAATATCGTAGTCAATTTTTCTATTCGTATTTTTATTTAAAAGATTAAAAAGGTTATAAGTTGAGAAAATATAGTAGGTTATAAATAAATTAATCAATTTAGTAGAATTTGTATATGTTAATAAATTAATCACCTACCATATTAAGGTGTTATTTAGTCCTCTAACTATGAACTGAAAAAACACAGAAAAGAGACTGAGTATCTGTCTATCTGAATTAACGAGACAGGATGAATCAAAAATGGAGAAAATTTAATAGGGTGGTTTTAATAATTAATTTCACCAATCAAAACTAAACAAAATGCGACTGAAGAATGAATTAAAAGCAGAGGCAGGGAGAAGATGAAGAACCTAACCGAAGTCTTCACGGCAACGGCGGCGACGGCCGTTGTAACCAGAAAGAAGAAAGCCCAGTTCAGCCGACAGAACAGAGCTCTTGCAGAGATCTTCTTCATTTCGACTCTGTTTCTGCACCTTTTCCCCCACTACGGTAACCTGAAATTAGAGTTCTCAGGAAAAGAGATTACCCACATTGCCAAGAAATCGACTCAATTTTGTCAGCAAAATCGTTCAACTAACACAAGAAAATTTGAAGCGGGGAAAAATACCTTGCTTACACTCTGTGTGATTGGAGAAAAAAACAGAGCATGAGGCAGAGGGAGCTGAGACGTTTAAGCTATTAATAGGTAAATAGATTAATTAGTGTTCTTTTCATTTGTCCTCTAATTGTTGTATTAATGGAGTTTCTTAACATAAAAAGGGAAAATATCACTTTTGGCCACCTATACTTTGCCAACTTAACAAATAGACCCCCTATACTATGAATCGCTCTTTTTACTACCTCCTACTTTGCCGTTTTGGTCATTTCGTTTCAATATTCGTCTTCTTAACATTAAATTTGGACACATCCACACACTGACAAAGAGAGGTATCGGAGGTAGGAGATGAAGAGTTGGTTAGGGAGGTAAATTGGGGAGATATCACGAATAGTATGGTGGAATATGGAAGGTTTAAAAACCACACATTTTATTCGTCGATTTCATCATACCTAATTATATATACTTATATACTCGATTAAAAAACGCTTAGTAAGCTAATACATGACTATTGGAACTAACATGGTGTACTGAATGATCAATGCACATCAATTAACGTCATGAAGATGAAAGTTGGAACGGAAGGATCCAAACGATAAAGTGGTCGAAGTAGGAGGGGTAAAAAAAACAATTTTTCAATTTATAGTATAAGGGCTATTTTGTTAAGGGGGCAAAATATTATTTTCCCAAATAAAAATAAGAAATGATGTTGCCAAATGTAGTAGGTCTTTTTTAACCAAGATGGACCTTTTTAAGATTTATATTAAATATTTAGACCAATATTCAACTTCTTCCTTTTTGTGTCTTATAACCAATGGTTAAAAAACCAGACCGGACCGGCCGGTTGAACCGGTTAGACTGTGAACCGGTCAATCAGCCGGTCCGATACCTTACAAGATGGTCCTTTCAATTTACCGGCCAGCATAACTGGTTAAACCATCAAACCGTGGTTTGCGCCGATTTCAAACCTCTTCACCCTTATTTGTGTCTTATAACCAATGGTTAAAACAACCGACGCTTCGTGAAACGGAAATCACCAAAGCGTCTGATGGTCTTTCATTTACCGGCTTGACTGATGACGTCAATACCGGCGTCACGATACCTTACAAGATGGTCCTTTCAATTACGCCAGCATAACTGGTTAAACCATCAAACCGTGGTTTGCCGGCCGGTTTTAATCAAACCGCGGCTCACCCAGCATAAATAGTTTCTGCTCAATTAAAACAGCAGCACCCAGGTTTGAACCTGGGTCTTCTGCATGAAGAGGAAATACAACTACCAACCAGGCTGCTTGATTTGTTTGTTTAAGTACTATATTCATTATATAACAATATATTGTGCTACGTAATTACTACAGTCATTTGATATAATGATTGAAATAATATGTGTCACCCTTACCAATGGATGAAAAATATGAGTATAAATATTATAATTGATGCTAATCATGAAGACACTATCACGTTCATACTTCCATGATGATATTAATCATGTGTCGGTGTAGAACTTTTTAGTAGTTATTGGATTTTGCGGACTATGGACGTTGTTGTTTGCATTCGTATTGTAATGAACTTTGAATTTCCATGTGAAAGTTTGGTTTGTGATTGTGAACTTTCAGTATAATGTTCAAGATTCATGGCTAAAAAGTATGGTTACCGCTAAATTTGTTGTGTTTTGTGAACTCTGTACTACCGGTATTTTCCGGTAATTAGTGAATATTTGTCCGGTCCGGTATTTTACTGCTAAATTTTATATTTATTTTTAAATTAATATTACAAACGGTTCTAAACGGTTTAGCCGGTATAGAACTGCGGTTGAACCATTAAACCTTATACCATTGACATATCCGGTATGATATCCGGTACGTTTTGAAAACATTGCTTATAACTAGTTGTGGAATTAATTAAATGATAGGGTATCTGAATTCTGATTCACTTATTCTGAAATCTGATTAAAGATCTAATTGTAAAATTTCAGATTTTTTGTTACTAAAATATATAATGTTTGTTCTTTTAGGGGTAGTTTGGGCGGGGAATTGGGGCCGGAAATTAGGCTTCAAGGGACTGACGTCCCACTTACGAAACTCTAGTGGATGACAACCTATCCACATAGTTGAGGTTTGAACGAGCAGAGTCGGAGTCCGGGAAATAAAAGTTGATACTTTGTATAGAATGGTTGCATTTTGTTAAATTGAGTTGTCGGGAGAGGATTCATGGTTGGTTTATATAACATTCTTTAGCATGTCTCACTCAGCTAAAAGGTTCACCAAGTCTTATGCAAGGGGAAAATGGTATATTGGGGCTAATATGATTCGATGGCAAGACTTCTTTTTTATCATGAAGACTCTCTTTTTCATAAAAAAAACTTTAGGCGCAATGCACCTAACATTCATTCAGAATCAAACGAGTATTAGACACATCAAGTACATCATTATGTGACTAATAGGCCAGTAATATATCAGAAATGGGGACATTATGTACACCAAGTGACATCTCATGCCCAATGCTAGCTAAGTAGTCAGCTGCCTGATTGCCCTCGCGATAAATGTGGATGATCTCGACCTCACACGCCCTCTACATCAGCTCATGAATTTGGTCCACAACAGTGGAGTGTTGTTGGGCTGCTACCTTATTGTGGCATTTCAAACTCACTACACTTCGAGAGTCAAGATGCACATGTACTCTCCGGTATCCTTTCTCCCAAGCTATTAAAAAATATGTCACAACCGCCCTTAACTCTGCACGAGTGATCGAAAACACACCCAGACTTTAACATCATGTCACCAGTTAGCCGTCTGATTTCATGTTTGCTTTGGAATGAACTAAATATTGGCTTAGAGTCATTTTTTTAACTAGTTATTAGTAAAAAAATATAATGTTAACTAATTATCAGAACAAAATATGTTAATTAGTTAACTGGTCGGTCGTAGGAGGCCGGTCGCCGGAGACTTGTCGGTCGGTCACCAAAAAAAATAAGTTCTTAATTTAAATAAAATAATTAAATTATGTGAGCAATGTCCTTAATACCCCTAACAATTTAGATCGTTGGAGCGATAAAAAAAAAAGGTCAAAGGGTAATGGTTGATTGTAAATGTTGAAAGTTTCAAACCCTTATAAAAGTTTGGACGCTGATCAAAGCCTGGTGAAAATGCAATAGAAGTCTAAAAGAATGGTTGTGGGAGAACTAAAAAGAGAAATACGCAGAGACATAAAAGAAATAGAAATCAATCTCTTTCTAAGATGAAATATTTTTCACGCCTGTTGTCACAGTACTCGTATATTCTACAACTATACATGAATTTAAATTTCTATTCATATATAGCACATTGACTTGGTGCTACATGTCTTCTTTTAGTTGTCGATCTTCTAAAGAGTAATCGAGTCCCTTAAGTATTCGTCATCCACTAAGTTGTGCAACATGTTGTCATGGGTCTATTGAGGAGACTCCACCCATCAAACGTTTGTAACTTTTGGCTCAAGGAAGTGCTCTCGCACCCCATCAGACATCTTTGCCTAGGATACATATACTTTCAAATCCATCCAACCACAGTCACTGTGAGTTTTACCGACCCAAAACTCCATCAAATCGGTTTGCTTTGACCGACCGGTTACGAATGGACGACCGGCTATTCTGGCCGGTTTGGTTGCCAATGCCTTTTCTATGAGAAGAAAAGAATGATTATTATTTCTGCCGCAAATAACAAAGTGCTACTTCCTCGTCTTGGACCAAGAAAGATCACCATTCTAAACAAGGCCATAATGCCCGAAATGAAAGAATGCCAAGTTGAATACAACATGCTACCTACAAGGCTAGAACATAGCACTTTGACCCCTCTACTTTGTCAACTTAACAGATAACCCCCTATACTATAAATCGCTCTTTTCACCCCCTCCTACTTCGACCACTTTTCCGTTTCAGTCCCTCCGTCCAACTATCGTCTTCTTAACATTAAATTTGGACACATCCCACAACCAACAAAGAGAGATATTGAAGGTAGGAGACGAAACGAAGAGCTGGCCATGGAGATAAACTGTGAAGGTATCGTGAAGAATATGGTGAAATACAAAGGGTTTTAAAGCCACACGGTTTATTCGTCTATTTCATCCAATCCAATTATATACATTTATATTCCCAGTTCAAAAACCCTTAGTAAGCTAATACATGGTTATTGAAGCTAACGTGGTGTACTAAATGCGCATCAGTTAACGTCAAGAAGACGATATTTGAAACGGAAGGACCCAAACAACAAAATGGTCAAAGTAGGTGGGGTAAAGAGAGAAATTTATAGTATAGGGGGCATTCTGTTAAGTTGAAAAAGTAGAGGGGCAAAGTGCTATTTTCCCTAAATAACAAGATGTTTGCATTGCATGTTCTTCGCTCATATCTCAATATCAGACAAGATATGCCTACAATTATATCTCAATTTTCCCCAGAGGATGATTTAGCACACCTCAGCTACTTGCTTTATTTTGTTACCATAAAAATATGGTCGCTTGGAACAGTGAGGCAAAGGAAAATGTATCAATGGGTTCCAAACATGTAGTTTAGGATTTAGGGAAGCCTATTATCAAGAAAATTTCAAAATCCCCAGTGTTTGTTGTAGTGGACTTTTACCTGTACAGAGTGCCTGAATTAGTTGGTTTAGATCATATTAGGGTTTACTTCGTTGCTTGTGAGCACCCTAGGGTTTTGCTTTGTGGATCATCCTAATTCTAAAAGAGAGAAAAGTGAAGAGGAATTGAAAGGGGAATGGTTATAATTAGGTATAATATAGACTTTTAGGTGTCAAAATTGAAGAGGTGAATTCCTTGTAAAGAAAGGAAAGGGGATTATTTAGCTAGGAGATGTGTGGGAGGTTAAATTGTTTGTTTTTTTTTTCAGGACATCTCCCGAAGAGATATCGTAGACCGTGAGCCAACCTAGGAGATAAAAAAAAAGGAAAAGGAAAAACAACGGGAAGGGGGAGGAGGGTGGGGGGTGTGAAAATTTATCCACCAACAAATTACCTAGCCTACGGATCTTAAGTTGATCAAGCCTGAAACATTCGGTAAAAAGGTCAAAGCCTCTTTGGCAAGACCAAGAGCAATGCTATTTTGAGTCGTTGGAAAAGTCTTATATTGAATAAAAACAAGCTCATTAATCCACTGTCTAATTTCGTGAAACATTCGATAAAAATGTCAAAGCCTCTATCCAAGTCATTACTCCACCCAATGAAATTGAATATGACAATTACCTTATTACTCAACCGTCTAAGAAAATGGTTCTTAATTATGAAACGTGAGCAGCACATTTGGTAGTCGGTTACCATAACACAAGCCGGAAAATCTTAAATTAAGGAAAATGGAACAATCAACAAAAGGTTGAGAAGAAAGAGGGATTGTACGTAACTGCCTTTCCAACTCCTAATAATTATGCATAAATATTATTTAAGTTCTCAAAATTAACGCCCCAATTAACTCAGTGGTGTAAACTTACATAATTGACTTGTTATGAATAATTTCAAATTTAAATTAATTGTCAATTGGAAATCAATTAACGCAGTAATCAAAATGAAAATATTAATTAGCAATCAATTTCCCACCCAATCAACGGTAGCTGGATTTTGACTAGACTAGAGTCGTAGCTTAAGGATTTCCATCGGAAACTACCACCGTGTGACAACGGCTGCCGAAAAGTAGGGTGGCATTCGGCCGGGTCGGCCCGATTATCTGGCGGACCAATAACCGCCCTAATATTTGTCCGTTTTTTAACCGCCCGATCCGGACCCGTCGGTTCTGTTTTCCTTACCGTGACCGTGGCCGACGGGTAGGCGGGCACCAACGGTTATACCCGATCGCGTGAACCCAACATTTGCCCTGTAAATTTCGAACTCATAAATACAGCCCAACGCTTCCCAACCAATTGGGCATGCATAATTATGGGTTTTAATTAGCCAAATAAGAACTAATTAACACCGAAATGCGAATATCTAAATTCGAAGAAAATAAATTTAAAACAATAACGATGGATGATTGCCCAACTCCTCATCAAATCATCCATTTAGGTTGCATTCCAAGTTGCCCGGTTAATCTGGGGGACCAATACTCGTCCCTAATATTTCGATTTTTAATTGTCAATCGCCCGACTTAGACCGTTATTTTAAAGCATCGGTTATAAAACCGCGTTAGACCGAGTCGATTAACGGGTAGTTGTTTCCGGATTCAGGTGGTGCCACCCCTACCGAAAAGTGCAGATCACCTACTGAAAAGGAGACCAACGACCGAAATTTTTAGTTCAGAACCTTCATCTTATGCACTAGGCCTCAAGCCAAAAAGAAATCACAGGAAGAACACTTCCTCTAGAATTAATCAAGGATTAAGATCCTTTTTAGCAACGTCAAAATGACGAGCTGAAATTTCACAGATTGGGATGAACCACAATCTCTAGAATAGTAACCACAAAACGAACCATCAAATCAAGGATTAAGATCCTTTTTAGCAACGTCAAATTGACGAGCTGAAATTTCGCAGATTGGGATGAACCACAATCTCTAGAATAGTGACCACAAAATGTACTAATCCAGGATTAAGATCCTTTTTAGCAACGTCAAATTGACGAGCTGAAATTTCGCAGATTGGGATGAACCACAATCTCTAGAATAGTGACCACAAAATGAACTAATCCAGGATTAAGATCCTTTTTAGCAACGTCAAATTGACGAGCTGAAATTTCGCAGATTGGGATGAACCACAATCTCTAGAATAGTGACCACAAAATGAACTAATCCAGGATTAAGATCCTTTTAGCAACGTCAAATTGACGAGCTGAAATTTCGCAGATTGGGATGAACCACAATCTCTAGAATAGTGACCACAAAATGAACTAATCCAGGATTAAGATCCTTTTTAGCAACGTCAAATTGACGAGCTGAAATTTCGCAGATTGGGATGAACCACAATCTCTAAAATAGTAACCACAAAGCACAATCCAAACACCAGAAACACCTCCCACTCTGGTAGCTCAAAACAGATCTGATGCCCATCTTCAGTTCCGAAGTCCTTTTTCAGCTCCGATGCCCTTCTTCAGTACACTCCTTCGGATCTGAAGCCCTTCACCACCTTCGGTGTCCTCCCTTGGATCTCCAAAATCACAAAACAACAATAAGTAAAGTAAAGAAGTAAAAAGGTAAAACTCACATGATCGATTCCCGATGCAGAACGTCCAGCCGTTGAGCCAATAATCCAAATCGATGAACCACCAAAGGAGATGATAGGGGTAGATCCAAAGGAATCCACAATCCATCTTATAACTTAAAACTCTGAATAAAACTGTAGTAATTCAGTTCTTCGATTGATCAACATATTCATATCACATGTATTATTTATAATCAATTACTGTGTAAAGTAAAACACGAACTACACATAACAACGGTAAAAAAAAACTTTAAAAAATTAAATGGTGACGCCCAGGTGCTGTGACATTAACGGCCCATCTATTTATGTCGTGGCATAATTGGAGATCTACTACCATTAGGACACCCCTTAGTGTCCTCATATTAGGACACCCCTTACAACCATAGGATTAGAAGTAGATCTAATGGCCTAAATTAATCTGGACAAAACAGTCATTTGGAATTTGTATATATAGTAAATCGTATTAGGGTTTTACCACAAACCCTAATTCTCTTTACAATCCCAGAAAAACTACTCTCCGATTCTCTCAGACTCGACGATGTCACATCCGTCGGCAACCTCTATGAGGTGTGTGCGGAGGGCGTTGACGCTATCGCGGGTGACGATGATTGGAGGCGGCGGCTTGTTCTTGGATCCGGCGGGGCGGCCTCGCGGGCGGCCTCGGGTGATTTCGTCACGCTCACCGCTTCCTCCACCGTCACCATCGGACTGGATGAGATCTTTGATGGTGGAGTCGGTGCGGTGGCGCTTGTGAGAGTCGTTGAGGCCGCTTTGTTTCTCTGCTTCTTCTTTTTCTTTCTTTATATTCCTTTTGATTTCTTTCTCATCCGACCATTTAACTATTTGTTCTGATTTGTTTTTAAGTTTTGATTTTATTTTTATGTTTGAAGATCTACTGTAGGGACTCCACATGGTGGTGATTTGGATTAATGGAAATTGGGGTTACAAGGGGTGAATAATGCTAATTCAACAAATGGATTATCTTGATTCGTGCTCATGTTGTTGTTGATGAAGAAGAGGCCGCCGCCATTGGTGGAATCGGGAAGATGAAGAAAAGGTAGCTGCCATTGGTGGAATCGGTAGACCACAACTACTACTGATTCATTCAATAAGAGAGGGAAAGGGGATTTTGTGAGGAGAGATGATGGAGCTTTAATTTTGTACATACACCTTTCCTTTCCTTGCTTAGATTTTTAGGAATCTACCAATTTCATGATATGGAATAAGTTTGAAATCTACCTGGTTTTTCTTCCTCTGGGTTTTGTTATGATTTCCTGTTAAGAACATGTTCATATTTAGGACAGCGTTGTTCCATTTTGGCGATTTAGGAACATGTTTGTATTGTTCCATATAGCTACTTATGGAACATAATATTGATATTATTGTTCCATTTTCAATTTTATTCAAGGTTTTTATGATTTTCTATGTTCCAATTTGGTGATAAGGAACAAAATTGATTTTCAAAAGTTCCATTACTTTTAAAATGGATCACTGTTCTGAAACAATAAAAGAGAAATTGTTCCGAAATGATAAAAGAGGAACTGTTTCGAAACAATTTCCACAAAAAGTGTCGTCGTAATCTCCATAAAATCATAGCTGTAAATTGACTACTAGTAAACAATTTTCAAAAAAAGAAAGGAGGAGTAAATTTTTGGAAGAAATCATATGATATTGCTAAATTAACTATTATGAAAATTAATTACCAAATAAAGATTAATATTTCTGAATAAATATTAAGGAAAGCGAAGAAAAAATGAAATTGTGATCATAAAAAAAGAATTAATTGGTTACTAATAAAATAGAGCATTTAATTAACAATAATTAAATTCAAATTTAATTATCAATAAAAAATATGAATATTAATTGAAAATCAGGATTTAGTTAACAATAATTATTATTATGGAAATAATATAAAAAAATCTGCAATTAATTAAACATTAAAATTACCCTTTTATTTAATTAATATGACCTTCAGATCTCTAAGATTAAATCCTATGATCCTAAGAGGTGTCCTCATATAAGGACACTAAGGGGTGTCCTAACGGTAGAATTTGCCGCATAATTGGGCTAGGCCACGTGGTGGGTTATCTTATAGAGATACGTGGGCTTATCTAATGATTTCATGGGCCTAACGGCCGGAAAATGTCACAGGTTCAACAACGTCACAGTAACATTAATGTCCCCAATGCTCTCGGAATTCTAAATCACTATGAAATTCAATTATCAAACATCGTTAACGATTCATTGTGGAAAAACATAATTATTTAACGATTATATTCATTCATTAAAAAAAAAATGATGAGCCTAAAAATTTCTAGGTTTTATGGACATGATTGACCATTTATTCGTAATTTGTTCCCCGATTTTATAATTTCCGACATTATTAGATTTAAAAATATTTCTAAATTACTATACATAGTGATAACTAGATGTCCGCCATTTTCACGCTAACGAAGTGAAAAATAAAATAATTATAAAAAAAGGGAGTGCAACACGAGGACTTCCCAAGAAATCACCCATATTAATTCTACTTCGTTCAAGCTCGTTTAACTTTGAACTTTTGATAGCATCTGGTAATTAGTGCCGGTATGATCACACCCATTTACTTTTTGTCAGATGCTTCATGAGGTAGCGAGTGTGAGTTCAGATTTATTACATGTTAAGTTATGAGTCTCTAACTAAATGTCACTCCATTTTTTTTATAGATAGAAGATTATAATCTCGTTGAAGATTCTTAAATACATCTCAATAATATTCTATATACACTTCTACCTATGTACTCTTATAATTTCTCTCTAAAATCATACTATCTCTTATACGTTTTATTCTTGTAGACAGGGGCGGAGATAGGGGGAAGCCGGGCCGAGCTCCGACTCACCTCATTTTCAGTCCCGAGCGTTAAATTCTAGTGTAAATGTGATTTTTTTCGAATCCGGCTCAGTACAAATTTTAAATCTAGCTCAGTGTTATATTAATTCGACTCAGTTTATTGTTATTCAACTTAAAAACTAAATATATTTTAAAATATTTATCTTTTTAAGCTAGTATAGTTAATATACTCAATCATATTAAACATACCCTTCTTTAATACTAATATTTGTTCAACATGTGTAGAGGGTTGAGTAAGCCCAATATTTGTTCGACTTATGAATAAGTAAGAATACAATATTTGATGATAAATCATTCAAATTAATTAATAAAAAATATGGTGGCACATTCCAATTTTCATTTGGTCAAGAGTAATAATAATAATCTTAAGAACAAATATATATTAATGCTGAATAGCATTACATTATGAAAGTAAATAATATATGTACAGTATTATATATTTTAGTAGTAATTGTATTATACTATTATTAAAATCTAAAAAAAAAATATTTCAATTTTGGCTCAAGACATCTTCTAGTCCTGGTTCCGTCCCTGCTTGTAGAGTTTGAATTCGACCGTAAACTCTCATTATTCAATATTCGTGTTTGTTTTTAGTAGTAATAGACTTGATAGTCTATGTCAACAGAGCTGGTGCTTTCTTGAAATGCATACAGCCACCCTACTTCATATCAATTGTACATATATGAGCCACTTGTGAATGGCTATTATCACTACTGATGGGCCTAGCCCGACGAAGTCCAAAGGCCCACACGACGGCCCACGAGGCGACCCACATGGTAGCCCGAACACAGCGGCTAGGGCAGGGGGCCCGGACTCAGGCGGTAAATCAGATGGGCCGAATAGGCAGGCCCAGGAGGTGGAGTGAGGCCCAAAGCGACGACCCAGCTCGGCGGCCTCCTAGGGTTACTCGGCGACACTTAGGTTTCCAAGACAGAGCGGACACGTGTCAACATCCTACAGGAGCTACAAACGAGTGGCTAAGATTCAGCCTTGGCGACCAAGGCATGGGTACTATAAATACCCCCGTACACCCTATTAACCGGGGACAACACTTTTACCCAGCGGACAAACGCTCTGCGGTACGTTACTCGCCTCCCTCTCCCATTCCTTAAACTGATCGCCTCCCCTTTTCCTTGAACTAACTACCCCCCCACACTACTTACGAGGTACACCACTCCTGGAGGACCAACAGGCTTGGGCTTCCATTATTGGGCCAGGCGACAAGGCTGGAACAATTGGCGCGCCAGATAGGGGGCGGTCAGGCGACTTTTCAAGACGAATGACTTCATCAGCGATTCCCACTCTGATGGGCGAGGATGGCGAAAGAGGAGATGGAGTAACACCTGTCAAGTATGTCAACCCAGGTTCTCGAACAGACCCAAACCTCACTAGAAACATGGAGCGTGAATTCGAAGGCGACTCGGAGTCTCAGAGTACTATTCTGACCGGCGATGCCTATGAGCTGTTGGAGCAGCGATTTCGGTCCCTTGAGCAACAGAATGCTGAGCTCACACAGATGTTGAAAACGGTGATCGCCCAGCAAGCTCAAGCTCTCAGGGCCAACACTCAGGACAGGCAATCGCCACAGGACTCCCATTTGGAAGTGTTACAGCAATTCCTCCCGGCTACTCAAATCTCCCCCGCACAGATGGCGGTTCGCCAACCTCTGTCCAGGGCGATACTCGCCGAGCCACTACCTAAGGGTTGGTTCCGCCCAACCTAGATAGGTATGTAGGTACTGGCGACCCGGACGAGCACTTGCAAGCCTTCCAGATCGCCATGCAAATGCAGCAGGCTGGCGACGCCGCATATTGCAGAGCTTTTCCGGCGACATTGGAGGGCGAGCCAGGGAGTGGTACATGAATCTACCAGAGGACATCATAACATCGTGGGAGGGCTTTGCGAGGATCTTCTCACAGAAGTATGAGTGCAAGAAAACAAGGACGGTCCCGTTGCAAGCGCTGGTGAGCCTGAGGCAAAAGCCGAACCAGTCGCTGAAGGAGTTCTTTGATGAATGGACTGGGTCGTCCAATCCATCAAGAGGGTAGATCATGAAATCGCTGCGGCAAGTTTATTCCAGTCGACTCATAACGGCAGGCTGCGGGAGTCGCTGCTACAGGTGGCTCCGAAGTCGCTATCCGACTTGGAAACCAGAGTACACAAAATTATTTTGATTGAGGAGCAGTTAGCAGAGCCTTTACATGGAGCGGCGAAGATGGAAGAAAAGCCCGTTACAGGGAACAAGCAGGCCAAAGGGCAGCCCTCCGAGACACGGCCATACGAGAAATATCGCCCAGGGGAGCAAAGGCGTTACCAAGAGAGAGGATACTTGATAACACGTGTTTACCAAGGTCGTATTCCTCGAGGTCCTCTCATAAGCTCGTACTCACAAAGTTCATGAACGGTCTAAACATTTAAAATTGAGTTTTGGTTTTGAAAGAGAACAAATCAAAAGCATTAACAATGAAAAACAAACAAGGTTTAAGCAAGAAGAAAGTTGGAACAAATCAAAGTTAAAGAGGTTCTCTTGGTAGGTAGTTTCATCATGCTCAAGATGAATAATTGAACAAACAAGCTAATCAAGATCGAGTTTGCATTCGGATGACCATGCATTTCACTTCTTTAGACTCGATGCACTCTCGTAGCACCTAATCCCTATCCCAAAACCACTCAATCTAGGCTCTCGCTCTCAAACTAAGTGAAAATGGGATGCATTCTAAGTGTTTGATGAAATGCCAAGACACAAGACCCTCTCTTAAGACTCTATGACCACAAGGCTAGGCACAACACTCTCATATAAATGCCCTAACACTAAGAGATTCACCCAAAAAGCCTTTTCAAACTCAATTGAATGAAATTCCTCATGCACACCAAGTGTTCGATAAAATGCCCAAGAGAGAAATCAAGTGAAAATGGTTGAAATAAGATGATCTAATCTCTTAGAACACACTCACTTCAATCCCTAGACCTACAATCTATGCAATCCAAGCACTCTCATGCATCAAATTACAATGAATGGACCAAATTAAGCAAACATGGCATTAAGAACAAGTCTAGGAATCATCCTCATACAACCAAGATCAATCATGGCAAGTTCTATACAATCATCTCTCTATCATAGCACAACTATTCTACCCATCCAAGATGAACCCTAGAAACTCAGCCACACATGGCCAAGGGAGTAAAGAGGAAAGAAGTAAGAATGGTCACCAAGAACACCATGGTTGAATCCTTGATTTGATCTTCACTTCTTCACTTGTAGCACTTCTCCCAAGGTTGGTTGGCTTCAATCCTAGCTCCAATGGCTTCAAATTGCTCCAAAAACGTGCTCTAGGGTTTGAGGGTTCGTGGAAATGTATTTGGGGTTCAAGAGATATCCATTCCTCCCCCAAAAGAGTGAAAAACGTGGGTATTTATAGTGCAGGGGACAGTGCACGGCGTGCACCCCTGCACGGCGTGCAGGGTGCACGGCGTGCATGGGTGCACGGCGTGCACCTTGGAGCTAAACACATTTTTGACTCCTCCTGAACAGCCCGTGCACCAACTGTGCATAGTGCACGGGCGTGCATCATGCACGGCGTGCATAGGTGCACGGGCGTGCACCTCCTCAGCTCTGCAGAAGGCTCGATCTTGTAACGCTCATATCTCCCTCGTCCGGACTCCAAATGACCTCCCGTTTGCTCCTATACGCTCCTTGTCATCCGTACTTTGATGCCATAACCTGAAAATGCACAGAGGCAACTCCAATAGCCCACGAATTTGGCTCCAAAGTAGCAACCGGACAACAAAATGACACTTTGCACAAGATTTCAATTAAAGCATATAAATCATGTCATTTCACGAATAAACACGGGTATTTCATAGGTCATTCATAAGCTTAAAATGCACTAATTAAAGTCACATCAATACCCTGGAGAGCAAAGGGGTTATCAGGAGAGAGGATATCAAGAGGAGAGGGCAGATTATACACCCCTCTCAGAATCGCGAAGAAAGATTCTGCTGTATATGCAGCATAAGGGACATCCCATCAACTGGCCGGGGCCAATGTTCACCCCGGCGGATCAGCGAAGTCGCCAAAAGTTCTGCGATTTCCACGACCTAAGGGCATTGGAATCGCTGTGTAAGACCTAAGGGCATCAAATTTATCATGTAAGACCTAAGGGCATTGGGATCGCTATGTAAGACCTACGGGCATTAACAAATCGCCATGTAAGACCTAAGGGCATTGGAATCGCTGTGTAAGACCTAAGGCATCAAATTTATCATGTAAGACCTAAGGGCATTGGGATCGCTATGTAAGACCTACGGGCATTAACAAATCGCCATGTAAGACCTAAGGGCATTGGGATCGCTATGTAAGACCTACGGGCATTAACAAATCGCCATGTAAGACCTAAGGCATTGGGATCGCTATGTAAGACCTACGGGCATTAACAAATCACCATGTAAGACCTAAGGGCATTGGAATCGCTGTGTAAGACCTAAGGGCATCAAATTTATCATGTAAGACCTAAGGGCATTGGAATCGCTGTGTAAGACCTAAGGGCATCAAATTTATCATGTAAGACCTAAGGGCATTGGAATCGCTGTGTAAGACCTAAGGGCATCAAATTTATCATGTAAGACCTAAGGGCATTGGGATCGCTATGTAAGACCTACGGGCATTAACAAATCGCTATGTAAGACCTAAGGCATTGGGATCGCTATGTAAGACCTAAGGCATTAACAAATCGCTGTGTAAGACCTAAGGGCATCAAATTTATCATGTAAGACCTAAGGGCATCAAATTTATCATGTAAGACCTAAGGGCATCAAATTTTCATGTAAGACCTAAGGGCATCAAATTTATCATGTAAGACCTAAGGCATTGGATCGCTATGTAAGACCTACGGGCATTAACAAATCGCCATGTAAGACCTAAGGGCATTGGGATCACTATGTAAGACCTAAGGGCATTAACAAATCGCTGTGTAAGACCTAAGGGCATCAAATTTATCATGTAAGACCTAAGGGCATTGGAATCGCTGTGTAAGACCTAAGGGCATCAAATTTATCATGTAAGACCTAAGGGCATTGGGATCGCTATTTAAGACCTAAGGCATTAACAAATCGCTGTGTAAGACCTAAGGGCATCAAATTTATCATGTAAGACCTAAGGGCATTGGGATCGCTATGTAAGACCTAAGGGCATCAAAGTTATCGGTATAACATCTAGTTAATGATGAAAAGAAGCAAAGCGATCAAGAAAGGTGTAATAAGATAAAAGACCAAAGATTGAAAATTCGCAAGGAAGAGTTTAGTAAGGCAGTTTTTACAAAAAAAGAGGAGAAAGAGAGGAAAACAGCAACAGCACGCAGAAACATGATGATTGTCTGAAAAGATAGCAATAATAACAACAGGTTGAAAGCGGGATCATGGGTCTTTAGCGCCGGAGCCCTTCTCGCCAGCCTTGGAAGAGTCAGCGGCGGAATTGAAGTCCTTGCCGCTGGTTGAGGGGCTTGATCAGATGATGGCGGCTGAACCTCTGATCCATCGAGATTCAGAGCAGGCAGGCCACGGCTGCGGCGAGTGGCCGCCACATATTCGACATCTGCCTCCACTATCTCCCGCTCCAAGCGAGCAGCATCTCGAAAATAAGTCTCCTCCTCGGCATCGGGAAGGTCGGGAACCCCAAAGTTATAGCGATTGAGACCTCGGAGGACGGCTCGAACCATTTTTCGCCCTGGCCAGCCCTTGTTGGGAAACAGCTCGTAGAACTCATTACGACAGCTGCGCATTACTACGCGCATACTCTCACCGAGAGCATGAGTGTAATAAGCCACAGTCTCATCATACTGAGCCTTGGCAGCGGCAAGATCACGATCCGCCGCCGATTCAGCCGCCAGAGAGTCATTCAGCAGCTCCTTAGCTCTGTCCCTTTCGGCGGCTATCTCCTCCACCTGAGCAACCTTGACACGAGCCTCATCCAACTCGGCTTCAAGGGCGACAATGTACTTATTAGCAGATTGCAAGTCCTCCTAGACGCCCTCCATCTGGGAGATCCGCCCAGTCGCCTCAGCCAGGCTTTCCTTCAGAAACTCAGCAGCAGAGGTCGCTGCATCTGCCCGTCGCTAGGATAAAAAAAAAACAAACAACAACGTGCGGGTTTAGCAAGGATCGTAAGGTGACAAGCCGGGAAATAGTATATATAAAAGGGGAGAAAGAAGAGGCAGATGAGTAAATACCTTCTCCTCGTTATGATAACGGGTGAGATCCAAGCGCAAAGAGCGCAGATTCTCAACATCCTCCTTCAAGCCTCCGATTCTCCTCCTGCATGTGTTTACATGCAAAGGAAAGATCGCCGAGCTCGGCCACGGCCTAGGCAGCAAAACAAATGTAAGGGGTAAGAAGCAGCGAGCAGAGCTAAGGTAACAGAACAGAGCAAATAAATTTCGTATTCCATAAATACCTGAAGGAGGCGGCAGGAAGTCGCCCCATGCAGGTCCGAAATCTCCGAGCCCTCACCAGGAGCGGTCACCCCCTCGTAGACACCTCGAGAGAACTCCTCCGTGATATCACTCGCCATCCGGGCGATATGTGGGTGCCACCGGATGAACGACGGTGAAGTAGGGAAGGCGAAAGGGACCCTCGCCCTCGCGACCAGCAGGAGCAGGGCGATCAAAGAGGGTGTTAGCTCGCTCTGTCCAGCTGGCCCGGCGGGCACGGTCGGTGTTGACAGGAGGCGGGCGAGAGTGTCGCGAGCAGGCTCGGTGGGACGAAGATCAAGCTCCGCAGCCGGCGCAGACTCGGGATGCTCTGGATCCCGGGAAGAGGAATAGTTCGTCAGGAAGGTAGGAGTCGTCATATGAGATGACGTTCTCGTCAGCAGGATGCTCTAAGGGCTCCCTCGCAGAAGGATTGTCATGTGCCAGAGGTGATTGGCGACGAGAGCGGCGGAGGGAGTTTCAGTCTCAGCATCGACATCCTCCACCTCTATCACTGGTGGGGGCGGCGGCGGTGGATTGCTGGAGCCCTCACCTGCCTTTCTCCTCGGCTTGAAACCCCAACTTTTTTCTTCCTCTTTGAAGAAAGGAGGCTTTCATCCGTCTCAGCCGCCTTCCTCTTCCCCTTAGATTTCTTGGGCGAAGGTTGGGCAGAAGCAGGGGCGACGGGGGCAGCCTCAGAGCGGCTGGTACGAGTCTCGGCGACAGGACCACGCGCGGTGGTACTAAGGAGGCACCCAGAGAGGCTTACGGAACCTAGGAAAGGTACATCCAAAGATTAGTATAAAAAAAAGGGAAAGAAAAGAGAGCACAAAAAGGCGATAACATAAAGGTTATACATTCCTAAGGGTTTGGCTACGACGACTCAATTACGCAAGATGAACGGCGACAGCTAGGAAGGGAGGAAAACAATCAGCACCGCCTAAGACATAAAGTATACCTCCTCGTATCCCCGCCTGGGCAGTCCGCAGGCCAGAAGTGGTTGATAAATGATGGCAATCAAGAAGGATCTGGCGACGAAGGAGTATTTCATCGGGAGTAGGATCAAGCTCGGCGTTGAAAGAACTCACGTCACCAGAAGACCAGGATGAGGGGAGCAGCGAAGCCCAATGATGATCCGTGTCGCTGGGGCGGAAGTAGAAAAATGAATGGTACCATGTAGGGCGAGGTTTCGGGATGAGTAAGTGCCCTTTTGAGTAAGATCAGCTCGGCGAACGAAACTGATGCCATTGGAGTGTGTTTGGCATAATGAATTAATTGAAACAACCGCAAAGTGGGGGCGATCTTCTTAGTCACGCAGCTGCATTCAAAAGCAGAGGCTGTAGCCCACCACCCGACGTTAAAAAGCGCCAAGAGAAGCGCCAAAGCACCAAAGCAGGTCGACCGTGAACGATGATGGCGGAAGGCGAAGGCCATTGGTGAAGGCCTCGGTCCAGACGCCGTGCCACCCTGGCGGGCAGTTGCCAATAGTGGAAAGCCGAGAGGCCACGGCGAATTCCCAGGTAGACGGCAGCATGGCGAATGGAAGAACGCGGGCGATCTTCTCCACCGACCCTGAAGGAAAGTAGCCCGGGCCGATGACCGTGCGCTCGTCACAAGTAGCTCTTCCCCACATAGACCGCCAGTTGCCAATGGAGTAGGAGCCGGTGACTCTAGTCGCCTCAGGATCAATCTCGACCCCATGACGGCCCGCTCGAATCCTTTTTGGTGGGGACCCCAAAAAGGCAGGGCAGGAGATTCATCAAAATTCTCCTCTGCTACGTCAGAGATTTGGGCAGACGAGGTTTCGGCTATAGATGGAGGATTTAAGGGTGCTCGTTCAGGGACTGACTGGAAGAGGAAGGAGAGGACGAAGGAGAAGATGAAGGAGAGGGTGAAGAATCGGTACCAGCGGAGTAGGAATGACTTTGGTTTTGGCTATCGGAGTCGGAATCCATGGTTCAAAGAAAATAACAAGAAGCAGAAAAGAGAAGGAAACACACGGCAGGATGGCAACGGGAGTGAGAAAGAGGGAAGAGTCACGTACCAGTGGGCGTCGGGGGGCTCCAGACATCTGAAAAATGGCAGGAAGAGATGAACGTTTTCTGGTGATCGGAAGAAGGAGAAACGAACGTTTTCCGATCGACGGGGAAGGAGAAGATAGTGGAGGGCTCGCCGGAAGGAATAAGGAAGCAGTGGAGGCAAGAAGACTGTAAAAACAGGGAGTCAAGGTGGTAGAGAAGGAGTAAAAAAGGAGGAAGACGGTAAGAAGGGGGTTTATATAGGAGTGCAATGAGCGGAACGGAACCGTCGCGGTGAATGGGTGAGTCACACGCGCGGTTAAAAGGACGTGTTGGCGGGAAGTTGAGCCGTCGCGACGTTTCATTGGGGGCACGCGCGGCTGAGATGACGTCTGAAGGGATAAGGTAATGATGGCTTTCTGGGCAATTACTGAAATACCCCGATTTTCCCAACTTCTCCAGCAAGGTAGGGAGTAAGAGACCATGATACCCTGAGCGGTAGAGAGGTGCATGAAAAACTGGAAAGAAGGGGCGCGATAGAAAGCAGCGACAAAAGAGATAAGGCGATAAGAACCAAGACACCAAAGCGACAAAATAACAAAGCAACAAGGCGATAGGACAGCAAAGCGATAAAGCGACACAACGTAAGCGACCGAGTTATAAGTAAGCCCTCAGCCAAGCAAAACTCGAATTAAGGGCTCGGGGGCAATTGATGGGTCCTCTTACGGCGATCACGAGACGAGCGATCCGAGTTATAAGTAAACCCTCAGTCAAGCAAAGCTCGACTAAGGGCTTGGGCGCAATTGATGGGCCTAGCCCGACAAAGTCCAAAGGCCCACACGACGGCCCACGAGGCGACCCACATGGTAGCCCGAACACAGCGGCTAGGGCAGGGGGCCCGGACTCAGGCGGTAAATCAGATGGGCCGAACAGGCAGGCCCAGGAGGTGGAGTGAGGCCCAAAGCGACGGCCCAGCTCGGCGGCCTCCTAGGTTACTCGCGACACTTAGGTTTCCAAGACAGAGCGGACACGTGTCAACATCCTACGGAGCTACAAACGAGTGGCTAAGATTCAGCCTTGGCGACCAAGGCAAATACCCCCGTACACCCTATTAACCGGGGACAACACTTTTACCCAGCGGACAAACGCTCCGCGTACGTTACTCGCCTCCCTCTCCCATTCCTTAAACTGATCGCCTCCCCTTTTCCTTGAACTAACTACCCCCCACACTACTTACGAGGTACACCACTCCCGAAGGACCAACATGCTTAGGCTTCCATTATTGGGCCAGGCGACAAGGCTGGAACAACTACCTTTCCTAACATTTTGTGGATATTGTTTTTTTTGGTTAATAATGCATAAATTTGGCCATTCTTGGGTGGTGTAATAATTTTTAGGCGAACTCGAGTTTGAATTCGAGCTAAAAAATTGAATCTTGTCAAACTAGAGCCAACTAGATTTTGGCTCATTGATTATCCTTAACGAGTCGAGCTCGAGTTTAACTCAAACTCAATTCACTAATTAAAAAAATTCCACGAGTAAATTTGAATTTGAAGCTTGTACACTAAAAAACATGATGAGTTAAGTTTAAAAAACAAGTCATCCTAAAATTCACAAGTTTATATATTTTTCATTTAAAATAGTTGAACAAAAACATCATTTACTTACGATTTTATTAGCACAATCACAAATGGTATTTGATTTATAGTTCATGGTTGGAAAAACAACCTTAATCAAGTCTTTATCAAGCCGCTCACTAGCCATAAATAACTTGGCTAGCTCGCAAGCCTAACTCAACGATATCACAAGCCGATCTAGCCCCTATCGATATGAGCCATATATAGTTAGTTCAGATTCGACTTATTTACTAACGAGCCGAATCCGAAAGAAAATTCTAACAATTTTTACAAATCAACCTCGAACGACTATTCATTCTTCAACACCTCTAAGTGTGGGGTAATTTCGAAGACTAAAATAGACAAAAACACTTATTCTGCATGAATAACTTTCAACGCTGATTAGATTTACAAGTCTAAAAATACACGACAAGCTAGATATTTCAATACATACACCAAAATTAACGTGAATGCATGCCTAACTTAAAAGAAATTAATAATGTTCAAGTTCGATGGCTACTACTAATGGCACCAATATAGCACACAAGTCCTTTTGAAACATTAACCAAAAACATTACGGGTCGTTTGCTTGGGTTCGAGAATTGGATTTTAATTCCCGGCCCCACTGGGGATTAGCCCAAGTAATTACACTATAATTCTTAGTGGGTAAAAAATTGAAATCAAATTTCCAGATCCAATTTCATCAACCAAACTACCCTAATTTTTTTTTCAGAATTTTCGATTAGAAAAAGTTGATATAAAACGATAAAACTGGACATCAATTCATCTTGTTTGCAATGTACTTGGTCTTAGTTTGAATGGCAAACAAGTTGGAGGGAGAAGTTGAGAAACAATGTGTTCTCATTAGATTCCACACCACTTGGACTTGGAGGTGACTTAGAGTATTAGTCTTGTTTTTGGAGTTATATATGGTAGGGAAGGTCATGTATGAAGCTATTTTGATTAATATTTACACCACTCTTTTGAGGTCGTGATATAGTATGTTAGAGCGTAAATTCTTGTTAAGAAAGCTTCGATATATAGCCAATTTGTTACTACATGTTCACTTGTCGCCAAGACGGTGGTGGATATCTGAGGAACTCTGTCATCACCCGAGTGGATCGCTCATTTTGACGGTTTCGTTATTCTTGAGATCGGATGGACAACTGCAAAGAGTCTGTTATGTGACATTAATAGGCAATGTCTAGCACTCTAGCAGCTTATAGTATGAACATAGATAATCATGCTCGATTAACAGGAGGCACATTGATATGAGTTGTAATAATAGAGTTACATATCACGCTTTGTGATCCAATTATTGTTGGGGAGGATGGAATCACACACCAACACTCTTCCAAGATCACCAATTTTCATGAAATGTTGGATAGGAACTGGATAGTCAAAGTTGAGCATACTTATTAAAAAGACGACTGAGTATCCTGATTTTTTTGTTGGCTTTGGACATTATTTATCTATTGATATTTACTCTAATTCTATTTATAATCATATATATATATGTTATTCAACGAAATTTTATATGACTTGTTTGACACTTTCAAATATCAAGAAAAGGCATTTTCGTGTGTGATTTAAAAAATGATTGCATTAGAAATTTATTTTATATTGTAAATTACGTTTTTCTTTTAATAATTCAAAATCAAATACAACTTAATTATTAATCAATCACCACAACTTAATTATTTATTTCGGAATTATTCGTACAACATGAAAAAAAAAAGTTCAAATGTCGGAAGAATTTATATATTTTATTTTTATGAATATATTATTTCCTGAAGATTAGGCCGCGGATCAGTGTCAAATATTTTTTGAGGTCTGGTAGCTTCAAACATGATGTGAGCCATTAAATTTGAGGTTGACCGTTTGACTGATATTAATGATCCATAATTGAAAAATAGTTAGGTCTTTTAATAAATTTTCGTTGAAAAATAGTTTCCGATATACCAAATTACCCATTGTGTAACTAGTTATTTTATTAAATTGAAATTGTGGGTAGAAATATCAAATCACAAGAGAAAGTGAATAAATAGATAATTTTTCTGTAGAAAAACCGGTGAAAGAGCACTCTTAGCTAGCTATTAATAATAATCGAGCGGGGAAGGACACCCCAATACAATCACAAGTTAAGGCATTCCTAACATTTGGAGGGCAATCATTAATAATATGGGTACGAAGCTGTTGATAGTGGCCTAGATGAGCCAAGAGTTTAGCAACTTGATTCGTCTCCCCTATAATTATGTTTCACAATGACCTGTCAGTCTCTATTCCAAAGTTGTCGAATCTGATTGAGAGTTGGTCCGTGTCTGAAATCCTCAGAGCTTGATCCTTAAGCAATATGGAGGCCAATTCCGAGGATGGCCTTCTTCACACCTAGCTCCCAAGCAATATGGAGGCCAATTTAGAGCATGATCTCATATTGGCTAAAAAATTAACCAAATTTTACGGCCCTGCCAATCCCTAATGATACCTCCCGCGGCAACGAGGCTATTAGATAATATATTAAGATCAAAATAATGTTTCCTCCCTCAACTAGTTCGAGAAATCCCTACTCTGTCATCTGGATGCTCTTACCCCTCTGCAGTCTCCACCCCAAGTTCAACCTCACCTTACTCGTTGGCTCCACTCGTCGAGCCCACCAAGAACTCGATCATCAACGAGGTTCGCAAGCATCAAGCGACAAGGGTTAAATGAAAATATTTACTTTCAAAACTAGCATTCCTGTTTTTGTTTGAATTCACCAAACATGTCAAATATTTGAACCAGATCCTTTGCCCTATTTTAAAAATTGTTTTTATTCCTTCCAGCGGATAATACGGATCATTGTTTTTTCCCGAATGTTAAATTCAGCGCGTTTTCTTCCTTCATCGTCATCAATTCAGTCACCACCTCCATCACAACCCCTTCTTCATTTATTTAACTTCAAGACCATCTCAATCTTTCACCATTAATGGAGCTTGAGCAGCCCACATTTGCTGAACCCTCCTCGCCCCTCTACAAAATGAGCTCACCGACAGCAGCACCTCCTGCAACTACTCCCCACAATTACCAATTCCAAATTAACGGCGCCGGCGCCGGAAGTTCAGCTCCATCCTCCAACGACCTCTGCAGCGGTTCTGAATCTTTCAGAAAGCTAGACAATGGTGTCCTGAAAACCAGCTCATCCCAGAAACGCCTTGCTTGGGTCCACTCCCAGATCATCGGCCACGATTCCGAATTCGATTCCCCGTTCGGAAAACGCAGGATCACTTACGCCGACCATACCGCCTCCGGCAGGTCCCTCCACTACATCGAGAATTTCATCATCAGCGATGTCCTTCCCCACTACGGTAATAACAGAGACCAATTTGAAAATTCAATTTCGTTTGGATTGAAAGTCCAATTTAATTTTTTCTTGTATTGGTTCAGGGAACACCCACACTTGCGACAGCTACGTGGGCCGCCGGACGACGAAAATGGTGGAAGAAGCGGCGGCGTACATCAAAGGATGCTTGGGAGGCGGACAGGACGACGCCATCTTGTTCTGCGGCTCGGGGAGCACGGCGGCAATCAAGCGGCTGCAGGAAGTGATGGGTATTTCTGTCCCGTCAATATTGCGTGAAAGGTGTTTGAAGAAATGCCTGACTGAAGAAGAAAGGTGGGTTGTTTTCGTGGGACCTTACGAGCATCATTCAAACTTGCTTTCGTGGCGGCAGAGTTTAGCTGAAGTTGTGGAGATTGGGTTGGACGGTGATGGGTTATTAGACATGGAGGCTCTCCGGCGAGAGCTTCAGTCAGGTAAATTTGTGAACAGGCCTATTCTGGGTTCGTTTTCGGCTTGTAGTAATGTCACCGGAATTCATTCTGATACTCGAGAGATCGCCGAGCTTCTTCACCGGCATGGAGGCTTTGCCTGCTTTGACTTTGCGGCAAGGTACGCACTCTTCCCTTTTCTTTTCGTATAAAATATTACGGCGGCCAGAAGCTCACTGAACTCCGCCGTCCGAATAATTCAGTCCAGTCAATTCGCGTTTGAATTGACTAAAAAGTCAATGCCTTGTGAGCTGCAAGTTGCAACCCGTTGAAATTGAATACTGTGAATTTGTAATTTGATGACTCCGTAATTCGTTTAATTAATTAGTAATTCAATAAGGGACAATAGGCTGGGAGGTCCCTGTATTATTGAAAGATAACAAACAGGCTCCCCTATTATTAATTACACCAAACAAGCCCCTCTACTTAGAACATATAACAAACAAGCCCTTCCGTTACAAATGTGACAAACGGCGTTACTGAATTGTTGACACGTCACAGACCCGTAGGTTGTTAGAGTTTACACGTCAACCGATTGGAATTTCAGCAACTCTAAACGGCGTCGTTTTTTACTATTTGGATTATCTATTGCTAATAACCTTGAGTCCAAACTAAGTCGTTTATGGTGGCTGACATTCCAATTGGTTGATGTGTAAACTCTAACAACCTACGGGTCAGTGGCGTGTCAACAGTGCCAGCAATTCAGTGACGTCGTTTGTCACATTTGTTACGGAAGGACTTGTTTGTTATATGTTTTAAGTAGAGGGACCTGTTTGGTGCAACTAATAGTAGAGGGGCTTGTTTGTTATTTTTCAATAATACAGGGACCTACCAGCTTATTATCCCTTCAATAAATTACAACTTTGATATATCGGATTCAATCAAACCATCCAGTTTAGTTCGACCAACCAAACATTACTCGTGATTCAAATTAATCAAAAGTCAACCACTTTGTAATTGTGACTAATACTAAACATAACAATTGTGCAAGTCAATGAACTCGTGACATGATAGACTCGCAATCTAGAGCTACTCAAATTAAGTCTTGAATTAATAGCTTATTGATCGAAAAACAATATGAAGCATCTTTAATTTTTGCTATGTGTTGTGCTTATGACTCACTGAATTTTTTGATTCAGTGGTCCGTACACGAAGATTGACATGAGATCAGGAGCATATGATGGATATGATGCTATATTCCTCAGCCCGCATAAGTTTCTAGGTGGCCCCGGCACTCCTGGGATTCTCTTGATGAGCAAAACTCTGTATCGACTTGGTTCATCTCCTCCATCAACATGCGGTGGCGGAACTGTTGACTATGTCAATGGATTCAATGAACAGGTATCATTTGAAATTATGTTCATGTTGTTGCAGAAGAATTCAATTCCTTATTCCTTGAACAATACTCGATACTCGACATATCAGGACACATTATACATGGAGGAAATTGAGTCGCGAGAGAAGGGCGGGACCCCTCCGATCGTCGAAACAATTCGAGCAGCACTGGCATTCTGGATCAAAGAATACATAACTTACCCAGTGATCCAAACCCAGGAAGAAATGTTCATTGAGAGAGCTCTAAAGAGACTTCTTCCAAACAAGAACATCATGGTTTTGGGGAACACAGAAGCCAAGAAGAGACAAGCTATATTGTCTTTCCTTATACTGTCCACTTCTGTGCAAGAAGAAGGGTCCCTTGACATGTGGGCTGAGACAGGGAACATGGTGGGTAAGCCTCTACATGGACCTTTCGTCGCAGTGCTTCTGAACGACTTGTTCGGAATTCAGGCTCGTGGTGGTTGCGCCTGTGCTGGACCTTATGGCCACCGGTTGCTCGGTGTGGACGAAGCTACATCGTTGGAGATCAGAACGTCCATACAGAAGGTATGAAACTAAAGGTTACATTTTGAAGAATCCATGAATTTTAAATAACAAATACCAAACACCCTGCAGGGATACGTTGGAGTGAAACCTGGATGGGCGAGGATAAGCTTTCCATACTACATGTCCGAAGAGGAATTCGAGTTCATTCTCGCAGCTGTGGAGTTCTTAGCAGTATACGGCCAGAGGTTTCTTCACCTGTATCGGTTCAATTTCAGGCAAGGCTGTTGGACCTTGGACAAAGGTGCAGTTCAGAAGTTGTAAAGAAGTTGCAACTAAGGGGAATCGCTACAGAGTCAAACGTCCTGAAATCGTTAGCAAGTTTAGTTCGTACCTTGAAATTGCTAGGAACGTCGCTACTCTGCTTCCCAAGTTCCCATGTGAGCAAGAGATTCCTAAGGATTTAGATCATGGCATTTTGCATTTCCGAGTGTAGAATATTTGATTATCTGGTATATATTTTGTATAAACCTAAGAAGAATATTATTGAATATAAGTTGTAACATTATACCTAATTTCCTATACTATTTTAAATCCAAATTCAGTTGAAACCAGACAACATAATTAAGCATAAAACAACTACAAATGTTATACAACAACCTATGCATGTCTACTGGAAATGGTTGATAGAATTGGGTTCCAATTCCTGGTTCACTATAAATTGGCTCAAAATAATTGCACTATAATTTTCAGTGGGCCGAAAATTGAAATCCAATTCCGAAACTCAATTTCATCAACCAAACCCCTGAGCATACAAACAAATACCTCATAAATTAAACATAAATTCATGCAAAGAGTGATTTTTAGCTTTTGTGTGTGTGTGTGGTTGGTCCTCTTTGTCAAAAGTGTGGATATAATTATTAGCAAGCTTATAATTTTAACTATGAGTTTGTCGACAGAGTAAGAAACTCAGTTCTAAGTATGGATGGATGTTAGAAGGAGTTAAGTGATTAGTTAAATTATAAAAAGTTAATCAAAATTGTTAACAATGATATAATAACTATATTGAATGTATAACATGTATTATATACACACATAAGTATTATATGTTATATATAACAATAGGTTACATACATTATCTCCACCACTTTCATTCATAGGTTTTAAATTTGAAATACTTTTGTGGTAACTCAAGTTTAGTTCCAATTTAGGTTGAGGAGGATGTTGGTCGACTTCAAGTCCATGTGGATGGTGTGAGGGTTGTGATTGATGTGTAGGTACTCGAGCCCATATGCTATCCCAAGTATATTGTACCTAACATGCCACTCCAACTCTTTCTTCTCTCGAGAAACATGTTTCAACAAGTCTTGCAGGCTACCATTTTTCATGAATTCGTACACCAGGTAATGGCAATCTTGGCGAATCACATGGGCAAGAAGAGGAAGGAGGTTCATGTGTCGGATTTGGCCCATTGTGTTAATCTCATATCTGATTTGTCTCATCTTCTTATTCGAAAGCTCTGAGTCTTTGTCGGTCAACTTTGCTACGTCCTTGGTGGGTTGAACTACTTTCTTGATGGCGATCATCTTGTCGTTGTTTCTGGGAAACTTCTCCGCAGCCGCCACGTCTGATGATCTCTAAACTAGCCAACCCGTCTTCTTTCTCTAACAACGTTAGATCCGCGGAGTTCTTTATTCTTTTCCTGCACCTCTCGCACCGATATTGATTCTAAAACAGGCATTGCAACGAATAAATCCAACTTGGTAACAAGTAAGCATACACCAACATTTGTAACATGACATATAACCAAGTAAATACACAAAATTTTGATTCTAACCATGACTAACATATTATATATAACATATTTTGTATATATATATGTGTGTATATTAAGTACTAAAACCTATATCCATTTTTCAAAATCACATTGCAAAAGCACACTGATATAATAATTATATTTGAATGTATAAAATATATTGTACACACATATATAATAATATAACACAAAGTATTATATGTTATATATAACAATAAATTGCATACATTATCTCCACTACCTTCATTCATAGGTTTTTCCAATAAGAGTTCCTTAACCCTTATATAACCATGTCCAAAATCCAAATATTATCCATTACCTTGCTAATCAATGAAAGTCAAGTTTAAAGTAAGCTTTAAATTCGTCTTTTGCACAAATCGGACCAATCGTCATTTGTGTGAAGTCTCACGGCCTCCAACTCAAAGTGAGAAGTAGCGGTCATGACTACGAGGGTCTATCCTATGTGTCCTTTCTTCCATTTGTCGTGATTGACCTCATTAACCTCTCTGTCGTGGAGGTCGACACCACTACCAAGACAGCGTCGATCCAATATGGTGTTACCGTGGGCCAAAGCCTACTACAACGTCGGAAAGAGCAACAACACATTGGCATTCCCTGTTGGCATCTGCCCCACAGTTGGCGTAGGTGGCCACCTCAGCGGAGGTGGATACGGGACCCTCCTCCACTACGCTGGACATGTTGCTGACCACGTTACGGATGTCTCAGTGATTGACCCCAATGGTCAAATCCGCAATAGGCAAAGTCTCGGCAAGGATTTGTTTTGGGGCATTCGAGGTGGGGGTGGGAATACATTTGGGATCATGGCGGCATGGAAAGTCAAGTTTGAGTAAGCTTTAAATTCATATTTTGCACAAGTTGGAGTAGTTTCACCCTTCTTTGAAATATGAGAATAAATCGTTGGATTCTTGGTTTTCAAATTTCGCTAGCAAAATTGTTAATGCCAATTTAATCCTTGAATTTATTAGGTCACAGTTGTATTATTGAACTTACAAATATTAACTAAAATTAATTGTGTACTTTTATAATGTCAAATCACCCAAAATTCCTACCCCAATTCTTAAATCTCTTGTGTGTATATTGCTTCTGTATTTAAATCTTAAAAATAGTACTAAAACAAAAATAATTTTTCAAAATCATATTACAAAAATACAATGATGTAATAATTATATTTGAATGTATAACATGTAGTATATACACACATATATAATATAACACAAAGTATAATATGTTATATATAACAATGGAAAACGCTCTGGTACCCACAGGGTACGGTACCTTCTGCCACATGGCACTGTATTATTGGCTGACTGAATTAATCCTCAAAATTACACTTATAATACCTCAATTAAACAAAAATTATTTAACATTTTGTTAACAATATGTTTATTATTTCCATTTGTTATCTTCAAAATAATTATGTTCAACTTCCCTTTCAATTCATCAACTGATCTGATCCCTAGAGAAGAATGAACCGAAGAACTGCTGTTTGAACTCATTAACCTAAGAAATGAGCTGATATGCCCTTCCAATTTATCCAATATCTCCTCTACTCTTCACCGTAAAGCTCGAAACCAAGTTCTCCGAGGCTCTGAATACCCAATTTCAGGTTCCAATCTACCCAGTTGGCCTTTCTCTTCTGCATATGAAACTTCCTCTCTACCTTGATTCATAGGTTTTAATCACAAAGTCCAATATGATTTCCTTAACCCTTATAAAACCCATGTCCAAATTCCAAATGATATCCATCACCTTGTTAACCCAATTCCTCAATCCAAACGAGGAGTGGTGCATGTTCCGATGTTCAGGATGACGGGATACATAGGTACTGATTCTCAAACAGACACTGTGATAAAGATGTCCAACTTAGTAACAAGTAAGCATACACCAACATTCATAACATGACATATAACTAAGTAAATATACAGAATTCCAGCTGGCACATGCACGACTCGTTGAAACCCTTGAAAATGTTGATTGTTGGTTAGATGCTGGTGAAATTACTAATTTGTACGAACAACAGTTCTCCCTGCGTCTCTTGTATGCTCTGCGCATCAATGCCAGAGGTCGGCTCGTCCATGAGTAGGATAAAAAGACGAGCAAATATAATATAACCCGTGAAAATGGCGCCGGTTAAGACCGACGCTATTCTTTTCCGCAAAAGCGACACTAAATTTTGGGCGGGCTGGGTTCTTAATTCGGACTAGATTCAGGTTTAGCGTCGGTCGACGTCCAACCGACACTAAACCCTTAGTCAAACACGAGTCAACGGTTTAGCGTCGGTTATGGGTCGACCGACGCCAAACCCTTTCTCAACAAGCGACGTTAAACCACTTTTTTGTAGTGGAGCAGCTGGGATCAGCATTCAGCATGAGGAATCTACATCACACTAGCTAGTTAATCATGGATCAAATGCGCGTTGTATGTTGTTAATCACGCCATTCGCCAGCTTAATATCTGCCTCTTTTGCTTTGACTCGGCCATGCCAATTGGCATTAGCTCTGTAATTATGCCACTTGTCGTCTTCCCCAATCATTACAAAATTAGTCTAATTACCAATCACACGTACGTACGCCATCTTTTCAGGTTTTTCAAACCCACCATTGACATAAACGTCGTAAAGGGGTGAACTTTAGATATAGAGATTACGATAGGAACTTGGATTAGTGTTGTAATTATCCCTAATTAAAATTAATGTGCTTTGACTGGTTCAGTACTACTAGTTTCACATTTACAGAGTCACAACTACATCCAGCTACTCATTTCCTGCAAGGCCTGGAAATCGGTCGGTCACGGTCAAACTGGACCAAATTCGAATTTGGCCAGAAACCATGATCGTGGCTGAGGCCGAATTGATTCAGTCAAACTGTAATCATAATCGAATTGACCAAATTCGACCGAATTCAACCTATTTTAGACACTTTTCAACTATATTAACATGATTTTGGACCTCTAAATAATGGGTTTGAGCATTTAATCAAATTTGGCCGGAAATCATGACCGTGGGCCGTGGCTGAGGCCGAATTGATTCAGTTAGACCGTGATCATAATCGAATTGAGCAAATTCGACCGAATTCAACCTATTTCAGACACTTTTCAACTATATTACATGATTTTGGACCTCTAAATAATGGGTTTGAGCATTTAATCACGAGTACAAGCATTTAATTTATTAGTTTGAACATTTAAATTACTTATCTCTATCCGATTTTGCACATTTAATAATTAATTCACATTTTTAGACTAATAATCGATTTTCGGTCAAATTCGGCCATTAACCGAATTGGGCACCAAAGTCATGACCGTGTGACTAATTTCGAATTGAATAAAATCGAAATCGAACGGTCATGACCTGAATTCGACCGAAATGGCCACCCTGTATTGTTCTTAATCCTTCTTCTTCGTTTCCCCTTTCTTCTCCTTACTCCGTCATTCCTCATCTCATTAACCAGAATTGAAAATGAATCTTCTTCCGGTAATCACCACAATCTTCATCCTCTTAACAACGACGACTCTGCCTTCCCCTGCAACCTCCATCTCATTCAATTTCACAACCTTCACTCCAAACACAATGGACATCCACTTCCAAGGAGACTCCTTCTCCTCCAACGGCGCCCTCCAGCTCACCAAGAACGCCGTCGGCGAGAGCCTCCGCAGCAGCGCCGGCCGTGTCACCTCTCGCCAGCTCATCCCTCTCTGGGACTCCAAAACAGGGGAGCTTTCAGACTTCACCACCCACTTCACCTTCACTATGAAGGCCGCCAATCTCTCCGAGAAATACGGCGATGGCATGACCTTTTTCTTGTCGCCGGAAAACTCCCAGATTCCGGCGAAATCTACCGGCGGGTACCTCGCCCTGTTCAGCCCTGATTCCGCACTGAACGCCGACAAGGGGCACCAGATCGTCGCGGTGGAATTTGATAGCAACCGGAATGATTGGGATCCGAGCGACGATCACGTCGGAATTAATGTGAACTCGATTCGGTCGGTGAAAGCTGTGAATTGGCAGAGTAGTATTAAAGATGGAAGAACTGCGAACGCTTGGATAAATTACAATTCTACCACTAAGAACTTGAGCGTCTTCCTCACTTACGCGGAGAATCCAGTCTATAACGGCAGCTCCAGCCTCTCGTACACCGTCGATTTACGCGAGTTCCTGCCGGAGTTTGTCACCGTCGGATTCTCCGCTTCCACTGGAATCTCCACACAGATCCACAACGTTTTCGCCTGGGACTTCGATTCTACTCTGGAGAAGAAGACTGCAACGCGAAATTCAGGACTCGCTATCGGGTTAGGGTTAGGGTTGGGATTATTGGTTATCGGAATCGGCGGGTTCCTGTTCTGGAGAATCAGAATTAACCGGAGAAACAACGACGGCGGCGATGACCAAGCATTCGAAATGGACGACGAATTCGAGAAAGGCACCGGACCGAAACGATTCAGCTACCGTGAACTCAGCCGAGCGACGGCGAACTTCTCCGATTCGGGGAAGCTTGGAGAAGGCGGATTCGGAGGAGTCTACAAGGGAATTTTAACCAATTCCGGCTCAGAAATCGCCGTCAAGAGAGTTTCGAGAACTTCACGGCAAGGAAAGAAGGAGTACATATCGGAGGTGAGGATAATCAGCCGATTACGACACAGAAATCTGGTTCAATTGATCGGATGGTGTCACGAGAAGAACGAATTGCTCCTCGTCTACGAATTCCTCCCCAACGGAAGCCTCGATCAGCACCTCTTCAGCGGCGAGAGATCCACGGTCCTCGATTGGCCAGTTCGTTACAAGATCGCGCTAGGGTTAGCTTCGGGACTGCTCTATCTACACGAAGAATGGGAGCAATGCGTGGTACACAGAGACATTAAATCGAGCAACGTGATGCTGGATTCCAATTTCAACGCGAAGCTCGGTGATTTCGGGCTCGCGAGGCTGGTGGATCACGAATTGGGATCGCAGACGACGGTTCTCGCCGGAACGATGGGGTATTTAGCGCCGGAGTGTGTGACGACGGGGAAGGCGAGTAAGGAATCCGACGTTTACAGCTTCGGAGTTGTGGCTCTTGAAATCGCCTGCGGGAGGAAGCCGGTGGATCCGAAACAGGAGCTGAGGAAAGTTAGGTTGGTGGAATGGGTTTGGGATTTGTACGGGAAGGGGAGATTATGGAGGCGGTGGATTGGAGGATGACGGCGGCGGACGGCGGAGATGGGGGTTTGGATTCGGAGCAAGTGGAGAGGTTGATGATTATAGGGCTGTGGTGTTGTCATCCTGACGAGATGCATCGGCCGTCGATTAGGCAGGTGATTAGTGTGCTGAAGATGGAGGCGGCGTTGCCGAGTCTGCCGGCGAAGTTGCCGGTGCCGATGTATTATGCGCCGCCGTTGGACATTACTAAGTTTGGGAGTAATACGACGTCGTCGGGGAATATTGGAGCAGGGAAGACGGGGGTTTCGCAAACGAGTTACACGTCGACAACGACTAGTTCGTCAGCTGGGTCAGCGTGGTCTGGGGATGGCTTGTTGGTTTCTCAGAAGAGTAGTCGTTGAGCTGCCGTTACGAATCGTGACAAACTCGGCTAGCTAGCTGGCGTCATTGTTATAATCGGCCTTTTATTTTGTTAGAACTGAGAAATTCCTCTGTTGTATGAATCGCCTGCTTCTTGAAGGTTTTGTAAACTAGTAGACAGTCTCTATATAATAAATGATTTTTTTGTTTATGTTTTTGTGCAACTAATTATGTGTTAATATCATTTTTTGTATTGTTAATATGAATAAGTTGCTACGTATATTTTTCATCCTCCACATCCGCTTTTAACATGAATCAGTTATCTGATTAACGTTTTTATAACTAATCAAGATGAGCACACCACAGTTCCACAACGTTCAAGTACGCTACTTCTCTTTCGCTGAATCAACCATCTTATCATTATGATTTCATTCCTACATAGCTATCAAACCCATTCCGCCAGCCTCGTCTCAAGTCCTTCCTCAATGTAATCGACAAACCCTACATACCACTCTAAAGTTGTACACATCATACTCCTTGATAGTCCTTCTCATGTTGATGTACTCTAGGAGACATGTACCTGATTGTACCCATTAGCCTTATTGTTTGAGGATCTAGCTCGTGATCAACATTCTTACTGGCCCAAAATCGCCTAGCTTGACGTTGAACCATGAACCCAACATCATGTTCTTTGATTTCACGATGTACCACAGATGCTCTCCCATTTGCCGTGAAAGATAGTAGGGTTCAAGCTAGACTTATGACAGCTTTGTGCCTTTGAGGTCATTGGAGAAGATTAGGGTTGGATATTGAATCAAAATTGAGACTATACTACTAAAAAATAAAAATAATAAAAATAATTAACATATTAAATAACTTGCAAAATACTCGTCGAGGGCTTGATGCGCTGTGACATGGCCTCGAGAGTGATGGACATATCGGTGAAAATGAAATCATTTGTGGTCTTGTACCGAGAACAAAAGACAACTCCAAACTGAAGGCAAGTGCTCGACGCATTGAGGTAGCATGGGACATTTTTTTAATGAGCATAAATGTGATGATTATATTTCCACTAAAAAAGAAATCATGTGCCAATAAGTAATTTCGGAGTAAAAACACATTTTTCTTTAAAGAGACTGAGTGACGCCGTTTTTGGATAACAACATTTTAGGGTTAAAGAGATTTTATCAATTGAAGACATCAGGTTCCGATTTCCCCCAGAGACCAGACCATACCTTCCTTGCTTTAATTTACTCTTCTCCAGTCCTTCGCTGCTATCCATCGCCGTCGAAGCTGCTGCTCGAAGCATACCGGACATCGTCTCCCCGGAAATTCGTCACCGTTCTTTGGTATGTTTTTCCTTTCGCCGTCTTGTGTATTTACTATTTTGTCTACAATGCTTTCAGCGTTCGAATTTTTGTTCTCCTTCTCTTTGTCTCGTGGAGCTGCTACAGTGGCTCATTGCTTTTGTTTTTCTCGCTGATTGAGAATTTTAACCTGACTAGATGTTCTAGCTGGGCACAAATTCTCTGAACAGTTATTAGCGGTGGTGTTTTGGTTCTTACCTTGGCATTTGTCCTTTGTACGCTCATTGTTCTAGGGTTCCATCGTTGATTAGTTAGTGTAAGTGAGGATTGGTATAGATTTATTGCCAATTCATGAACACAATGTACTACTGCCATGGTGGTTCTGCTCCCCGTCATTATGTTGTTGCTTTTCCGAAGTCGTTTTAAGCTTGGAAATAAGGCTGTGCTCTTTGTCTATCTCGCCTGAGTTTTTGTTCATTTGTTTTGTGTTGGTGACTATTGCAGGTGTTCTGGTTATCTAAATGGGTCGTCATTTGTCCAACCATTCACCATCCCCAGATAGGGGTCGGGGTTCACCTCGTAGACGGAGGAGCCCTCCACCTGCAGAAAGGTCCCCAACACGACATAGAAGTTCCCGTGGAGATATTTCTCCCGTGAGGGAGAAGAGATCAAGTCGGTCTAGGTCTGCAAAGCGTGAAATGTCGCGTTCACCTTCACCAGTAGCCCTTAAAAAGAACTCACGTAGGAATTCCTCTCCATCGGTAAAAGATAAAAGGTCTGTTGAGTCTAAATCCCCTAGGCGTGAAAGGTCTGGTTCTCCTTCTCCACGTACTAAAAGATTGCGTCAAGCACTTGCAGAGAAAGAGGCGGATAGAAGGACAGATAAAGACCATGGAAGGAATCATGAAAGAGAAAAGGATAGGGCTAATCACAGGGACAAAGAGGTTTCAAAGGTCTCTGAAAGAAAACGTGAAAGATCTCATGAGAAAGGAGGCGAGAGAGGTGCACGTAGGGGAAGGGATGATGAAATGGTGATTGAGAGGGAAAATGACAAGAATCGTGGCAGGGGAAGTGACAGGACTACATATAAAGACAGAGATACAGATAAGGGAAATAAGGCTGATAGGAAGGAGAAAAGTCATGGCAGAGATGAAATTGAAGAAAAGCCATTTAGGGGTAGGCATGAACATTCTGCTTCTCCATCTGATCGCCGCCACAGGAGACGTAGATCACATTCACCTCAAACATTGGATGATAATAGACAACACGATGAGGTGGTTGATGGTTCTTATCTCTAGTTTTCTTTAAGTTCATATATTATTCATTTTCATAGAAAGAATCCAAACGTACACTCATATGGAATTACTTAATGCAGGTCACCAACGATAGAGGAGCTGATAAAAGGTAGATCCTTGATTGCTCATCTTACTTCTTCATCTATTCATTGTTTAAGAAAGATGTTTGATTAAATGTTTCATTGTATTTGGTGTTTAATTGTAATTAGTGAATTCATTCCTTGCAGTCCTTGTTAGATGGAACACTAAGCGTGTAGCATGATTAAGGGTTGATGTGGTCCTCCAAATAACCATACTGGACTATTTTGCATTAAAAGAATACTGGTAGTACTGTGCTTATAATGTGCTCAACATTGATGTGCCTTGTATCTGTTGCTTGGGCAGGAATGATGAGGATGATTCTGTAGCCAAGATGAAAGCTGCTGAAGAGGCATTGGAAGCGAAAAAGGTAAGACTGTCTGGAGGCCAGATTTACTTTTCTCTTGGAATGTAAAATTTTTGTAGAAAAATTAATTGGGTTGCCCCTGCTTCTACTTTCCTTCACCTAATTATTGCTGATGCATGGTATTGGCTTGCAGCAAAAGCCGTCATTTGAGCTCTCAGGGAAACTTGCTGAAGAAACGAATAGATTTCGAGGTTTGTGACCATCACATTACTGTTGTGATTTTGCCTGTTAGTAGTGTTATTGAAGAATATCTTACAGATCAAATGTCTGCAAAATGAGTGTAGTTTTATGAACGTTTATTTGGTTCATTCTTATTGTGGCATCTATGGAGAACTGCAATGACCTTTTGAAATACAAGTGTTCCCATACTTTGATGATGTCAACACCTAGGTGTCTAAACCATTTTTAAGAGATGAGTAGTCGGAGCTTGGCACACTATATGGACATCTCATTGCATGACTCAGTTCTTACATCTGTCATATCCTTGTGTCTACTTTCCTGCTAACCTATTACTACAATCAGATCCTTGGATGCTTCTTTGTAGATTACTAATAACGACTTTTGATGATGGAAAACTGTTAAACTTAGGTTTTAATGTTGTGTCAAACACTCATTATTACAGTCTGCAGTTTCTGTTTTTGTGCTCATACTTTTTTTTGTCTTCTATTCCTTTGGGCAGGTATCACACTGCTGTTCAATGAGCCTCCAGAGGCCAGGAAACCTACTATAAGATGGAGGCTTTATGTTTTTAAGGGCGGTGAAGTGCTTAATGGCGAGTCCCTTATTCTTAATTCTTCTTTTGAATGTACCACACACACTGTATCATTCTTAATAAAGGTCCAATAAATAGTGGATATACATGTTCTTTGAGGTATCAGTTCGCTGTTCCTGGATGATATATGCTGGATTTACTACGAAAGAATTCGTTTTCAGTCTCTATTGTCAAATACTTCAGTTGTGAATTTGGACTTGGTCAAGCTTATATTCATGATGACACGTATTTGTACCAATTGTATTCTAGTGGTGATATTAACTCGTGTTTTTTGTGTTTCTACTGTCTTACTTGTTGAACAGAACCCCTTTATATACACCGACAGAGTTGTTATCTTTTCGGTAGAGAGAGGAGAGTAGCAGACATCCCAACAGACCACCCATCCTGCAGCAAGCAACATGCTGTTATTCAGTACCGGTAGATCTAAGTGGCTTTCGGAATGTTTCAATTGATGTTCTTGCACATTTTTTCTAATTTTGTTGTCTGCTGTCTTGTTAGGCAAATAGAACAGGAAGGAGCTGATGGTACCATATCTAAGCAAGTAAGGTAAGAATCAGCTGATTATTTTATCTTCCATGAACTAACTGCTGGTTTTATTCAAATTTGCGTACTGACTTGTTTGTTCTTTGTATGCTTGATAGGCCTTACATAATGGACCTTGGAAGCACTAACAAAACATTCATTAATGTAAGGCATACATATTTTTGTATTTTTTTACTCTATATTCAGCTTTCCTTCTATGGTTAATTATTCTCGAAAACCTGTTTGAAGTGCTCTTCTGTGTTTGCAGGAAAGTGCAATTGAGCCTCAGCGTTATTATGAACTTTTCGAAAGAGATACAATTAAATTTGGTAACAGTAGGTAGGCAAACTAATCAATATTCAACATCTGCCTTTTTATTGCATGAATTCTGAAAATTGTCAATCATTTGATGACTGACCATTCATGATAAAGTTGCTTACACTGATTTAGCTATGACTTCAGGTTCAAATTGGTTTTATGAGATTTTGTTTGGGTCAAATACATTAGTTTAGTGGTCACTTAAGTTTGGACATTTTGTGTTAAAGTGGTCACCTAAGTTTAAACTCAGTCGACTCGGTTACCTTAACTGTTGTCATTGTGCAGACCTTCGTCCCATTTCATTACGATTTTAATCAAATATGCCATATGCTATGTCAACGTACCGGGTCATTAAAAATATGGTTATTGCAAGCTAACTGTGCCATGTTATACAAAATAAGTGACCATGTTAATGTGACCATTATGTTACAATGATTGACATAAGTTCAATGTCACATACTGGTCACTTTGATGACATGTCACGCCGACATGGCATATTTGACAAAAATCGTAATGGAATAGACCGACGGTATTACATTGCGACAACAGTTAAACTTAGGTGATCTTCAACAGAGTTGTAGATCCTGTGCAGGGTTGAGTGCTCTTATGGAATGACCCATTAGTTGTTCTTTCATTGATCTGAGGTTTGTTTACCTAGGTTGTTGCTTAGCTGAATGACGTTTATGTTTTGGTGTTGCCTGTAAATGATGCTGCCGGGTCTGTTTTTTCTTTCTGCAGTCGAGAATACGTGTTGTTGCACGAGAACTCTTCAGAAGCATGAGCAATGTCGGCAAACTCTTTGACAATGCTACTATGTTGCCAGCAAGCCGAAGCAGTGGATCTACTTTGTGCATGTTCTGCTGGTTTCGTGTTCTATGAATCAAGGAGGAACATTGCATAGCATCGTTTGTGTACTAGTACTACTGCGCAGATGTTCACGGACTTGCAAGGATCAGCAAATCTTTTGTAGTCCTATTTCTGTGTTTTACTTGCAAGTGTCTATCTCTTCAGCAGTGCTTTCAGATTTAGCTTTTGTCTCGATTTTGATCTCGAGCCCAAACAGCAATCAATGGAATGCTTTTTTACTTATTAATATGTGCCATGTCATCTTTTCGTAGTCCAACTCAGCAAACGGAGTTAATTAGCAACTAACAGTGTGTTGTTTCGTAAATTTCAATCTGGTTGTACCCTTTTTCTGTCATTTTGATATAACCTGCTAACTGTTTGTTTCACACGATAATATCATACAAAGAACAGCAGCAAACCAACATTAAATTCCCAGGAATCAAGATTACATATGCTCCATGGAAGAGATTCAACGGCCGTCCTGAATGCTTGAAGACAACGTATTCGAGCACGAAACATCACTGGAAGTAACAGACTGAGTAGCAGCAGCAACCTGGTACGTAGGAACAGGCATTGTATCTGGAAGATGCGGCAATGGGGCTTCGAAATTCAGAACCTGAATCACTTGCTTAATCGACGGTCTTGCATTACGATCCGGGTGCGCACACCACAATCCAACGATCAGCACCCTCCCTAACTGGCCCTCGTCGAAACCCATCGTTCCAAGCTTCTCATCAACGGCTAAGATCAGATTTCCAGCTCCGTAAAGGTCCCATACCCACTCCACCAAGCTTTCTCCGGATTTTCGTGAAACCGGGTCGGAAGCTTTCCTTCCTGTGGCGATTTCTACGCAGACTACGCCGAAGCTGTAGACGTCGGACTCCTTGCTCGCACGTCCCGTGGTTATGTACTCTGGAGCCAAGTACCCTAGCGTCCCGGCCAAACCTGAGGTAATAGGCTTAAAAAGTTACTAACAGAGCTTCATTAATCATTATTTATTATTATTTGTGCTTACTGGATTAGACGACTCAACCGCTAAGTATTCGCAAGTATGATGTTTATGAGCCAAGTTGAGTCAAGCTTATGCGCTAGGCCTCGGTTTTATGATAGGCTCAGGCTTGGTTGATTAAAAATATTGCAACTTGAGTGGCTTGGGCTCGGTCAGAAATCACCAGTAACGAACTTGACTCAATAACTATACTCGACTCAATAACCATATCAAGATCGGCTCGATAATCTTAACGAGTTCGACTCAATAATAAAGACAAAGTCAACGATACTACAATTTTCAAATCATATATGTTGATAATGTTTGCGATCACATTATTAATTTAGTCACATTTTCGACATAAATCGAGCTCTCAATTGAGAGGTTAAAAAAAATTATATAAGTGAGCTAAAAATTGAGTTGCTCGAGAGCTACTTATCGAGGTAGCTCACGAGCCATAACCGAGCTAGCTCACGAATAAGTCGGGTTAAACAAAAATGGCTTGGGTTAGCTCTTTTATATTGAGATGAATTCCTGACAAGTTATTAGCAGTTTTTACGAGTCGAATCTCAGATTCCTTAGCCTGTTTCAAACATTAGTTACTTGATATGTTTCAAACATTAGTGACTAACCTGTAGTCTGTAAACCCATCTCATGATCCATCAGCCTGGCCAGCCCGAAATCGCCGAGCTTGACGTTGAAACCCGAATCCAACATGATGTTGCTCGACTTGACATCACGGTGGATCACACACTGATCACCTTCCTCATGAAGGTACCGAATCGCAGAGGCTAGCCCCATCGCAATCCGGTACCTGACAGACCAGCTCAGGGCCGGCTTCCTACCGAAAAGGTGGGAGTCGAGGCTACCGTTGGGCATGAACTCGTAGACAAGCAAGAACTCGCCTCGATCGTGGCACCAACCGATGAGCTGCACGAGATTCCTGTGCCTCAGCATACTGATCACCTTCACCTCAGTTACATACTCTTTCCTTCCTTGCTTCGAGCCTCTCGAAATCTTCTTGACCGCCACTAGCGACCCCAATTCGTTCAGGTAGCCTCGGTACACCTCTCCGAACCCTCCTTCCCCGAGCTTCCTCTCCTTGGAGAAGTTGCTCGTGGCTGTGGCGAGATCGTCGTACGAGAACCTCTTCGGCCCAGCTCCTCTCTCGAGCTCGTCGTTGATCGAAGTCATCATGTGATCATCCATTGTCTTGTCCAATTTTTCTTTCCCCTGCATCATCCTCTGCCTCCTCTTCCAGAGGAACGCAAAAGTCAACGCGGAAATGAGGACCCCACAGGCAAGAATTGGAGCAATGATTACAGCTATCTTCTTCGGATTGTTCTCGTCCGATTCGTTGATCTCGAGGCTCGATCGGAATTCCCACGACTGAAGCACGTTCCTCTCGAGGACGTTGCTTGTAGAAGCGCTGAACCCAACTGTGGCTAACGGAGGCAGAGCGTCTCTCAGGTCAACGATGTACCAAAGACTGGTACTAGTACCGCTGGTACTTGTACCGGAACCTGAAGAATCCTGATACTTCCAGGAAACGCTCAGGTTCCTGGAAGCAGAATCGTAACCGATCCTGACATCCGCGGTCTCTCCAGCGTGGAGGGTGGCGTTCCACCTCGTGGACTTCGCCGAGAAGACCGAGTTATTGTTGATCCCCACATGTTGAAACGGCGGGTCCCACTCCTGGTTAGGGAACGTGTCGAATTCGACATGGACGATCCTATTCCTAGCGGAATTCGAGGTGGTCAGGTTATACAAGCCCAAGAACCCACCCGCGGAATTGGGCGGGATGTGGAAGTCCGGCGGGGCCAAGAAGAAGGCGAACCCCGCAGCATAATTCGACCTCCCCTGCGGGTCAATGTTGAAGGTGAAGCGGGAGGTGAAATCCGCGAGCTCACGAGTGTCAGGGTCCCAGATGGGTACCTTTCTAGAGTACGTCGCGTGACCAACCTGACACATGTAGGTGTCACTATTGAACTCGACTGTGCCCACTGTCGCGTACGCGCCCCCCTCGTAGACCATGGTCACGTCGATGGGATCAAACCGCGATTTTTGGAAGGAGAGGGCATTGGTGGAAGGGAGGATGAGGATGAGGATGAAAAGAAGGAGCATGATTGAGGGAGTTTGAGGGAGAAATGGCTTATGGGTGTGTTCTAAAGTTGTATATAGTGAAGCTTCTTATTGCCCAAGTTTCAACTACTTAGGTTGTTTGTTTATTGAGGATGAATTATAAAGAAAGAAAGACAAAGACTTTTGAAGTTTGGTTTGAGGATATGGCCTGCAGAAGAACATGGTGTTTGTCAAAGGTTGAAACTTTAAACTAATGAAGGAGATATGGTGTTTGACCTGAAGCAGTTGAGGGAAAGTGGTCTGCACTTTCGAGCTTCACTCTCATCAGTTTAATAAATTAATTTTAATGTTTTCATATTAGGAGTTAGACCTAGTAAACCAGGTTGATAATGTTGCAATTTAATCTGGGTTCGACCTGTGAATCAGGGAAATTCGGTTTGAGTGGACAGGCGAACAAACCGTCTTGGCTTTGGTTTGGACCGGGAGTTGACCCATTTCCCGTGCTTTGTGTTTGATATAAAAGTTTGATGGTTTCACTTGCAACGATCTAGTGAAGTTGATGATTGATTGAGGATTTTGTTGCCTCAGTTTTTGTAGTCTTAAGGGGGTTAATTCTCTTCCTGATTTTCTTTGTTTATTGTTCTCTATTTCTGGTTAAATCTTCGCTATGGGTAGTCTTTTTGGGTTGGTTTGCATCTGTTGTAACGACTTTTGTCTTTGGTTCTAGTCCATGTTTTGGGGTTGAGTCTCCCTCGCCGAGGCTCCGCAAAGTAGGGTAACACCGAATTGTGTTTCCAATTCTTGTGTATTTGTCTCTTCGATTTCTTCGCTTTTCTTATGGTCGTGTGAGTGATTTCGAGAGTGAGCTACCGCGATTCATAGATCTGATATCATATAAGATTTATTTGAGCGGGTTACTATGAATTACGAGTAAATTACGGATAGAATCATTCAGGTGACATGTTGTTATTAATGAAACGTTATCCTAACCATAAATTTGCAGGATAAATCACAGTTGAACTCGGATTATAAGCACTTTCTGTGTTGTGATGAATAGATAGAGAGTTGTGCAGCAAGCCTTGGAACATTATCCAACAAGAACACAATCTAACAACCTAAGATGAACATAAAGACCGACAGAATATGTAAACGTGGTCCAATCATTGGCAGGTGCCTAAAAACAAGAAATGAAGATTAGGTTGGTCTCAGGAGTTTTGAGGAAGCTGATTCCTCCTTAACCAGTAGGGGTGGCAGTCCCAACCTGAAACCTGAAAACTTACCTGTAATCGACCCGGTCAACGTGGTTTTATAACCAGACTGACCAAATAACGGGCCGGAGTCGGGCAGTTAAAAAAAAACTGGCCAACTATTAGGGCGGTTATTGGTCCGCTAGATAACCGGGCCGACCCGGCCGAATGCCACCTCTATGGATGACTTGACGAGAGTTGGGATCATCACATCGTTATGTTTTAAATTTATTTTCTTTGAACTCTTAGTATTCCAATTTCGGATGTTAATTAGTTATTATTAAAACATAAGTATTTTTGTTATTATTTTGGGATTTTAGATTTTTAGTTTTCGGAATTAATTATTTGGTTAGTTGTTTAGTATTTCAGAATTAATTTTTATTAATTGTGTCACTTAATAAGTTAGTACGAAGTACAAACTAAATTATGAAATTAACATATCCCAAATTAAGTGCTACAATTGAAATAACAAATTATTTGGGCTACTAAAACCCATAATTATGCAGCCCAATTGGGTTTGGAAGCAGTTGGGCTGCATTTGGATTCGAATTTGGGCGGCAAATGTTGGGCTTCAAGCTAGGCCGGGTATAACCGGTGGTGCCCGCCCGCCCGTCGGCCACGGTCACGGTAAGAAAAACAGAACCGACTAGTCCGGGTCGGGCGGTTAAAAAAACGGCCAAATATTAGGGCGGTTATTGGTCCGCCAGATAACCGGGCCGACCCGACCGAATGCCACCCCTATTAACCAGCTGCCTTATATTCGTCAACTGTGTTCTCAACCAGAAAATAATTCTCAGCAAGCGTTGACTTTGGCATCGTTACAAAGAACATTAAGCACAACATGTTTTAATTCATTTACGATTAAATCTTGTTATGAACACAAAGTCCACGATTGGCCAGCCGGGCAGACCCGATGAAAGCCTTGAGATTGCGGGCCCAAAGGCCGGACCATTTTGTGAGGTACTTATCTCAAAAGTTGCCTTAGAACCAATTCTTTCTCTGAGGGTCTAGAAAAAAAAATCAAGACTAGTAAAACAGTCCTTAAAAGCGAAATACTTGGATTTGTTTTAGTCCACATCGGATTTATCTGATCTTTCAGTCCTTTCATCGAACATGAGTTATTTTTACACTTTTTATTAAAGTACTTCAGAAGAACTTTCTTGTGAATATGGTACATCGGTCATGACAGAAAAAAAACAAAGCCAACTGAAACTGTTCATTTTATATAACACAAACTCTTAAACATTTTTTTGTTAACGTTACATTGATTTCGTTAATCAACAGAGTTTTCCAACTTGGTAAACTCGACAAGAGTTTGAACAAAAGCTTTAAACTGAAAGAATTACATATTAAAGAGCTAGTTAGGCATCAAAGCCTCACTTCTTACAAGGTTGGCAAATTTGTCTGCAAGTGGTACTTCAGTTCGTCTACAGTGAGCAATCGTGACCCTCGAGTTAGTCTAAAGAACATACATGATATCGGCAATTATAGCGGCACACTCCTATGACCATTGATCCATCTTAAGATCCAACGCCTTGGTAAGCTGCAATCAGTCCGTCAGAACCATCATCAAGCATTGCAACGCTTCAGAACAATTGAAGCTCAATAAAAAAAGAATCCCACTAATTCATCGATAATGTGAGATTCAGAGTTATACATAATTACTCAGATTCTTTTCTTTTGAATGTCGTGATGAAACGAAACTTCACAAAAACTCTTATACATGAATTAAAATTTGACCAATTCATCAGATTTGGCAAATAATTAAAATTATTATGTATGACTATCTATTTCTCATTCTCTACCATACATAGTTACATACAAAAAATCAAATTATTAAAACAACAATTCAACTCTCCATATATTAAAATTTGAAACGCAAGAAATTAAAATTCTCCGCCAGAAAAATAAAACAGATAAAAAAAAATCACCGAAAAAATAGGAGCAAAAATGGAAATGGGACGAACTGGATCATCATCATCCTCATCATCGGTGGTGGTCATCCTCATCTACTTCAACCTATTATTAATGGCGACACGTTTCTCACTCTCTCTCCCGACTCTGTTACTCACTCGCTCTCCCCATTTTGCCCCAAAACTCCCTCTTAAATCTCGCCCTTGTCCTCTCTGGTCCGCTTCCTTCTCCTTCTGCCTCGCTTCCACCTCCACTTCCTCCTTCACTCCCTCCTCCTGTCCTGCTCGCTCCTCTCGCCGCTACTCTTCCTTATCCCCTCCTCCTTCCGCCATGGCCTCTGCCGTCGCTGCCGTCTCCGACAATCCTCTTTTGAAGGACTTCGTTTTCCCTCCCTTCGATTCCGTCCACGCAGATCATGTCCGTCCTGGAGTCCGCGCTTTGCTCAAGCAGCTCGTACGTTGTTTCATCTGTTAAAATCTCGTCCGTTTCTAAAGCCTGATTGTTTGATTTTGGGATCTGATTGGTGTTCGTTCGTTTGTGTTTGCAGGAAGGTGAATTGGAGGATCTAGAGAAGACAGTGGAGCCTTCGTGGCCGAAGCTGGTGGAGCCGTTGGAGAAGATTGTTGATAAGTTGGCGGTTGTTTGGGGGATGGTTAATCATCTTAAGGCTGTTAAGGATAACGCTGAGCTCCGGGCTGCGATTGAGGAAGTTCAGGTCTGTATAGCGAACTTGATGAATGATGTAATCGGAAAATCTTTTGTTGGCTTTCTATGTGATGTCGTTATTTTGGCGGTTTTATCTGTAGCCGGAGAAAGTGAAGTTTCAGCTCAGGTTAGGACAGAGTAAGCCGATTTACAATGCGTTTAAGGCTATTCAAGAATCTCCTGAGTGGCAGCAACTGAATGGTGCTCGGAAAAGGATAGTTGAATGTGAGTTGCTTTCACTTGCACCCATTTTTGAATAGCGCATGTGAGCTTCATGTGTATATGAAATACTTGTTCAGTTGTATGAAGCTCTGTGGTTTAACCCTTGACATTTCTGTTGTGAATTTGCAGCCCAAATAAAGGAAGCCGTCCTCAATGGTGTTGCTCTAGAAGATGATAAAAGAGAAGAGTTTAATAAAGTTGAGCAGGTATTGTTTCTAGTCTCGGAAAGACAACCTTGGCCTATTTCCTTTCCCAAAAGGGAGGAGTCTTTTAATGGAAAGCAGGAATGATTTTGGGTCTGGAATTGTCTCATGAAATCCACCCGGGGTACCTCTGATGAGATATGGAGTAAGGATTGCTAGTTATGTTGCTGATTCTCACTCTATGATTCTGGCTTAATATCTAGGAACTGGAAAGGTTGTCTCAAAAGTTTGACGAGAATGTGTTGGATGCCACAAAGAAATTTGAAAAGCTTGTCACAGATAAGAAAGAAATAGAAGGATTGCCTGCTACAGCACTCGGGTTGGCTGCACAGACCGCTGTTTCTAAGGTATCATTTGCTGATATTGTAATCTCCTTGTCTGATTGATGTTAACCTTGAAATCCCGGCTACTTTTGCTATGATATTCCTTCAGACTCCTTATTTAACATCATCACATCATGATGAAGAGTTTTAACTGGTGTTTATGGTTTTTATCGTATCAGGGTCACCCTGATGCAACGTCTGAGGATGGACCCTGGATTATTACACTGGATGGCCCTAGTTTTATGTCTGTCATGCAACATGCTAAAAACCGTGGTTTGCGTGAAGAATTATATCGTGCATATGTAACACGGGCTTCAAGTGGAGATCTTGATAATACACCCATTATTGATCAGATATTAAAGCTCAGGCTGGAAAAGGCTAAGCTCCTTGGCTACAACAACTTTGCTGAGGTATGATTTTTGCATTCCCTTGTCTCCCTATAGTATAGAGATGCATGCAGTCCTATAATCAGGTGTTTATGACAGGTAAGCATGGCAACCAAAATGGCCACAGTTGAGAAAGCACTAGAGCTTCTGGAAAAGTTGCGATCAGCTTCCTGGGATGCTGCAGTTAGAGGTATTGTGCATTCCTACTGTATTAGCAATATTGCATTAACAGTTTAAAAGTTTGGATTTTGGTAGACCAGATTTTTCTTTACACTGTTAAAACCATTTGTCACCTCTCTAAAACATTGGAGTTCAAAACTTCTCCAAGTAAACGGCCCCATAGTCACTTGTTTGCTCGAATAGCAGCACTTGCATTGCATGCTTGTGTAAACACTTGTATATGTGAGTGGCTATGGTCGTAAATGACTAAGTTCTTGTTTCTGTTCAACATTTAGATCTAGACATTTCTTATCCTCATTTACGTATTCTTTATTTTCCTGTGTGGTTTGTTACGGAAAACCATTTAGAACAATGACGAGAGTGTATAGGCTCTCAAATTCTGTACGCTGATATTGCAATGTTGATTATTGTCTTAGCTTGTCCTTTTTTTTTTTGGAAAGCAAGTTTACTGGCCTTGATCTAAACAGTTTTCTGGTCCTTGTAGATTTGGAAGACCTTAGATACTTTGCAAAAGCCCAAGGTGCATCAGAAGCAGATGATTTGAAACACTGGGACATGAGCTTTTGGTCAGAAAGGCTGCGTGAGGCTAAATATGATATCAACGAGGTAACAAACCTTTCAACTTTTCCCTTCTATGGATCACTTTGAAGCTGTGTTTTAAACTTCTAATCGATGGATGTACATCTTTTGGTCAAGGAAGTAATCTAGGTGTTAGTATGCTCAAGTTCCATTTTGTGCCAACACGCCTCTTTTGTTTACTGCTATCTGTTTCTGTTTGGTCTTTCAAGGCCGCTTGCCTTGATGTAAAATACTTACCTTGCTTTTGTTCTTGATGCGTACAGGAAGAGTTACGACCTTATTTCTCATTGCCAAAGGTTATGGAGGGCCTTTTCAATCTTGCCAACAAACTTTTTGGCATTAACATTGAAGCAGCTGATGGCCTTGCTCCTGTAAAACTCTTGATTTGATCTTGTTCTTCCTATGTTTACTGTTTCTTTCGTTCCTCAAAGACTATCCTGACTTGTGTTTTTTAGGTTTGGAACAAAGATGTGAGGTTCTATTGTGTCAAGGATTCCGCAGGCTCTCCAATTTCGTACTTCTATTTTGATCCTTATTCTCGTCCATCTGAGAAAAGGGGAGGTGCATGGATGGATGAGGTTGTCAGTCGAAGTCGTGTTTTGTCCCGCAATGGTACTAGTCCGAGGTTACCTGTTGCCCATATGGTATGCAATCAAACACCACCTGTTGGCGACAAACCAAGCCTTATGACGTTTCGTGAGGTATGTTTTTTCATACAAACCTTGGCTCATGTGTTATTATTGATGTGAAATTGACATTGGGAATTTAATCTTTGCCTCCTATTATCCGCAAGAAAAAATGACTCTCACAGTGGAGAAAATGACAACTAAATTAATTTTAACCCTTAGCCTCATTAGGCGCATGATAGTGATATCCAAGTAATCAGCTAGCACTTCTGAAACACTTCCCACAAGCTAGATTGGTTGTTTTAAACGTCACAGTTGGAATGCTGAAGCTTAGTTTGATTGGTCAGACTCGGATTTTCATGGCTTTTGAAACCTTTTCCATAGAAATGACGAAGGTTTATGTGTTCATTGCCTAGATCTTGTCTTAGTTTTAAAACTCTTGTTTTTGGCTGGTTTCAATGCAATCTGCTCATTTGTACCTCAGTAGGTCGTGTTACTTCAAAGTTAGCTTCTTTTACTGGTTATGTGCTCTTGAAAACATACCCTTAGTCTTGTTGTCGTTTGTATTGGTTTAGTTGTGTAATAATCAGCCCTATAGTTTGCTTGTTAAGGATCGTAACTAGCTGAATTTGCCATTATGCATCATGATATTATAATGTACTAAGCATTAAGTTGTTTATGAGGATACCTTACATGTCTGTAATTGCTTATAGAGGCTGCTATATGGTCCTGGAGTAACCACTTGTGGCAAAACGAGAAAATGGCATTTATTAATCTTTAATTGTGATGGTTTGTAGGTTGAAACAGTCTTCCATGAGTTTGGCCATGCTCTTCAGCACATGCTTACTAAGGTGGACGAGGGTCTTGTCGCTGGAATCAGGGGAGTCGAATGGGATGCTGTCGAACTACCTTCCCAATTTATGGAAAACTGGTGCTATCACAGGTTGGATGATTTGGACTTGGGCACTTGCTGCTTTTAGTATTGAAGTTTCACTTGATTGCTTGTTGAAGAATATGAATTGCATTAAAAGATGACAAGATGATATGTATTTGTCATAGTTGATACGTAATTGTGTTGCCTTGTTGCTGCTGTTCCTTCTCCTTTCGTGTATGCTTATTGATAGCTGCAAGTGCGGGTTCTAATGAATCTGCTTTTGCATGCTTCTGGTGTTTCTCCTTAGAATGCATATTGAAGGTCATATTAATTACTTCATACTGCTGAACACATCCACCATCTGGTCTTTGATCTTAATGGGTTTTGTGAGGCTGCTGTGAATTATATCGTTTTAGAATTTCTGAAAAACAGTAAGTGTAAAGTGATGCAATTTATCTGCAGAGAAACCTTGATGGGAATTGCAAAACACTTCGAAACTGGTGAAAACTTCCCAGAAGAGGTATTCTTGAAGCTTGTTGCTGCACGAACATATCGAGCGGGTTCCCTTAGCCTTCGGCAGGTAGGTTTCATGATCTTTTATCTGATTGTCTTTCCCTTTTACATTTCTCACTAGCTGACTAACTTCTTACTCTGTTTGTGGGTGTGAATGTTATTTGAACCGAATCATTTCCTTATTCAACTCCGTTTCCTGTTATATGTTCCTCTGTGGATAATTTGTTTCTATGGCTTAAATAAAGAATTATGTAATATAAATTCGTGCCTAACTTGTGTCTTGTTTTTGTTTTCTCAGTTGAAGTTTGCAACCCTGGATTTGGAGCTGCATTTAAATTACGTACCAGGTGGATCAGAATCTATATATGATGTGGATCAGAGAGTCTCTCAGCGTACACAAATCATCCCACCATTGCCAGAAGACAGATTCCTTTGTGGTTTCAGTCATATTTTTGCAGGCTAGTTTCCTTTTGTGCAATTTTGCTGAATCATTTAATGTGTTTTCCTTAGAGTCAAATCAGCATCTTATTGATCTTTTAATTTTTCTTGTTTGCAGGCGGATATGCAGCTGGCTACTACAGTTACAAGGTGAGTTATTCCCTAGTTACTTATCCAAATTTTCCCAATCAAAAATACTTGAACTGCCAATCGTGACTAAGAGTTGTGACAATGGAGTTCTTGGGTTCATAACATTTTGAGTATCCTGGTCAAATTATCGCTCGCATGAATCCAGATTGTGCTTGTTTCTTAATACTCTGTTTTGACTTTGGTTCAGTCTTCTCTCTGGCTAGAAGAAACATATAAGGAAATCTTGAGAAATACTAACTTTCGTCTGTTCTTCCTATGTGTCTAGCAGTAACGATTATTTCTTATGCCTTTCTGAATGGCGATCTTTTTATTATTGCAGTGGGCTGAGGTACTATCTGCAGATGCTTTCTCAGCTTTTGAAGATGCTGGATTAGATGACAAGAAGGTATTGTTTTCCATCCTCAGAAGAAGCTATCCATGACACCACACATTCATTGTTCTTTCCCCGATTTCCATATTCATCATTCATTTATGTGCATATTCTGTAGTCTGGAATAATGTACAAGTAAATAGTAAATTACACAACCACTATGAATCGACTGCGACATCCTCTAAAACAAGTTTAAGTGACAAAGTATCATCAGTATCAATGATTCTAACCCCATACACTTTCATTCGTCGGCTGGGCAAAAAACAGGCCGTTGAAGAGACAGGACGCAAGTTCCGTGAGACTGTCCTTGCTCTTGGTGGTGGCAAAGCACCGTTAGAGGTCAGATACATCTTAACAACTCCTTTTCTGCATATTCTGTTGATGCTGGTCAATCTTGACTGCCATTTTATGCTTACTGGTTATTTGCTACGAATCTCATTTTTCACTTCATGGCTTACGATATATAATGTTGTGACTCGAGTGCAGGTGTTTGTGGAGTTCCGAGGGCGTGAACCTTCACCGGAGGCTCTACTGCGACACAACGGCCTGCTGGTACCAGCAGGCTCTGCATGATAGTTTATTTATGGAACACAGGGAGGGGGGCCGTTTCTGACTGAAAAATGGGCTATTTTTTTGGTGCTTGATTGATTTGATGATGCTTGGTGTGCACGGTATGCTGGATCCCCCCTGGTTCTAGGAAATGATTTTACTTTTAGGTAGGCTTTAATTTATACAAACTAAATCATGATTACAGAAGATATACAATTTTAATATTTAGTTTCCTCAGTTTTTAATATTTAATTTCGTAAGGAATGAATGAATGACCTTATCAATCTTCATAGCGCCTAGTCACAACTCACAAGTTCTTTGTACACTAAGATGTAGCTCAACTATTTCCAATATTCTCTTTATCTTGCCTTGGAAGATAATCAATGAGGTAAAGGCATAAATGTTGGTGTCGTGCTAAAATGGGAAAGAGGCGAAAATCGGTATGGTTCGGGAGTATTAATTCATGCGGATTTAGGGTACCTGTAACTTGTACTAGTCTCGGTTATGAAAGCGAAGTTAAGAAACTTCTAACCATGTGGGCACTTGAACCTCAATGGATTCTACTAGAATTACTCGACTCAGACCTAGACTAAAATCTGAAATCTTATTCATTGACCAATTAAGTCTATTGTTCTGTCTGGAAAAACTGCTACTGATATATGTACCATATAGGAGGTATAGCTTATAGTTAGTTATTTTCCCTGCTCCCGCTTTAAGGGCTTTTTTTTATTGGTTATCATATTTCGTGATTACTAGCATCCACACTTACGATGACTTGCCAAAATTTCTAACCTAATAACGCACAACTTCAATTCAGTATTTCTAAAACTCGTCGGTTGTTCCTCAACTTGACCTAGTCTTGAATTGTTGTGGTCGTTGGACTTGAATTGCAATAGCAATTTTATTTCTCTCGATTGTATAATGCTAATCGCCTCTTCGTTCTCCTTTAAATATGGTCTATAGTAACAAAATTCGGGTTATAAATTCAATATTTCTATATATAAAGGGAGAATGGGAGTTACTATTGAATGAATAGTGTTTTCTTTCTTCCATTAAGGTATTTAAGGCTTGGGTCATTGGTTTTGAAGGAGGGCTTTTGTGGGTCACTTGTGTTGGGTGGGCTTGTGAGAGTAAGTGTTTGGGCTTGTAGGATTCTTATCTCTACAATTGAGAATGACAAAACAACACTAATCAATCAACACTCTTTTTATTTATTTGTATTCTTATAGGGGTAATAAAATTGAAAGACTCTTATATAATGTATCCTATACTATATATGGCTTTATCACTAGACACATGCATATTTTCATATTTCATACAAAGCTTTCAACTTTATCGTAGTTCTGCTTGGAATAAAAGTAGAGATCATCAACCCCAAACTTTTTCTAGGGTATATAAATGCATAATCATTGTGCCAAGAAGAGTGATTACGCTATGGAAACTAATTAACATCATAATAGGCAATGTTATGTGATGGAACTTGGATATGAGCAAAGAGGAGATGGAGAGAATAATGGTGATACACAATAATAAAAATAAGTGGTGACTATTGAGAGGATATTTAATTGGATAATATTTAATTATTCTATTTTATGTTCCTTTATATTTGTTTGAACATCTTTTGTCAACATTTTTCATTCATTTTAATTATAATTTTTCTATATATATTTTTTCATTTTCATTTTGTCAATTATTTCACTCTTAGCTTAGCCTTTCCTGCATTTATATTTTTCAACAAAATGGTTCATATCAGCTTTCATAGCAGAAACAAAATACTCGGAACTACCATTACTGTTCTTCTGAAATTTTCCGCTACATCGTGCGGGTAATTCTAGTGTATAGTAAATGTGAAAATGAAAGTCTACAAAAATCCATTCTGAAAAACCAGTTTGTCTTCGGATGGCAGAAATGTACTTGAACCTGAACCCTTTTGGGTTAGGATACTTGAACGGGTTAGGGTTTGAAATTGGTTTTGATCTTATTATTCTCGGGAACCTATAGAGTTCGGGTTAGGGTACCTAAATTCGTCCTGTTCTTCAGTCTTATGAAAATTAGCAACCATCGACAGATCAGTCTTTGATTAAACGACATCGGTCTTTGATGGTATACGGCCAAACCGAACTAGCTGCATGAGCGACTCATAGTCGAACCGGTTTAACCAATCGACGCGATATGGTTTTCCATTCACCGGAAAAGGCCACCCACCCTCCACCTTCCAACGACAACTAGTCCACTACCATCAACCGACCAGCCCCGATCTCCGAGAATTCACAAAGAACAACGGGAAAAGCGAGAGCTCCAAGTCAAAACAAGTAGCAGCAGGAAGAATCCGAATCTTCCATTCTCTCATTCTCATCTTCTTCCGGAACGGAGGTGAAAAGTATGGCGAGAGCTGGAGGGATCACCAACGCCGTCAACGTCGGAATCGCAGTCCAAGCCGATTGGGAGAATCGCGAGTTCATCTCCCACATCTCCCTCAATATCCGTCGCCTTTTCGATTTCCTCCTCCAATTCGGTACACCCTCCTCCTTCTTCTTCGATTCTCCTGCTTGGCGTTTATGTGTTCAGTTCTAATTCCGTTGCTTATCCGCATTCTCCGTTCTTCTTCTTCTCAGAGGCTACTACCAAATCCAAATTGGCGTCCCTGAACGAGAAGCTTGACACTCTGGAGCGTCGTCTCGAGCTGCTTGAGGTCCAAGTCGGTACTGCTACAGCGAATCCTTCTCTTTTCAATACCTGAATCTCTACCTCTTCGCTCCATTTCTCTCCACTGTCCTACTTCGATTTGTTCTTGTAAGCGATATCTCTGTTGATCTTCTAGAGGAAGCGTTGATTCTGTACTGGTATCTCTTGGTGTTTCAATATACATATACTTTTCCCGTTACCATTGAGTGTTATATCTATGTACCTTTTTCGTTTTGCACTCTGAACTGAAACCGTTTTGCTTAGGTTTGTGGCCAATGACATAACCAATTTCTTGTCAGTCATTAACCTAGAAGCTTGATAAATAGTTCATTAGTTTGTTGTGAAGCGAAAGCTCTCCAGAGATGTTGATTCAGGTGGAAAAATATGTCAGGTTGCTGTTGTGCATCTAACTGTTATGTGAAGATTGTGAGCAGATGTTTTGATAGGCTAACCAGTCTATCACTCACTTGGCTGTAATGTCCTTGGCGATCAATGGAATGTGTATGCAATGTGATATTATGTAGCTGGGAGTGTTGATCATCCATTTCATACTTATTCCCTTTAGAGTGCTGCCGGTATGCAAAATGTGGCAGCAGCCAAAATGAGATAACTATCATCATCTGTTCATATACATCATATTAGGTAGCAACCTTGAGTGCATCTGGACTGAACGAGACCATACGAAACATCATGTTTACTATGAAACTAGTTATGCTGTTTCTTACTAGCTTAGCAATGCAGGATCTTATTATTTTAATGTAGTGGTACATTTCATGGTTGATAAGGGTGTAAGTGGATCATGTTTAGAACCTGAGAACCTTGTCATTCATGCATAGTACTTTATCCAATCAATGTTTTGCTCATTATAAAATGATCTCAATAGTGTTATCTTCACTGAAACAAAAAGGTTTTTTTTAATAAATTGTGTCGACATGTTGTGTGTTTTTCATGCTTCACATTGCATTCATGATCAAGAAGGCTGATTTACAACTATCCAAAGAAATTCTATTATATATTGTTTGGATATAAATTCTGGGCATAATCCAAGTTAACGTTAAGAGTCTAGTGTCAAAAAGGTGGATCTCTTAACTTGAATACCCAAGTGATAAGATTAACAAACAGGATTGGCTACCCGGTACATATTCTCTTATCATAAAGTACTGTCATAGAGATGCAATGAATTTGATATCCCTAACTCCAAGAAAAAAGTCTTCATCAACTATCTTGGTGCTACTGGAGCCATTGCTTGTGCATTGTCTGGTGAAGGTTCAGGTGGTGTAGGGGGAGGAGCTGGGAGAACAGAAGGCTTCCTATCCATTGTTATCGAGAAGCGGTTTGACCCTCCCAAACTGTAAGTTCCTATGCTGTCTATGGACTTCATATATTCTGATGCATTGTTCTCTATAATCAAAGCATCTTCCAACTCTCTCACAATATCGGCCATGCATGGGCGGTAAGCAGAGGAGGTCTCAATGCATGCTAATGCCACCTCTACCACTCTCCACATTGCCTCTGCATGGTACAGCCCTTTCACTCCTGGATCCACAATTTCATCGATCCTCGATTCCCTTATAAAAGGTTTAGCCTGCACCAAAACATATGTTATGGTTCAACTTTTATGTTAGTCTACAAGATAATTGCATACATATTACAAAAGGCACACTTTTTTGCACACAATGTAAAAGGTTAGCAAATGCATGCGCATCACCAATAATAACCATTTTGTTAAGTGAGTTATTGGACATACCCATTCAACCAAGCTCCATTCGTTCCGAGGTCTTTGTATATTGAGTGGCTCCCGACCGCTTATAATTTCAAGTAAAACCACTCCAAAGCTAAAGACATCGCTTTTTGCTGTTAGATGCTGAGTTGAATAATACCTGATTGTCAGGATACAGATATGCTATGAGCACTTGGTATTAAACTGGTGGGAATATTTGAATATTTGTAGATATAGGATTCAGGAAAACCCGAATAATCGATACTGACTTGATGAATTGGTAACATGAATTTAGTGTTTACTTACTCAGGGTCCAAGTATCCAGCTGTGCCTCTGACTTCAAGAGAAACACCACTGTCTCCTTCTTGTGGAGCATACTTCGAGAATCCGAAGTCTGCTACTTTGGCATTCATACTGTGATCTAGAAGTATGTTACTGGACTTCACATCTCTATGTATTACACATCGCTCAGCAAAAGTGTGCAGATATGTCAAACCTGAACAATGATATGTCACTGTTACCTCGTAGTCAGGTGGTAAGACAAAATAATGCTTTATTCAAAGCTTAATTACTTGCCTCGGGCAGCTCCAAGGGCAATAGAGAGTCTAGTTGGCCAGTCCAGAGTTTTCCTTTTTGCTGCTTCTCCTGTTATTGGAGCTGGTTGTTAGAAAGATATGTGTATTAGGTCCATCCAACTTAGTTGGTGGACGGGTTGGCTGAGTATTGTTCTTTCTGTCTTTTTTTTCGTTTCTTTTCTGAGATTCAGTGGAAGTAATAGTTACCGTAAAGCCGATCTTGCAAAGAGCCATTTGACATAAATGGATAAACCAAGATTTGTTGGTCATTTTCACTACAGTAACCAAGCAGACGGACTAGGTTCTCATGCTGAATGGCTGAAAGGAGATTTAGCTGTTCCATGTAATTAAGTTAGTTCTATGTGTGCTGTTTATCAGTGAATCTCATATCTCTATGTAAACAGGTTAAGCATCAATTAGAAGCATGTATATGTACCTCATTCTCAAATTCCTTGGTGCCCTGCGTTGAGGTAGAGGATCGAACCTTTACTGCTACTTCTGTACCATCAGGTAGTGTGCCACGGTAAACAGCCCCGAACCCTCCTTCACCTATCAGGATCTTGTACTTTTGTGTTGCTTGCGCAATGTAATTTAGAGTGAACATTTGAATATTTATAGTCCTGAGGGGATCCTCACCAGCCGTGACTATTGAGAACACTGCCCCTGCAGGCAATATAGTAATAGCGAGGTATTAAGTTGACAATTAACGTGTGCTTGTTTATTTATCTGCTTCTTAATGATTCACTTTGCACCGACTGGGCAACCATGACCAAGTGGGGATAATCATTGGTTTTGATTTAGAAATGGCATCCAATATCAGAAGGCAGATAGATGTTAACATGTAGATATGCATGTGTGTCAGTGTATGTCTTCTCTAATTACTGTAACACCTGACTTGAATACAAAGGTTTTCAGGATATTTTGTGTCCAACTTTGTGCATTTCAGGTCTATATTGAAGCCTCAAATAAGGAAAGGGAAATATTATTTTGAATTTGGTGATGATCGGTGACATTATTTGAAGAGTAAAATATTTAGAGAAAGATAGATGATATGCTTACCCTTTGACATTGGGAGTTTTTTCGCATTAGCATTTCTCCGAGCTCCAAACTTTCTTCTGCAGAACCAAACACAAGCTGCTACAACTGCTACTGCTATTAGTAAAGATCCACTTGCAATAACTATTAGAAAACTTTGTTGTTTCCTTGTAGATCGTAGCCTGATGCATCTCCCAGAGCTGAAACATAAATGTAGAGCTTTTGAGATTTTCTGTTTCCATTACTTAATTTAGTGTTAACTAGGACAGATGAAAGTTAACGTACTCTGTAGCGAGTCTTGAAAGATTAAACGTGGAAGGATCTGCACTGACATGATCATTGCATCCATAATATCTGGTACGTGAGGAACATGGATTAGCTTCCAAAGCAGTTGCCTTTTATGCGTTTTCTCTACTATTATTGTTGATAATATGGACTTACAGTGCTCTCAATTGTGGCAGCATTGCCAAAGAATCTGGAAGATTTCTGGAAAGGTCATTGTGGCGTAGATCCCTGGTAATTATGCATAGATCAGATTTTGTATTTGCAAGAAATTAGTTTATGGGTCTGTGGTTTTCATGTTCAGGACGCTTGTTGTTTCAGTCTTATATACATTATGTTCTATGATAAAGTTCCAAATAGGTTATTTTATGAGTTAAGAACATAACCTGGAATAGGAACTTACACTGATGTCAGCATTGAAGACCCTGGGAACTCTGGGATGCTACCGGAGAAGCGATTGTTGCTGAGATTTCTGATAACGATAATGATAGAGGACTTGTTAGAGTACGAGTTAAGTATTGTGAATATTATCTTAGAGTTGATAGTTGCAATCATACAATTCCTTCAGGTAGATTAGCTGCGCAGTAGTGGTTGGAATCTGCCCTTGAAGACGACTCGAAGAGATATCCCTGAGGTAACACATGGTACATACAATACAGTTGTTAAAACGAATTTTAGAGAGAGAGAAAACCTGCTAGCTGTGTTTAATACTTACAGCTTAGTGATGACAGTGACCCATTACTGTAATGGCAAGCAACACCGTCCCAAGAAGAAGGCTGACATGGATCTCCTGACCAGCTTTCAAGTTTCTTGTTTCCTTTGTTTTGCTCCAGCAGCCCATCTTTCACCTTTTCCATCACTCTCACTAGAAAGTGGATAATGTCAATTACCAGTCAACAGTAAGTTATTGTTGAAGCATATTTCTCATCTAAAATGAGGTGCAGGATAAGGATTAGCATACAATTGGCCAAACTAGGCAGGGTGCAACTGTATATTTTGTTTTTAGGCTGACATTAGGCCTTGAGTAGAAGGATCTCTCTATATGAGCTAATGTGATTGAGGTTGCATTAGGTAGAAACTGAATGTATGACTCTAGTCAGTGAACACTCAAAATGAATATTTACCGGTATGAAAATATCAAAATAAAGTGAATTAAACTTGTAACTTTGTAGCTGTCAGACGTACCATCTCTTTGGTTAGTTCCTTGGATCCACTGATAAACCTGCATGATCTCATATGCATTTAAGATTGGTCCATATTTGGATTTGTTGTTGACCCTGCCTAAGGTCAAGTTTAGATACCCATTTGCAGTGACATTGAGAGCAACTTCGCTGTAGTTTGACCCATTTCCCCATACGTCAAAACTCGTTTCCTGCTTTTCATCGTTGATGTAGATGTCAAACACTCTTTGTCCAGGTCTCACAGTGTTGTCTAGCTCGAAAAAGTAGAGGAAGATGGTGTAGTTGCAATCCCTTTTATCAAGATCAGTGTACAAGAACTGCAAACGGGTTTCATTTGTTACTGCAGTTTCAAGAACTTTGAGAGGCACTTTTGCGGTAGAGTTGGTGATGGTATTCTTGATTGTGGCTATTGTGGACAAGTTTACTCTTTCTGGGTTAGGACTCGACCAAATTCTGTCCTGCGGATCATCAGGGAACCTGTACCATTAACATGATGCAACGTAAGTTATCACTTCTGCAGTAGTATTCTAGTGCTTAATTTCTCAATTCTGTGATGAAATAGCTTCTAAATAATTGCTTTTCTACTTTTCAGTAGCTTATTTCTTTATGAATGTACCTGATTGGAGTCCCAGTGTTTCCTAGATCCACTCTGTCCACCAACTTCAGTACTGTAGAGTATCTTCCATCAAGGTACCTTGACTCATGTATGGGCCTCAGTTCAAGCTGCGAAATGTAAGGATCTCCTGTTTCATGCACTAAACAGAAATCTATGTGCTGCTCAGCTGATCTGAAGACGGCTTCCACCTGTGATTCGCCCGACGAGTCCACCAAACTTATTGGTGTGACACCAACCAAGACATCAAAGGTCGAACCCAGGGATCCTACTGATTTACCGGAAGGGAATGTGCCCCTTATCAGGTAGTCACGGTCCTGAGTTGTTGGCAAGCTGTAGCATCTCTTCTCTGAGTTATCTATGTAGAAATACCTAACTCTATCGTTGCCTGTGTAGTTCTCTGGTGCAGTGGCTATTAGGCAACCTGTTTTATCTGGGTACCATTGCTCATCCGATATCCAAGTTATTGAGGAGCTATCTGTCTGTCCTTGCCCCCCACAGCAATTTATGCTTATGAAACCTGCACAGGTTACATGATTCCCAGGTTTAGAACGTTCCCTCTGAAGAATGTTGGAAAAAACATGGCAGCAACTAAAAACAAAAGTGCGTGAGCTCAAAATCTGGCCTGGTGAGACCAATTTCAGAATTTTAAGATCGATAGGCAAGACAAGAATTTTTCTGTAGCTTGCAAGACTAGAATATTGCAGTCATGTGTTGGCTCCTTTTATGCCCCAATCAAGAAGTTCAAGTCTTGCATACTTGTTTAAAATTAGATCCAAGACTCATCAAATCAACCTGATCTATGATCCTTACTCTGCAACAGGAAATATCATAGAAGTCCTTGAATAATACAGCGGGACATATATATTTAGCTCAATTCCATGGCTTTGTGTCCTGTAAGTAAATCATTCATATGTTTGAATTAAGATGCTAACCTTCCTGTTGTGCAGGAGCTGATGGAACAAACAGGATCAGCAGGCAAAGAATCAAAGAGTCAACACTCCTCAACCTCCAACTATGGCTTCCTCCCATCCCCATCGTCTTCTCACTTTACAACAAGCTAGCCCCATCGTGCCATCGAAATACGGACGGTCAGACCCTCTTTGATTGTTGCTCCGACTCCCCTGAACTCTGGAGGGCCTGTGCTACACCAGCTGAATTGGTCAAACTTTAGCAAAGCCAGCCTGTGATACTACCAAAGCAAAAGGCAGGCACAACCTGACTCACAAATATCCCATGGAAAAAGAAAGGGAAAGCAGCAGAAGAAGTCAGTGGCAAAAGGAGCATCTACCTATAGCTTCAGATGAGGAAAGGGTATCTCAAAAATGGGGGGAAGTTTGTTTCTTGATGATGCAGGTGATGATCAAAGTTAACAAAGTTTGACTTCAGAAACTAGAGGTTAGAAGAAGATGATTAAGAAAGGTGGGGGAGAGGTGAGGACTGAATCAGAAGATGATTAAGAAAGGTTTTTAATTAATTGGGTTTAATTGGCTTAAATTAATGATTGGTATTGCTGTTGTGGAGTGGCTAAGTAGAGAACATTTGTATTTTCTTAGTATTGAAGAAGCTTGGCTTGGTGCACAAATTGGAGTATTGTATTACTATGAAACAATCATAGGGGGAGCCCTACATTCATTTTCGTCTCTCTTCTTGTCTTTTACCTGAGATGGAACATCATTCAATTTTGGTTTTGATTTGGTATCATTTATGGTTAGTTTGGATGTGAATTCGAATTCGTAACCTGCTTTTTTCGAGGTGTATATACTTTACTAGTAGATTGTCATGTTTTGACAAGTTTTGAGACATTTATTCACCATATGCCCTTGCCAGTTTAACCGTCCAATGATCGTGGTCGCTTCTTGACTGATGGATCGTGCGGGGGCTTAATATAGTCCTTTTCAAAATTCAACCCTCATGTTCAGATGAGAATTCTTATAAGACTCGACTTAAGACTTGGAAACATGACTTGAAACGAGGGGAGTAGTTGGAATCCTGATATTAACTAGGTTGTGCAATTAATCAACATTTTTGCGTACTCAAGAAGGCATCCCTGATTTTTTCCTACGAATCATCGAGGTTAGGTGAACTCTGGTTCGTTGATATAGCCAGTAAATGGTCAAACAAGGTAAATTCAACTAAAACCTAACTGACTCAGGTATCATGCTTGGCCCAGTTAACCAAGATGTCAGTACAGTAACTAGGCACCTCACGGATCGTGATGTCTACATAATTATGCTTTGTATCTGAATTTTCTCAACCGAGAGTTTCACTCAACTCGGGATTGACTCGATACGATATGTAACATGAGTTGCTGGTAACAAGACATCATCAACCTAGAAGTTCACCAGCTCAGTTTGGACATGCTATGACAACTCATCATCATCAAGTTGATTTCATTGTGAACAAGTACTGTTCCCTTATATGGTATCAGTAACGTTAATACCTAAGAAAATTGGAATATTTAAATTTGTATAATCACACCTCTCTCCGAAAAAGGTTTAAACAAGAGTGTTTGATGTTTTTTTTATGGCTATGTCTACTGCTACTGCTATACTCTTATGAAGGTTCTGAGAGAGCTCAAAAGAAAAGACGACTAAAACTTAATAAAATCATACAAACCTCAATAAGAGTATGTAATGTGATATTTTGGTCGTCATCTTGCAGAGGCCATATCTCACGCGTATGATCGAATGTTGGCCACTACATATGGATGGAAAGATAACGAAATTATCTTTCCATTGTTATAGATATTGCATCAATCAGAGTATGTATGAAGGAGTTATGACCAAAATACTAAACTGGACATAATTAGCACGAAATGAGTCGAAGTACGAAGAGCAACGAGCGAAGGATGATTGGGCCAAAAAGATGACGTCATGACCCAACTTATACTAAACATAAAGCCATTTGATTTCTTGTATTTTTCTATGTTGTTTTGCTCAATATTTTTTTGTTGGTAAACAAATGGCGCCAACAACTTAGTGCACAAAAATTGTGTATTAAGCTGTTGATATCAAGTTAAATGAGTTTTTTTTGGAGTGTTACTGTTCATGTACTATAGATCAATTTTTTTTGTCATTAAAAAAATCATGGAGAAGTAAACTCCTTTTCGTAGATGAACTCTTATTAGGGGGAATCTTTTCAGTAAACTCCTTTTCCTAGATGAACTCTTATTAAGGGAAATCTTTTCCTTAATGGTAAAGAAAATCTTATCTTTCTAGGATTAGTATTTCTCTTAAGACATCACTCTATAAATAAAGGGTCTTTCTCCTCCTTCTTCATACTTCATTCACAATCCTCACATCATTCAACCTTCATTCTCGGAAAGCCATCAAACTTTTAAGGAGGTAAAAAAACTCATCTCTCTTATCAATTTTTTTTTTTTATACTAGTAATATATACTTCTTCCTTTAAACTCATGTTGCCCTCCCTTATTTGTTTTAGGGCATGACTAACATTGAAGATGAACTTCAGTACTTAGCTGCTTTAGAAAGCCAATTTTCAAGTTCAATCTCTCCTACCACATTGGTCTCTTCATCGGTTAAGGAGGCTCTTGTCCATATTAAGAGCTTCCTCTCCCTACCACTAGAAGATATGCTCAAATCATTTGAGACCGAATGGCCTAGCAACGCCTTTGAACTCCTCTCGAGCCCTGACCACTGTCTCCCATTTTCAGGATCAGACAACAAGTTGAAGCAAGTCCTCCAAAGCTCGTCATCAAATATTAAGACTTGGCTTGATAACATCAAGCAGAGCAATGAGCTTCAAGGTATTGTGTCTCACCATGATCGTGAGAGGGGTGTTGCATTCGAGTTTAGCCGAGACTAGGTAACCAAGGACAAAGAAATGTCCAACATCTTGACAAGCTTGAATGCAGAAGAGGCGGCCCTTCATGACAAAATAACAAGGTTGGAAGCGGAACTTGTCATTTTACGTGAAAAACTAGATGACATCCAAGCTAGGAAGAATACTATATATCGTGACTTCAAAGGACTTATGGATGAGGCGCGTGCTATTCAAGAAAAAGAGAAGTCCCTCATGTCTGTGGAGGAAATTAACCTCAAGAAGGAGCAAGTCATCCTTACTCGTGCGAACAACATGGCCAACATTATGAACTTGAAGACCATCATCGAAGATATCCTCCAATCTCTCGATGCTTGACTAGGAGCTCAAGTCACCTCATTTCTTTTCCATTTCTCTGTCTTAGTTGAAACTTAGCCATTTGTTCGGCCTTTGTTTACTTGTCATGCCTAGATTTCAGATTTATCGGCTTAATTTTCGTATTCCTATTGTCTTGCAAGACATTTTTTTACCCTGAATTGCTTGATACATCATGTCATTCTTTAAAGAGTATAATATAAATTTCCTTCATCCACAATAGTCTCTTCATTAGGACCATTGACTCCCCACGCCAATGCAACACAAGTGAGCTGTGACATGGGGCGCCACCTTGATTTCCGAACTGATAAAGCTTTAACATCCAACAAAGAAGGAATGTAAAACTTCAACTACTTTTCATTTTTCATTGATAAGACGTTCATATAACATCCCATCGAGATCCTTCGATAAACATGCCCCATCTAGACTAGTAGCATAGATAATGAAAGATCCAAAACAATAATTAATCAAACCTTTCACTTTATTATCTTCACTAATCAAGGCATTACACCAAAAAAAAAACATTGAAAATTGTGTTTTTTTCAACATTTTTTCCAAGCAAAAAGATCATATATATATTATTGAATTACAAAATGATCAATTCAATAATCAATAGGTTGATAATCATCATCATCATCACCGGAGCTCTTAACAGCTACGATCTCTGGTTCTTTGAGAAGAATCGAAGAACAATGTAGAACAACACCCTGTAAAATGCAGCCCATCCAAGCATCACAGCGATCTTCTTCCACTTCTCTGATTCCTCCCCGCTAATGTTCAACGAATTCAGTATCCCAAACCCAGTGATCGGCCCTTCTTTCGTCGTCCCAAATACCTCATCCGTCTGGTACTGATTCATCAGCAGCCCTTCGTACGGGTACGTAATCGTCGAGATCTTGTTCATCCACTTCCAGTACGGCGGTATGTCGGCGCTGTTGAGGAAGTATCCACAGAACAGGAAGAACAGAGCCGTGAAGGCAATCACGGAAGCGTACCCTAGGATGTAGTTCGGAACCACGGAGCTGACGAACACGACGAAGGAGTTGGTTGAAAGGAGGGAGACGTAGAGGACGAGCAAGAAGTAGTGGAAGTGGCCGCGGAGCTTTAGGGCTTTCCAGACGATGGCGGCGTAGACTCCCGATTGGAGGAGCAAGAACGGGAGGTAAGTGATTACGCCGGCGATAGTGTAGGAGGAAGCTTTGTACGCGTTGTGGGAGGTTTCCCTGACGAAGATGAACCGCTCTTGGATGAAGGCAGGGACGGCGTCGTTTGAGGAGAAGAAGAAGAGGCAGACTGTGAAGATCATGAAGCTTAGTCTGTTCGTTATCCCTTGGAGGTCGGATTTAGGGTTCATGAACATTGTGGCCATCATGAATCCCATTCACGGTTAGGACCATCATCCTGGAGAGGAAGAGCTCCGGTGTGCGGCGGATGTTTTTGAAGTTACGGCGGATCAGAATCCACGTCTCGTGGAAGAACGAGTTCGCGAACTTGGCGGATCCATGGCCGGTGGGATCCCTGCGAGAAGCTATTGCTGCATTTGGTGTTAAGTAGTCGTTCTCGTTTACTGTGTAATCGCTGCTGTGAGGGGTCGGTGTGCTGGGTAAGATATCGCTGGAGTAGATGTAACCAGGGGAAGAACTGCACAGAAAATTTCAGAGGAATTTTATCGAACAGTTGGTGTTCATGTTCAAGTAAAGGTAATCAAAGTAAAGTTTCATCTCCTACCTAATTGGATTGTGCGATTTGGTCTCTTTGCTCTGACGAGAAGGAGTGAACTTGAGATTCGACATGATTCCAGTAGGTGTACCACTCCATGAAGGGCTTCTGATACTGCGATCAAAGTCATCACCACCCAGATGCAGAAGCCGTTTCTCATGGCTGCTTCCTTGATCACCTTTACCCTTACTGCTGCGAGGGGGCAGAGGAGTTGGAGCCACAGTGGAAATGGAATCATCGTCGGACGATAATGGCGGTGGTTTCACTCCAATTCTAGCGAACTCAGCAAGAGGCTGAACTCCAATATCAGACTGATCATACTCTTGGATGATATCTATCAGGAACTCGATCGAGTTCTCCCCTTTGGGTACTTTCTTCCCCATCCTCCCCAAATGGAGAGACACATCTCTTGGAGACCCTTGAAACATGAGCTGCCCTCTAGCCAGGATGATGAGATGGTCCAGCAAAAGGAGGATTCTCGAGGAAGGCTGGTGAATTGTCAGGATCACCGTGCTTCCTGATTCCGCAATGACTCGAACATTGTTTATTATAATATGCTTCAGTGAATTATACTTTATAAGTTCATAATATAACATTGTTTATTATAGTATGCTTTAGTGAATTATACTTTATAAGAGATGAAATTGAATAAAGTAAAATTTATATATGCTAACTTAACAAAGTTTTTGCAAGATTTACATAATTGAGTATTTGTAGATTTAAATTTTAGAATATATAATTATTTTATTTAATTATCACTGCTCATTTCGTGTTCGGTAATACCCTAATTGTTAAGTAAGAAGTAAGAACAAAGAACACAAAACATTTATAATTTATAGTTTTAGTATTAGTATGCTTAGTGAATTATACTTTATAGTTTACGGTCAAAACGTTTATCATATGACCAATTTTTTAGGGTTTAGGATTGAGGGGTTAGTGTTTAGGGTTTAGTGTTCAGTGTTTAGGATTTAGGATTTAAGGTTTAGGATTGAGTATTTAGGGTTTAGGGTTTAGGGTACTTTTTTGTACATTTTCTCTCTCTCTCTCTAAGATCAAACTACTATTCCAGTTCGATTCTGAGTATTAGCTCTAGAAGAATTACTACGGTTATCCAAGTAGCAGCAGGTACCGTCTAACAAACTATAATTGTCTTAATTAGCCATTCACAATTTCACAGTCTGAATTTATTCATTTCACGAGTCTAACAATTCCCATTATAATAGAAAATAACAAATACTCTAAGACCATCTCCAATGCTAAATGTCAAATCGTCAAATTGTCATATATATTTTTTTTTTGGTAGAGAAACGGCGTCACGCGCCTAATTCGTCACTGTAATTAAACGAGGTTTCGAGATGTTCAGGCAATCATATCGCAGGATATGGCCCAGGTACAATCCGAAAGAGAAAAGATGATTCCAAAGAATTATACCCGGCTAGCTAAAAATCAGCCGCCTTATTTGCTTCACGAATGTGACGATACGCACTTCCCAACTACCTTGCAAAGGTTCCGGAACTGAAGGACCTCGCCGCCTGTTGATGCTCAGGTTCTTCTGACGAAAGAGCATTGAGACCACGACCTTTGAATCAAGCTGTAACTCCACCCGACGAAATCCGTAATCCCAAGCCAATTCCAAACCTGCAATCGCTCCTCTGATTTCCGCTCTAGTGACGGTACAGCCCAGATTCATAGTAAAGGCGACTAAACCTCTTCATCTGCCCTTCGAATAATCCTCCAGCCGACGCCTTCCGAATAAGAGCAAGACAGACCCATCTTTTGATGGTCACTCCAATCTGCAGACCTGGATCCAGCGATATTTCATCTCTTTAATCGTTGGGTCAAAGCATCTAGTCTCATGCTGAAAAGCTCAGTGACTGCGTTAGTCCAATTAATTGAGCGTTGAGCCGTTTGAAGACCGAAGCAAAAATTGAGAAGATGACTTCATTCCTACTCTTCCAAATCATCCAGCTGTTAACTCCAAACAGAAGGCCTTTAGAACTCAGAAGGCCATTCATCACCAATCAGCAACAGCCCTCTCCAAACCCGGTCACTTCCATCGAAACCATATGATTTCCAGAATTGGCTGCCGAGGGCAGTCCTGAGGCATGAACAACAGATTCCGAGCTGCCCCACATCTCGGACAAGCAGCAAGGTACAAGGTAGCCGACCTTTCGGAGTTCGTCAAAAGACGACCATGGACACGAGCCAAAGGAAAAATTTAATTCGATAAGGTCCCTCCACTTCAACCTTATCCCAATTAATTCCAGTTCTTGAGCATTTTGAGCGTAATCATATTATATGCCGACTTGACCGTGAACCGTCCATCATGATTATCGTCCAGACCCAAATATCAGGCGAGATCATCTCTCGGGGTGAGTCCAACACTTGTTTAACAATATCACTTGGCAAGAGTTTGTTCAGTTTTATCCAAATCTCATCCCTCATCCCCAATCACGAATCAGCCACCCGATCCATAGGATTAAACTCAGGCTCCGCAGCAGCAGCCCAATCGCCCAAATAATCCCAGAATCCAACCATTTCGACTCCCAAAAGGGGTAAGCTGCCCATCCCGATACCAGCACGACACCAGCCATCATGGACGGAAGCATGACAGATCCCTCTCCAATGTTCGATTGGATGATCTATGAGCCGGAATGAACCATCGTCGACTCTTTAAGATATTTGCCTTGAAGCACACGACCCAAACAAATCTGGTTCTAGAAGCAAATAAAAGCAAGCTTGGTCATATAAGCAAGATTTAGTACCTGGGTTGCGAAGACCAAGGCACCCTCTTCTTTAGGTGAGCAAACCATATCCCAATTCAACAGATGAGTCTTCCTACCCTCCTCAGAGGAACCCAGACAAAATCCCGAATTCGTCTGTCAATCTCTTTACAGGTCTCGATCGGCAAAAGAAGTCTGCATGCATAAGCAGGGATGGCAGCCATGAAACTGATTGAGCGAGGGTAACTCTACCCCCAGGCTAAGCGCTTAATCTTCCAACCGCAATTTAGAGTCCATCCGAGCCAAAATGTCCGAATAAATCCGTAGAGGATCGTCCGTGGAGGACGGGAACACCGAGATATCGCCTAAGTCTGTCAGCGGAATGCCTAACACTGAAGAGATATCAACCGCAACGGACACCCAAGTTCTAGAGCATAGAAGACAGACTTTTCTTACTGACTTCTTGTCCGGAAGCTTCACAGAACTGGTTCAAGCAATTAAGGATAACCTCAGCTGGAAGCAGAAGCTTCTGAGAACAAAATCAGATCATCTGCATAAAACAAGTGAGAAAGCTAGGTCCACCACGAGAAAGGAAATAGAGTTTCCACCTGCCAATGGTAACCGCTTCGGAGATCAGGTGACTAAGGCGCTCCATACAGAGAGAGAACAAGAAGGGCGACAACGGCAGCCCTGACAATTCCAGTTGTGGCACAAACTGCATTGTAAGACCTCCATTCCAGAGAATTCTGAATTTGGCAGAGGAGACACAGGGCCATAATAAGCCGAGTAGACTGAACAGAAAAGCCAGCCGAAAGGAGAGTGCCTCCAGGAAGCTCCATCTAACTCTATCATAAGCCTTCTTAAGGTCGATTTTAATCGCCATTCTTTTAGTTCTGCCCTTATCATGCTCCATAGAATGAACCACTTCTTGAAGGATAATAATATTATCGGAAATCTGACGTCCGGGAACAAAGCTGGCTTGTGTTGACTGAACCAAGGAGGGCATAATCGGCCTTAAACGTCGCGCCAAGCATTTGGTGATAAGCTTATATGTGACGTTACACAGGCTAATCGGACGAAACTGCTCAATCGCTTCGAGGCAACGACACTTAGGAATAAGGACCAAAATTGTTTCGTTGACACGCTCAATGAGGTTAACATCAGAGAAGCACTCCTTAACAAAATGGTCAGACAGTCCCCAACCACATCCCAATTTTTTTGGAAGAAAATTGGCTGAAAACCATCTTTACCCGGAGCCTTGAGGCTGCCCATACTATCAATAATCTGCTTAAGTTCATCTTTAGATGGTAGACGCCCAATACTACTTGCCAGCTCGCTTGAGATCTGATTAAAACCCCAAACCAATCTCAAATCAGTCAAGGCCCCTTCTGCAAAAATTGTCATATTTAAGTTTGTGAAAAGTTGTTTTGCTCCAATGCTGCATTTCTAAATTTAAGACTGACTTTAATTTTGTGATTAACATTCATATAATTGTTGAATTCTTGAATTTTCCTTCAATAATTCATTCATAATTTTTACATAGCTAGTATTTATTAATTACTACGAACATTTCGAAGTATTTTTTTTTTCTGTTCTGATGTCATTTATTTTTATTGTTAATTTATGATGTCTTCAATGAAATCCAAACAAGTAGTTGAATATGTGTCATAGATTCTTCACATGTTTGATAGAATGAGTTGTGTCATCAACTATTTGAACATATTTGATCATGTGAGAGTTGTGCCATCAACTATTCAGTCATCTTTAATCTTATTGAGTTGTGTAATTTTTTCCCCAATTGGATGTCATTTGTTTTAATTGTCAATTACGATGAAACCAAAACTATTAGTTGTACATGTGTCATAGTTGAAACTAATCCGGACGTCACATTGGAACCCCGAGCGTGACATGCCAACACGTACTCGCATTAGATTAATACATGAGACATAAACATAAATAAACATTAAAACCAAAGTACAAGGCATGGAATATAAGATAATAAAATGGAGGAGTCGGCCAATGGGAGCATGCCATGTGGACTTTTAAACCCCCTCTCTCAATGATGCCTTTTTCAGTGGTGGGTCCAACCCACTACCACAAAATAGCAATTTGGCAATTCGGTGTTTTAAATTTGACAATGAAATCATTTAATTTGGCAATTTGACAATGTGCATTGTAGGAGGTTTGATGTTCAATAATAGCAATTTGGTCATTTGATAGGTAGCATTGGAGATGGTCTAACGGGGCATTTGGTATGGGGTGATTCTTCTGGTCTTCCCTAGGAATCTCGGATACCAAACGGGTTTAAATCTCTTAAACAAACAATTTCCCATCCATGATACGTTGAAATACATAGTTTTATGAATCTCGGATACCAAACGGGGTGTAAATCTATATCTTAAATAACCAATTTCCCATTCAATTAAATAACAAATTAAAAAAAAAAACTAAAACTAAAACGATGGGTAGATGACATTAACCCCCAATTTCCCAATTTCAATATCCCCGATTTCCCATTTCAATAGGAAAACCTAATTTCCAACTTCTTCGACATTGACCTTCTGAGGACGAAGAGAGACCGGCGAGTTGGCGACTCCAACTTCTTCTCATCGGCCGGTGGACGAAGAGACTCCACCAGCCGACGGCGGCCGCCTCTTTCCAGACCGGGGGACGAAGCGACTCCTTCTTCGACAATCGACACTCTGAGGACGAAGTGAGACCGGCGGACGAATCGACTCAAACTTCTTCTCATCAATATTTGCCGCCGTCGTTTGCAGCAACAGAGATTTCACTTTACTCGCCGTTGCGATTTAAGTGGTTAGTTTTCTAATCGCTACCCCCTATTAGTTTTCCGTAGTGTGTGAATTTGCCATTCCTTTGAAGCTAGTTGTTTCGCTTTTCGTTGAGAGGTTTATTCTCAACTGCAGTCAACTGCTGGCATAGCCAGGCGGTGAAGCTCTGCCTAGCGCCTAGCTTGCCTAGGCGAAGCCCAGGCAAGCCTAGGCGTTTTTACCAATATTGATAAAATATTAAAATTTTAAGAAAAAATTTACAATACCTTACTTCATACTTAATAGTTAACATCCAACACAGTAGTTCACATATTCAAAGTAAACAAAGTTCAAATTCTAATCTTTAAATATAGAAGCAAGCATAAAAACATGATAAGATAAAATGAAAAAAGGGAGAAGTGCGTCGATGTTCAATGGAGGAGAAGTCGGCGCAAGTGAAAGAAGAAAGAAGAAGTACTAAACCCTAAATCTGATTATTTTAACTAATATATTATTATGTTTTTTTATAAAAAAGGCGTTGCCTAATCTGATTTTCCCGCCTAGGCGCCGCCTTGCTCCGTTTTACGTCGCCCAGGCGTTCCGACCGCCTTAATCATAGCTTAATGCCAAGGCGAGGCGGTAGGCTAGCCTAGTGCCTAGGCGTGCGCCTAGGCCCGCCTTTTCGAACCTTGGTTTTTTGAACTCGTAACTCAATTAACTCATAACCTAATATACCTTGTGAGTCACAATGATCGTTAACCCGATTAGGTTTCACTCGTATGATCTGATATTGTATGCGCTTCAAAATTATAATGGTACAACCCGACTAATCTATCGACCAGTAACATGTACCTCTGTTACCTGATAGCCTCTTTGACAAACAACCAGTTGATCTGTAACTTGATTACATTCTAACCCAATTGACCTGCAACTCTATTAGTCTAATCCGAACCCAACTCAAGCTGCCCATTTGACACTCTACTAGGCAGTTCCTAGAGTTGGTCATTGTCATGGCTTATCCCCTGCATCTTCTTTCATGGTTATGTCTTGGAGTTCATTAACGTTTAAGTTGGTGAGTTTCAGGTATAATGCTTGTTGGCTTCCCTTGCTTGCCAAACATTCTGAATCATCAACCTTTGACGGGCCGCTTGTTGTTCCACTTGATTGTGAATGGATTTGGCATTGCCACAGGCTGAATCCTGTACGTTTCCGAACTTCAAACATTATAAATTCCTCAATTTGTATGTGATTGAACACCAGGGAATCATGTTACTATGCTTTTTGTGTCCAGGTGCGATACAACTCGGATTGTTTGGAGCTCTATGGATCGGTATTGGACAACTCCCGTGTTGTATCTTCCGTTCAAGGTACCTGCACAAGACAGACAGAGGGAGTTTGGAATAAGTTGTATCCAAAAGAGCCTTTCCAGTTAGACATGAAGAGGGCTTCATCAGAACTAGGTGCAAATGAAAAATCAGTCACAATTGAGAAATGTTCCAAATATGATTTGGTTTCCGCTGTTAGACGGCAGATACCTTTCACCTATCAGGTAAGCAAACTTGGGAATTGAAATGGACGAATTGAACATGATCTGTAGCACCTATCGATGGTATTGAGTATGGAAATTAGTAGAATCAAGAGATAAAACTGTGCTGACTGCTGACATTCCGGCTTTTTCTTTTGGGGTTGCAACTTGCAGGTGTCCAGGCCTCATATGAACCATCATGTTTTCCTTGAAGAAGCTGTGGCTAGATACAAAGGGTTTCTGCATTTGATCAAGAGAAACCAGGAAAGGTCCAGAAATGTCTTTTGCGTACCAACTTATGACATAGATCTTATCTGGCACACACACCAGCTGCATCCTGTTTCATACTCTAAAGATCTGGATGCACTATTGGGTAAGATATTGGAGCATGATGATACAGATTCTGACAGAACAAAAGGACAGAAATTAGATGTTGGGTTTTTTGCAACTACGAGACAGTGGGAAAATACATTTGGTTCGAGATATTGGAAAGCAGGTGCAATGTACAGAGGTGCTGCCCCTTCTCCTGTTACTTTCAGTCCTTTTGTATCAACACTGTCGAGCAAGGAGTCCAAGCAGCTTAAGAATTGTCAGGACATAATTCAACTCCCGCAGCAGAAGATTGTAGAGGTGGTTTTACACTTAATCCTTTTCTTTCCCTTATGCTTGGACCATAATTGTATATTGTTAACAAATGCTACTTGCCTCAATCCCATGAGTTATCTGATATGCTCAAAGTGCTACTTGTTCACTTCCTTTTCTGATATGTCTAAAGTGCTAGGTTAGGTAGCTAATTTACTTCTTTCATATTACGTTTTGCAGGTTCTGTTGGAGATTGTTGGCGTTAAAAATTTGCCAGAAGGACATAACGGAAACCTCCATGTTATGTTCAGTAAAAAACAGCCAGATCATTTTTTTTAATGTCAAACGAAAACTGACAATTCTATCTGAATCCAGAGAGAAACAGGTTGTGTCTTTCCAATGTGAACCTGAGGGAGATCTGTTGCTTGAGCTTGTTTCACATTCACCTTCCAAATTACCGATAGCCAAAGAATTTAAGACAGTGGGTACCACTTTACTCTCTCTGCAAAATCTTCTGAACCCAATTTCCAGACTTGCAGAAGAAACGTGGCTAGAGCTGCTACCTGCTTCCGGGAAAATGACCTCATTCCCTATCTGTCTGCGAGTTGCTATCTCGCTCACTGTCCCTACTCAAGCACCATATGTATTGGATTTGACTCATCCGAGGTCATTGTCTAAAGGATCGTGTTTCTTCCCACTACCTGAGAGGGTTCAACATGCTAACCGCTGGATGGATATTACCAGTGAAACTAGTGGTGAAACAATGAGCTTACAGATGAGGTATTTATTGTTTGGTACTCTTTGAATTCTACATGCATATATACTGCTTTTGATATCCTGAAGCCATTCATTGATAGATTTTCGTCGTATGTACTACATACAGGGACTCTAAGCATACTAAGGAGAATGAGAAACGGGCTCCCATGAAGCAGGTAATCTGGCTCATGGACTCTGGTGAAACGCAGACGGTTGCTGAGTTTTCAGATTCCCAGTGGTCTTTGATGGATTCTCAATGGAGCCTTCGACTTCAAAGCAAGTCCAACAAAGATGGTCTTGTAGCTGAGATGATTGGCTGCAGGATGGTAAATATTGCTCTCTTGAAAATGGATCATGATTCAATTTTGTCTTCACATTATAAGGTGAAAAGTCTGAACAGAATGTGTTCCTGGAACAGGTGAGGATCTACCAAGGCAGAAAGCTGGATTTTGAGTCCAACAATTGTGAGAAGTGGAGCAGTGAACAAGACTTCATGACTGCTGTAGAATTTTCAACTGAGCATCCATATGGTAATGCAGTGGCATTGATGGATTTGAAGTCTGGCATCATTAAGGTAATGGGATATCATATTGCCCTTGTCGAGTTAACCTATAACTGGCCTGCCGCTGTCTTTTCTTATTCTTATCTTGGAAACACATTACCAGGTATGAAGAATGGTTGGTGTTGCCTGGGGTTATATCAGCCTTTATACTCTCTAACATACTAAACAGCAAAGAATATGAGAGCTTCACTCTAAACCCAGAACACTCTAAGGAGGCGGATCAGTTGTTGCATAAAGGAAGTGCAATAAAGAGTGGCAGCGGTTGTGGCAGTGGCTGCGGGAGTGGATGTGGTGGCAACATGGTCAAGACTGGTGGCCGCTGTGGCAGTGGCTGCGGGAGTGGATGTGGTGGCAACATGGTCAAGACCGGTGGTGGCTGTGGCAGTGGATGCGGTAGTGAATGTGGTGGCAACATGGTGAAGAGTGGTGGTGGTTGTGGCAGTGGTTGTGACTCAGAAGTAGAGGAAGTGAGTGTTATCTCAAGCTTGAGCTTTTAGAAGTAAACGGAATTCGGCAAGGCACTATGAATCGAAAGAGTGTAAACTTGCAAGAAGGGCTTATGCAATGGGATTGACAAAGGTGGATGAAATGCAGTTGTTTCCTTTGGTTCCTTCCAAGAATGGAAACAAGAGGGTGTTCGACACCTTGGACCGGTTCTCGGAGGTAAAAGGGTTTCGGTTATACTGAGAAGAACTGGTTGTTTCATGCTTCTGAGACAGAGTTCGAGTCCTCTCAGTGTATTGGCAATGGAAACTTTCATGGTGGGAACCCTTCGGTTAACAAAGATATCCTGCATAAATCGTCTCAGGAGCGCTCAAGTGGGAGCAAAATGAACTCCATGAACAATGCTCCAAATGTAAAGTATGTATGGGAAACAAAAAACCTATTGTAGCTTTATATGTTGATTAGAACTGTTTCGAGTATGATGTGTTTCACCATTTTGTTTGTTTTTTCATCTTTGGCAGAGCACAGGTTGTTGGTTGGCCTCCAGTTAAGTCATTTAGGAAAAATACACTGGCTACCAGTTCAAGGAACAACAATGATGAAGTTGACGGGAAGCCAGGTCCTAGTCCTATATATGTGAAAGTAAGTATGGATGGTGCTCCCTATTTGAGGAAGGTGGACCTGCGAAACTACTCCACCTATCAAGAGTTGTCTGCTGCTCTTGAGAAAATGTTCAGTGGTTTTACGATAGGTAAGCAGAACCTATGGAAACTGAAACTGTCGCTGCTTGCATTTTAAGTCGTATAAAAACGCATCAGTAGCTGCAGATCACTATTGATGATAGCCATGTTACATACTGAAACCTTGGAAATTTTCCAGGTAAATGCGGATCACATGGATCTCCAGGGAGGGAGAAGCTCAGTGAGAGTAAGTTAAGAGATCTTCTGCACGGGTCAGAATATGTACTTACGTACGAGGATAAAGATGGAGACTGGATGCTTGTTGGGGATGTACCATGGGGGTAAGTTCAGACCAAATTTTTTTGCATTATTCTTATACATGTCATCTCCTCAATTACTCAGTTACACATTTCTTGTATCTTATTTGTATACCAGTCATTCAGGTATTAAACTTCAACTTTTGAGGTTTTGGCTGTTAGTAACAATTGTTTTTAGCTAAACACTAGAGTCTCATCATAACCTTGTCAATTTGTACCCAAGCCTTGAAAGTATGATTGCAAGCTGTGCTTCTGAACACTTGACTGTGGTATTGACTATTGAGCACTCTAATTTGGCCATGTCATGCATCTTAATTTTTGTGCTTAATTGCTAGTATCTTTAGCAGTTTAAGATATGCAAGTATATATACATGACAGGATGCTTTGACCATAATCTCTAGTTGGTTATCAGTTTAGAAATAGACAAAGAGATGCAAGCAAGACGGTCGATGCTATAACCTTGTCCTGGTCAAAGATTGAAACACTGTGAACACTTAATTTTGTGGCGTGTGAGTTGTGACCAGTCTCGCCTCATTAAATGGTTTCGTTTCTCTTGGAAGATTTCCATTTTTAGTCCAGAAACTGACCTCATCCTTCGAAACTAGTCTGCTCGATGGAAAATGCATCACATTTTTTGTATCACACTCTTGGTTTGCTTGCTCTTCCTACAGTGACTTAGCTGCATACTTCTCCCAGATGATTTATTTTCGTGTCTGGTTTTGCCACAGGATGTTCATCGAAACATGCAAGAGGCTGAAGATTATGAAGGGTTCTGATGCTATTGGCCTAGGTATGTAACTGAAAGATGAAGACTTATGCACTAGTGTGCTTTCCACGTCTTTGCTGATGCGCCTTTTTTCTCGGTGCTGTTTATTGACCGAAATGTCAGCTCCCGGAGGAGCGATGGAGAAGTCCAGGATCGCTGCCTAGTAGCATGATCTACTGTGATGAATTCAGGGGAACAAGTTGCTGAGTTCGATCTCTGTCCAGATTCGGCGGTTTGTGTGTGAGTTGAGTGTTGTGGTTTAACCTTCGTTGTGTTTCTTGTGTCGAGTTTGTAAAAGAGTTAATTAATTGGTATATAGGGTTCATCACTTCATTGCTGTGAAGCAGCAGTCAGTCACTATCTTCAGATCTTAAGCCTTGTTTATTGTTGAGTGTGGACATAGGCATGCCAATCCATTAAGACAAGTGATTTGAAAAACTTCATCATATATATTATTCAAGGGATAAATAAATAGTAATACATTAGGAAGAAATGGAAGGGCCGCAAGAGTAACATCTATACCACGTTTTTTTATGCTAATGAAATCTGTTGGATTGTACCATTATGGTACATCCTTTTTTTCGGTTATTATCCTCTAACTAATCCACCGTTATATATCCCATCTCGGACGATACACTGCGATGACTCATTTGTTAATGATTTCCATAAGGCGACCTATGATGTTATTATTCTTAATACCGCGGACAAATTATGGATGGCAAAGTGGGGACTTTTAAATTTTTATTGTTCTATCTCTTATTGTTTCCGAGGCCAGAACACTTTATGAAGCGGCCCTCTTAGCCTATCAGTCTCCTAGTTCTGTTAGGATTCAATCAGATTGTTTGGAGCTGGTCAACGCTATCGACGGGCCCCGTCACACCTGGCCATGACAATGTTACAAGTTTCTCGGAGACTCAACACTAAAATTGACCGAATGTTAAAGTCAGCTTCATTTCTCGTAGACTCAACACTAAAGCTAACTGCGTGTCTCGGTCAGCCCAACGTGGTTGTGTTCCTGGAAACTGGATTCTTTCCTTGCAAGTGTGCCACATTGTGTGTCCTAGTAATGAGATGAGCAGAAAAAAACTTGATTTTGGCTGGTTGGAATGTTTGATCATCGCTTTGTTAAAATTGTATCGGCTGATCTTCCAAAACATCAAAATGTTAAAATTATAACAAAAGATCAGATATGGTAATGCATTAGATCTCTTTCAATCTTTATTACTACACCAACTTCCAATATTTCATTCATACCAGCCTTCAAGGAATCCGGCATTCTCTCTCGGCGGCGGTGCAGCGGTGTACTGCGGCGGCGGCACCACCGGCGGTCCTTGGTAGTACCCTGTACATAACAACCCAACCATAAAAAAAAAAAAAAACGTGATTTTGTGGACAATTTTGTGGCAATTATCCATTTTGGTACCTTATTGAATCCAGATATACATATTGGTACCACAATAGCCTCTTTTTGCAAACTTTTGAGTAAAATGCAGACACACGCCTGATAACTCAAAACCCATATAAAAGCACTACTCTAGGGTTTTGAGGCGGCCATAAAAACCAGACTCTCTCGATCGGCAGGAGTCGCAGTTCTAGAATTCGGCTGCAATCATGGTAATCCTTCTTCTTCATCCTCTTCTTCTTCATTTCGATCTCTTACTCTGCTGTATCAATGGAATATTGATTTCATTCTGATTATCAAACAGGCGAGAGGTTTGAAGAAGCACTTGAAGAGGCTCAATGCCCCCAAGCATTGGATGCTCTCCGTATGCTGTATGACTCTAAGGGTAGGTTCAGACTTCACTCTGTCCGTGATGAGGAGGCAAAGGTTAGTTCTTTAATTTCATTTTGACGCGCATTTGTATGTTGCATGTTTGTTGCAGTGTTTAATAACTGCTTTTCAATTGTGTTCTCATTTGCCCACTTGCAGTTCAAGCTTTGCAAGGTTAGGAACATCCAATTCGGCTCCAAGGGAATCCCCTACCTCAACACTTATGATGGTCGCACCATCCGCTACCCAGACCCTCTGATCAAGGCCAACGACACCATCAAGCTAGACCTCGAGTCCACCAAGATTGTTGATTTCATCAAGTTTGATGTTGGCAATGTTGTGATGGTCACTGGAGGCAGGAACAGAGGCTGTGTTGGTATCCTGAAGAACAGGGAGAAGCATAAGGGAAGCTTCGAGACAGTCCACATCCAGGACTCTGCTGGTCACGAGTTTGCCACTCGTTTGTCCAATGTGTTCACCATTGGCAAGGGTTCCAAGCCATGGGTTTCTCTCCCCAAGGGCAAGGGTATTAAGCTGACCATCATTGAGGAGGCCAAGAAGAGGATTGCTGCCCAGACAGCTGCTTAGGATGTTTTCAGTCTGATGCTGGTTTTGTTTTCTAAGATACTGCAACTGTTATCTCTGTTAGTGTACTTTTTTGGAGTTTTGAATGACAGCTAAATTTTATCTAGATTGAATGTTTGTGATTTCTGGACAACTGTGTTTTGATTACAAGTCTATTATGTTCCTTTTTAAGACCGCTACATAAATTTGTTAGAAGTTTTGCTCTTGTCTTCTAAGCCATTGGTGTGTGCATGTTAAACATGATTAAGCTGTCTCTCCTGTCTGGTCTTTAGTAGTGCAGTGTTCATATTACAGATGCCCTCATTATGCATTTTGACTCTGTACTGAGTGGATGTGAAACTTATGTACAACCTGTAGAAGTTAAAGTGAATTTTGCAGTATGAATTGTAAAGAGTGAAATGAAACTTGATTTTGATTGGTTCAAAGGATTGATCATCACTTTCTCAAGGTTGTTGACTTGTTTCTACTTTCTAGGGTTGGGAGTTTGCCGATCTTCAAGAATTATCACTTTGTCAAGATTGTATCAAGGGCTAGGAGTGATTCAAAAAAATATCTAGGGTTGGGAAACGACTAATTCGATCATTAATCATACTTATGGTTAACAGATCTCCAAGAAATATTATTTTGTCAAGATTTTATCCGGGCCTCGAGTCGGCTAATTCATTCATTACAAAATCAAAATTGTTAACCTATGATTAACCGACCTCTAAGAAATTTTGACCGATAATTGACAACAAAAAATAGGTCTAAAATCGATAAAATTTTGTCAACAAAAGATGTGACCATAAACACCTGGTATAACCGACCCTTTTTTACCCAAAATATTTTTCTCAGTTTTGGTCAATTTAACCAATTTTGACCGACTATGATCGATTCAATGTTAAAATTCAATGTAAATTAAATAATATCATAAATTATTCTATTACTGTTTATCAAGGCTGATTGACCGATTTGCAAAAAAATGTTTAACCATCCTGACCAATGGATTAACCATTACTTAATCAATTTTAATCGTTAACCTAAACCGAATCAGCACCAACACCAACATCAAATGTTAAAATTATAACAGAATATGGATATAGTGCTTAACTTATACATGGTAATGCATTAGATCTCTTGCAATCTTTATTATTACACCAGCTTCCAATATCTCATTAAAACATCAAATCACAAAGATCACGTTAAGCAAACTACTTAAGAACAAAGAAGCCAGAAGTAGAGGAATACAGAGTAGCATCTGCTGTATACAGTCAACCGAAATAATAAATGGTGGGTTCGTTCGTTTACACAGTTTGCTTCTGTGTTTATGATCGATGATGATGATGATTAAAAGCATATGCCTGATGGGTCGCAGCACTCGTCGATGAGGCAGCAGCAGCACAAAGCAGCCAGACTGATGATTGGAAAAAAAAAAACTGAGCAAACTTAATTTTATTCATTCATCCATTCAGATTGAGGAATGAGAAAGAAACAGGAGGAAAGTTGCTTCATTTCATACCAGCCTTCAAGGAATCCGGTCTTCTTCCTGGGCGGCGGTGCAGCAGTGTACTGCGGCGGCGGTACCACCGGCGGTTCTTGATAGTACCCTGTACAAAACAACCAACCATAAAGAAGAGAAGAACGGAGTAAGAGGCTAAAGTACTTCTTCTTTATAGAGAAGAAGATTGAATCAATTGCATACCTTGTTGAGCAGGGTAAGGATGGGCGTATTTGGGATCATTATTAGTCATGACTGTGAATTGGATCTGCAGAAGCTGATGAAGCAAAGGAAAGAGACAACACGGAAGTTGTAGTATTAAGGAGAATGTTCCTACCGCTTCTCGCAGTTGAGACTTGGCTTTTATGGATGATTTCATGGCTATTATCCATTTTGGTACCTTGTTAAATCCAGATACACGAATTGGTACCACAATAACGTCTTTTTGCAAACTTTTGAAGCTTATAGGCCTAATACCCTCAAATAAGCACCAACTATTACGAAATTCCCAAAACATACACACCGTTTTACGAAATACTCATTTAGCACCATCTACCGGGATCCAAGTTTTAAATAGCACGCCGTCAATTTTTTTCATATTCCGTTAGTCTAGTTGGCAAACCAGTCCACATGCATATAAATTAAGTATGTGTCAGCTGACGTGGACAATTTTTGCCACATAAGTTTTCAATGACATATTAACTTTTTTATTAAATAATAAAATATAATAATTAATAATTAAATTATAAAAATATTTTCTCTCTTATCTCATTCCCTTTGTACTTTCCGTTTACCACCGTCACCGTAGTCGGCCAACAACGGCCTCGTCAACTCCATCCCGACCAACCATGCTTATTGTAACCTAACATCTCTACCTTCTTCACAACTTCTATCCCGACAGTCAACAACGCCCTAGCTCACTCCCCGTGGCAGAGCAGATTTCCTCGTTCCCTGCCCTTCCTATTCTGATTTTGATTCTTCGATCTCTGCCTCGCCTCCGGTCACGTGGAGCGCGTCCTTTCCCCATCGTATAATCCGCTGCCAGCTTCTACTCTAGAACGTTGTTTTCGTTGAAATTACGGTATGATCCGCTGCCTCATTACTCTCCACCATCGCTAACTCTGCCGACAATCTGCAAGAAACGAGGAGCTACGACCTTGAGACCTTCTTCAACCATGAAATAAACATCCAATTCATCCAACTTCCAGCAAATTTTAAAAATGGCGTCTATGGGTGAAGACAAGCATGCAAATCCGCTGGAGAAGAAATCGTAGCCTCAATTGGACGAAATTGGGGAAAACGAAAACAACGTCGTACGAGGAAGGGAAATAATTGAGGTTGCTGAAGATTCCCCCGCCGCCGCGGATCTAAATCGGCCGCTCCTCGTCGAAGCAGAGTGGCCGAGAATTGAGTCCCAATTGGAAACAGAGCACAACAAAACTCCAGCCGTGTCGTGATGAAAGAAAGAGGAGTTCATGAGCAGCGGAGGAAGTCGTTCTTCTTTCTCTCTCGTCTCCAACCGTGCTCTGTACTCAGCCCCTTTTTCCTAATACCAGCCATGCCGGATTCTCTTCCAGATCTCGGCTAGATCTCCTTGTAGCAACAACGCCACGAGATATACGAGTACACCACCGACGGATTTCCCCCCTTCGTACTGTTACTGCTGTCGAGAACAACCCGTGGAGCCGGAAGAGAAGCAGGGAGGAGAATCAGAATCAGAATCGGAAAGGCAGGGACGGGGGATTTGTTCGGTCATGGGGAGTGAGGTGGAGAGAGAAGAGGGAATTAGGAACGGGAAGGATTCAGGGAGAGAGAGTAAAAGATTTATTTATTTATTTATTAAATAAAATTATTTTAAATGAGTGCAGATCATCGTAGACACGTAGTTATTGCACCGTCATTATGCCATCTCTACAAATTAAAGGAAATTGACGGCGTGCTATGAAAAATTTGGGTCCCGATAGATGGTGCTAATCGAGTATTTCTTAAAACGTTGTGTATGTTTTGGGAATTACGCAATAGTTGGTGCTATCTGAAGAGTATTAGGCCAAGCTTATAAGTTAAATGTACAACACACTCGGACCATACACCTGATATAGCATGCTCGTTGCACGCTAAAGGTTGTGAACATTCACCTCACTAAAGGGCTAGCCTTCCCGAAATCCAAGGCGCATCAAGGATCTCTTGCTAGTTAAATATTACTATTGTTCCACCAATCTAACTAGGCATATCGCTATTTGAATTTTGAACCATATATTCATCCTGGTATTATTTAAAAAACAATATTGTGCTCGGTTCTTCAAACTAGTTAGTGATAGTCTGACTCGTTTAAATGTTTGAACATTGGCCCATAATCACTACACCTATAGTGACACAACTCATCCCAACCATGCAATTTTTCAAAAGGTGCTACTATTACTATATATATAGTTGGTGTTTATATTTTTCAAAAACAAATTATTATATTTATTTATGTGGACTGCATTAATAAAATATTTCTGCGTTAATAATTAACAAAAAAGCATTCTCATAAATAAAGCATATTTAACTTGTGAGCTGAAGAATATAATTATATTTTATCACGAATGGTAAAACACTGATTGTGTATAGAAATTAGGGGCTTTTCACCTAAATAAATAAATAAATTAACTATTAACCTAAATAAATACCGTTTAAAACTATTGATTTTCGTAGGTATAAACGCCCGTACCCCAGGCGATATCGCCCAGGCCCCAGGCGATATCGCCCGTGGCCTTTGATTTTCCGAACCACCGATTCCAATTCGCCCAACCACCGATTATAAGCAACTCGCCCTGCCCATAGGCGATATCGCCCGTACCATAGGCGATATCGCCTATCCCCTAGTTAATTATAGCATATTAAATAATTAAGTATTTATCATTCAGTCATCATTGTTTTAATTTTTAACCGTTTTGTCTACCCCTTTTTCTCAGGGCTTGCGATTGGAGTCCTCAATCTTTCAATCGTTATCCCACAGGTAATAAATTAATTAACCAGAGTTTATATTCAGTTTAATAACTAAATTAATTATTTATCAGTAATCATATTAGGTTAAATACTTCAAAATGGTATTTATCAGTTGTCATAAATTTTGATTTGAGTGTTTTTGTTTGAGTTTGGTTGGCCCGTATCTAGGGCTGTTGACGAGCCAAGCCGCTCGTGAGCGGCTCGGAGCTCGGCTCGGAAAAATGACTAAAAACTTCGCTCGAAACTCGGCTCGTTTGTAAATGAGCTGGCTCGCGAGCCGGCTCGATAGTAAATGAGCCGAGCCCGAGCCTACCCTGGCTCAACTCAGTAGGCTCGTGAGCTGGCTCGGCTCGTCGACTCGTTGAGCCTAGCTCGCGAGCTATCTCGTTTACGGCTCGCGAGTTGGCTCGAATAATATAGCTCGCGAGTTGGCCCTACCCGTATCAATACATTTTTATTATATTTTTTATGACAAGCCAGTTTTTTTTAGTTAAAATGACGAGCCAGTGGTGATGTGGCAAAATGAACGAAAAATGTTGCATCTGGCTACTGCAGTGTACATCGTAACACGATTCAAAATTTCAAGACCAATCCGCACCATTTTGAAATTTTATGATCACTTTATATATAACTTATTACCTGTGGGATAACGATTGAAAGATTGAGGACTCCAATCGCAAGCCCTGAGAAAAAGGGGTAGACAAAACGGTTAAAAATTAAAACAATGATGACTGAATGATAAATACTTAATTATTTAATATGCTATAATTAACTAGGGGATAGGCGATATCGCCTATGGTACAGGCGATATCGCCTATGGGCCGGGCGAGTTGCTTATAATCGGTGGTTGGGCGAATTGGAATCGGGTGGTTCGGAAAATCAAAGGCCACGGGCGATATCGCCTGGGGCCTGGGCGATATCGCCTGGGCCTGGGCGATATCGCCTGGGTACGGGCGTTTATACCTACGAAAATCAATAGTTTTAAACGGTATTTATTTAGGTTAATAGTTAATTTTTTTTATTTATTTATGTGAAAAGCCCAGAAATTAGATTTTCAAATTGCTGAAATACCAGTACGTACATAAAGATAAGTTTGGTACCAAAAAGGATAAATACCAGAAGATTTGATAGGCAAAAGGAATTAAATGGGTTCCAACCTAATCCACCTTTCTGCCTGAAAGTTGTTGAATTTATTTATTATACAGTTTGCTAAATAACACTTTGGTTGTAAAGCTAAGCTTTGAAGTTTGGTCAACGTTTCTCACGGACTATCTGCAACCTCAAAGTCAACTGCGATATAAGAACACTTGCATGGACATTACAGAAAAAAGAACTGCAGAATTAATGGTAAGCAAAGCGTCTCTGTCGTTTATTGACAGAGGATGAAAAGATTACATTGTCCAATTACAACTCACAAACCTGCAGCGAATGAACGAGCAGTCGAGCACGAGGCTCGAATTCGAGTTTGCTTTTAAGGCTCGAATTCGAGTTTGCTTTACGGAACATTCATCGTGGCAAATGATCTAAAGAGCATGTTACTGCAACAGTGCGTTTCTAATCTCACAGTATCAAGACATTGGTTCCTCGAGCCATGACCCTCTTTCCTCCTTCGTCTGCTACGTTGGTCGATGAGGTGCTTGCAAGGGTTTCTTGCTGGCTAGACAAGCAAGACAACGTGTTTGAGAGCAATTGATTAGCCCTAGCTATTTGGGCTCAAGCTACAATCGAGCTCAACTTAAAATTTAGGCAACATGCAACATAGAATTGCAAGCCTCTTAGCGACCACCGTTATGAAGTCAGACATACTTTTTATCTACTTTGTATGGCTTAAAATACTTAGATTATGATGGTTCATACATGTTTACCCGAGACCCACCCAAGATTTGTCCAATCTTACCGATCGTGCCTCATCGATTGAAAAGATCGTAGCCTCGAGTCAGAGCCTAACAAATATAGTCATAACACACACCAAACACCAAAATGAAATGATATAATTATAACAGAACATGGATCTAGTTCTTAAATTAGATTATGGAAATGGACTTCAGTGTTTAGATCTCTTGCAATCTTTATTCTTAAACCAGCTTCCAATATTGCATTTACACATTAAATCACAAAGAACAAAGAAGCCTAATTGCATAAGAGCAACTCCATAGAGGCAGAGGAATACAAATTAGCATCTGCTATGTATGATAACCAATATTGCTTATGATGGGATGATGATGATGATGATGATGATGATTAAAAGAAGCAGATGATTGATGGATCGCAGCAACACTCGTCCACAAGGCAGCAGCAGCACAAAGCAGCCAAACTGATACAATAAAAAAAACAGAGCCATACTTACTTTCATTCATTCATTCAGCTATGCAATAAGAATTAAGAACAGTTGAACTGACTAAGTGATCATCACCAGCCTTCAAGGAATCCGGCCTGCCTCCTGGGCGGCGGAGCAGCGGCGTACTGCGGCGGCGGCATCACCGGCGGTCCTTGATAGTACCCTGTAAAACCGATCAAGGAAAAAACAGAGTAAAGAGCTTAACACAATAACTTGCTTCGTTTCTCAGGGGAAAGATTGAATGATCAAATACCTTGCTGAGCTGGGTAAGGATAGGCGTATTTGGGATCACTGTTACTCATGGCTGTAAATTCGTCAATCTGATGAAGGATTGGGGAAGAGACTAGACGGAAGTGGTGGAAGAATGTTCGTACAGCTTCTTGCGGTTGTGAGTTAGCTTTTATTGACGAATTGTGGGTAATTGTCCTTTTTGGTACCTTATTTATTCTAGGTGTGCGTATTGGTACTTTAGGAATTTTGTTTTAGAAATCCTTGGAACTTGTAATATATGGCACTTTCTTATATAGTAGGAATGGTGTTAGTGAGTTCGAGATCTTCAGTATATGTTTGATGTACACGGTGTTTTGGTATATTTAGGGGGAAAGAAATAACAGAATTATAAGAGAGCGAGTTACGACAATTCCAATTCTGATTTGGCGGCGGATAGATGGTTTCGAGCCGCTGGAAAAGTCTCGATTTCAGGCTTCCGAAACTGGTTGGTGATCTGGCAACCAATTTTTCATCCAGGTTGAGGTTTAGGAACTCTTTCGGTTTTAAAGCTTTGTTTGTTTTGTCACGGGGTTTTGTATATTTTATCTGTTGGGTGGATTATTTGTTTGGTAGATTAGGAGGGTAGGCGTAGGATTCAACCTACGAGGCTACGACCTTTTTTTTTTTTTTTTTTTTGTAAAAGGGCTCGGGGTTCTGATTTTTCTAAGGGTGTTTGGAGATGTGTGCTGATTGCTGATATCTTCCTTTGTATATGTGCTTGTTTGGTAGTGTCTTAATCATGAGATGATGATCATGGACCAAATGAGATTTCGTAAAATATAGATATCCGAAATCATATTTTATAAAATTATTAATTTAACGAAATAAGCACATATATAATATATGTATATTGAACCATCTAGGGTCACATAAGTCGATTTAGCCCAACATGATTTTACACTTTCATTCGCCGCCTCTAATATGTCACAATCTCTATGTTTAAAAAATTATTGAAATACCAATATGCACATAGTAATAAGTAAGGTACCAAAAGGGATAATTACCAAAGATTTGACAAGCAAAAAGGAATTAAATGTAACTTCCAACCTAATCCACCTTCTTACTCAAAGTTGTAGAATTTATTCATTTTCTAGCACCTTCTTCTGTAGCAACTTACTTGTCTGTTTCCAATGTTTCTCAACTTTTCAACACTTGCTAGCAATTTCTTCATAGTTGTCAACATAGATCTACTCCAAAAACTCATAACTTCTTCAAAAGAGTGGATTATAAGTTAGGTTAATTGTGGAATTGCAAATTTATTGAAATACGAGTTTAAGTTGTGAGTTTATCGAATTTCAGGTATGATGATGATGAGTTTTTAATGGTTGTTTAGTCAATTTGGATTATTGGTTAGACTAGGATACGAAAAAATTGCATTGAGTCGAGTTAGTTTTTGTCATATCTAGTTCGGAGTCCAAAGATGACGATAAAAAAGTTCTTTGAATCGAAACATGTGACGATGAATTGTAAGAGAGATCAGTAAACACCTTATTTCAGCGAGAAATATGATCTAAGTGAAACATATACCAATTGTATCACAACATAGACCAATAAACCACATTTTAGCATGAGGTGCTTTCCAAAATGTACCATCAAATTGTAAGAAACACCATGATACTCATTTAACTTTTTAATATTTACATTATGGATCATTATATTACGATTAAGGTGTTCTTGTGGGATTAGTTGCCTGCTTAGAGGGTGTGTTCTTCTGGGATAAGTTGCAAGTGCTAAATCATTTATTGACAGAGAATGAAAGATTACATAGTCCTCATGTCCTGTTACAGTTACAAACCAGTGAATATACACACCAGATTACCAATGAACACGGGGCTCGAATTCAAGTTTACGTGTCTCTATGTTCATCCGAGCATCGTAAACATTCATCGTGGCAATGATCTAAAGAGGACCAACTGCAATAGTGTGTTCCAAATCTCCCAGCATCAAGACATGGTTCCCCAGAGCCATGACCCTTTTCCCACCTTCGTCTGCTACGCTGAGGTGCTTGCAAGGGTCGACCAAGATGCTCGTTTCGGCCGAGCTACCAGAAACAGTATGCATACGGTCGAACCCCACGAGTTGTCTCAATGGAGTTCCTTTCGTCACCTCTGGAACCCTGGCAAACAGCAAGACTACATGGCTTCCATCCACCTCACCGGAATTTGTCACGGAGGCTACCACGTAGAACTTGAGCGAATCGCACGATGCTATGTCTTGTACGAGTACGTAGCCTTGTCGGCTGCTGCTGCTCAGTATTCTCTTTCGAGGAATCGTCAAGGAGGATCGTAACACGGTCAGCTTGTTTGGTGCTGACAAAAGACTGTAGGTGTAGTTGGTGTAGCTCAAGCCATGACCAAAGCTGTACACTTGATCTCCATTGTAGAAACGGTAAGTTCTACCTGGATATCCTCGCGAAGGATCTGCCCGCATGTTCATGTCATTCATCGGAACCTTAGTGAATGATTCAGGGTACCATGTCATCGGAAGTCTTCCACCTGCATCATAGCAAACATCAAGGCGTTACATTTCGAGGCCTCAAACCAGAAATGGTTGCAAGTTAGCTACTTAGCTCACCTGGATTGTATTCGCCAAAGATCACTTCTGCTAGAGCTTTTGGACCGGCTTCGCCAGGGTATCCAACCCAGAGAATGCTAGAGATTCGAGGGTCAGATTTTGCAAACGATACATCGATTGGTCCTCCACTAGTGAGGACCAAAATAATGGGCTTCTTACTTACTGAAGCAACAGATAGGACAAGGGACATCTGTTTGCCTGGTAGCAGAAGACTAACCCTGTCATGATCTTCAGTTTCTTGAGATAAATCAAGTCCAGCAACAACGATTACAAAATTCGCCTTCTCGGCTATATGCACAGCCTGGTCGAATCCAGCATCAGAAACACATGAGACATCAACACATCCAGCGGCGAAAGTCGTCTTCTTTACATATCCTTTAAGGCCCTCGTAAAGGCTTTGAGGTTTGCACGAATATCCTATGAAACAGAACAACAACAAAATGTAAGATGGATGAGAAGTGTACTGCTGCTAGAATTGAATTGGATCAGTTACCGGTATAATCTCCACCGATATTGGTTCCATTGTTAGCCAACGAGCCAATAACTGCAAGTGAAGAGACATCTCCACTGATCAATGGCAGGAAATTCTTGTCATTTTTAAGGAGGACAATTCCCTGCCTGGTAGCTTCCAAGGCCAACATTCTGTGCTCTTTGGTACAGACATTCTTAGGACCAAGCTTTCCGAATTTCCCTTGTCTAGGGTCTCCATCATACAACCCAAGACGAATCTGAATCGAGAAAAGGTTGAAAAGAGCTCTGTCTATGTCCGTCTCGTGCAGTCTTCCCTGAGCAATAGCTGATTCAGCATGCAACGCCACAGATGATCCGCAGTTTATATCCATTCCTGCAAACAAACTACACCATCCTTATCACTGAAGCTCAATACTCGTATCAACTTTAAGGAAACTCATACCGGCTTTAAGAGAAATTGCAACTGCTTCCTCGATGGTTTTCGTGTAGTTTTGATATTCGGTGATCGTTGCAACAGCGTTGCAGTCCGAGACAATGTACCTGAAATCAAAGATGTTAAGCCACTTGATTGTAGATGTCCATTATGCATTAAAGTATAAAGTTTACCCTTTCATGTCCCATTCTCGCCTGGCTTTCTCGAGGAGATCCTTTCGTGCACAAGCAGGCACGCCATTGACTTGGTTATACGAACACATCAAGCAGGTCGCTTTACCTTCGTGTACACAGCCTCGAAATGGAGGCATGAACGTGTCCTCCATGTCCTGCTCTGTCACCTATTTCACCATATGCAATCATGTTTCAGACACAAAGAAATCCTGAAATATAGGCAAGCATATTCAACGACTTATTGAAGTTAATAAGCTAGTGATGGTTATCTCGCTCAACCGAAGTACGAGTTCCATTCAACTACTTTGTGGCGCCTGTACACTTTACTGCATCAGAAATCATGCCATACAGAGTGATTGAACCATTCAACCTCACACCAAAAACTTATTAGTTACAGTTCAACAACAATTTACAATGGTTTTAGTATAGCTGTTTTAACTGGTTTAACATTAGTCTCAACTATTCCATCTCGAATCTGTAAACCCCTCACTCGAACTACATTAAACAAGTTTCTTTGAAAGGACCAACAAATGAAATACAAGTTCAATCCAACTACTATGTGCTCGAAAATCATACCATAGCAAGCGATTGGACCAGTTAAACACCGTACCAGAAACCGTTTTAGCGGGTTTTAGTATAGTTATGTTCCACTTTGAATATTAGACCATGATGCATTAGTCTCACATCTTCAATCTCGAATTCATAAACCTACTCAATCTCGAATTCAATCCACTAATCATTAATGAAACACAAGTTCAATGCAACTACTATGTGGTCTGAAAATCATAAATAGCAAGAGTGATCTGACCAGTTAAACCCCATACCAAAAACAGTTCTTCACAGGTTTTAGTGTATAGTTTTACTACACTTTCAACATTCTTAGACAATGAACCATTAGTCTCACATGTTCAATCTCGAATTCGAAACCTACTCAAATTCTAAATTAAACAAGTTCTTAATAGGAAAGCTTACCACAGCATTGAATGAATACCTACTGAAGTTCCCCCAATCTTCCAAGTCATAAGCAATTGTATGCTTACAACAAGCAGACAGCATAAGCTCACCATCATCATCTTCCTCCTCTTCCAAAACCCTAACCTCTCCAAACCCAATCCTTCTCCTTCTTCCACCATTTCCCCCACCTTGCAAGCCCTTAACATACTGAACAGCATAAGCAGAACCCACCAAAGGATCCTCTCCAACAGTCTCCTGCCCTCTCCCCCACCTTGGATCCCTAAATACATTCACATTAGGCGCCCAGAACGTCAGCCCGGCCTGCCCCACATTGTGCATCGCCCTAGCCTCCACCGCCACCGCGGCTCCGATGAGGAACCAGAGCGACCTGTTGAAGGCGGCGGCGGAGAGGATCACCTGAGGGAACTGGGTGGCGGCGGAGATTGATCCCTGGAACGTGATTCCAGGGCCGTTGGTGGCGATTCCGTGGAGGGACTCCGACCACCATTGGTAAGTCGGGATCCCCAGGCGTGGGATGCCCGTGGCGTTGTCGGAGAGCTGCTGGGTTTTTTCATGGAGGGTTAGGTGGTGGGAGATTAGGGAGTGAGCTCTGGAAGATGTGGAAAGGGTTTTGTTGCAGAATTGGTAATGGTTGTAGTGTGGTGGCTTACATGGGTACTCAAGATTTGAGCTTGAGTGTGAAAGGAGCAGTGTGGAGAAGAAGAAGATGAAGCGGAGATGGGAAATGTGGGTATGGAGCGACATTGATGAACTGGAAGGAAGTTTGATGTGCAGTCTGCTAAGTTATGACACCATTAATCAGTGGTTGAAGGAAGTTATCAGAGCCGGACCGGACCGACCGGTCCGACCGGTTCGATCGTGAGCCGGCCATCTGCCCGAAACCGGCCGGCGGTTCTGAGTGTAGCAGTCAAACCGGTCAACTATCCGGTTCAATCGTGATAATCAGCCGGTTCGACCAACAAAAAAATTCCGGTCAGACCTTAACAAAAACTTGTTTTCAGAAATACGATTGAAGAAAGGCTGAAACCGAAAGAGAAAGAGGACTTCGAATCAGGTTTTTAGTTTTCAATCGGCGAATCGAAGATCCCAAGGCCAATCGTCATCTTTCCCTCGGTCAATCTCAGACGAGAATCGCAGCTCCGGCCGCAAGCCTCGCTCCCAACTCCACTTTGATTCCCTCCACTGCCCGAGCTCGATCGTTACTCCGATCTATGGAATGAAAGGAAAGAAAGAAAGGACAAAAAGACGAAGAAAGGGTCTGCTGCGGTGGAGAGAAGGTGAAAAGAGAGCTCCTGTCCAAGGAAAGAAAGGAAAAAGATAAAAAGATAAAAGAGAAGAAGAAAGGGTTACGGCAGAGAGAAAGAGAAGAGGGGATGAATGACCTAATTTAATGTTTTATATATATATAGGTAGTATTTTTACATATTTGGTACCTTAAAGTGGTAGGAATATAACAAATGGTATATAATTTTTCAAAAACTAATTCAATATATATAATTTTAACTCTCTGTACCTCAGGTTTGATCCGGTTTAAATAAAAACTTGGCCGTCCGACGTAACTATATTTATTTATTTATTTAATAATTAAAGCGGTTCAATCCCGGTACGCTAACGGTTCAGCCCGGTTAAACCATTAAACCCTGAACCTTAACCTTACCGGCTCGATCTCCGGTCCGGTTCTGAAAACCATGAGTCAATCCGATTTAGACGAGGGATTTACGAATCGATGACGAGCTGTTAAGTATTGAATTCTAAAGTATGATTTAAGATTAGTTTTCAGCTTGAATAAATCTGTTGACTTTACTCGCTTGTATTCATGTGTTGACGACAGTGACAGAATATTTCGATTTTCCTTTTTTTTTCTTTAACAAAGCTGGAATTTGGAGGATTGTGTAAACTGATGGGCCTGGCCCAGTTGTCTGGGCCGAAGCCTAGGAACCAGAAAAGTCCAGCAGCTAGGCATTCGAAAGCCCACCCAAATGCACACCATAGAGTTATCAATCATTGGTGAAGATCGATTCAACTATAATGTGTGATATTGTTGGTTATTCATCTTATCTCTTAATCATGAAGTCGGTAGTAGTTTAATCCGAGTAGGGATTAGATATGTGACACTCTAACCTTAATCTCGAGACACTATAAAATAAAAAGGATAACACTATTGCATGAAATTAAATATCATATTAATTAGTGTATACATATCATGAACTCATCTCAAATACTTCTCTGTTTCTCGGTCTCTCTTCATATGCTTACACCACAATTCCTCGGCCCTCGTGACTACTAAGCAAGAAAAATATGCTTACACCACAAGTCCTAAAAAAATTAACAATGAAGACTTATTGCTTCAGTAAGGTGGTACAATAATCTCCGACATCTGCTAGATCTTAGATGTCAACTCCGGAATTCAGCTACTACACACAATTCATTGTGTTGCCCATTTTGTAACTCGACATATTCTTGAATATCTTCCAAGTAAAAAATTGATAAATCTTCAACTTGAATAAATATTTTACTTAACTATATAATTATTTTATTATCTCCGACGAATTAAAATAAAATAAAATAAACACAAGAATCAATCAACAAGGTGGGCCTAGGCATAAAGATAGCACGGTAGGGCCAAGAAACCAGATTATTCGATGGGCCTTCAAACGTTTGTTCGACTCGTTGTCGCTGCTTAATGGGGGCCCATAATCCCACTAACCAACACAACTATGTGTTAAACTAAGGGGTTTTGGTTGTTTTTTTCTGCATAATAAGTTAAATAATTTGATTGATTTGTACTAATAAGTTAAATAATTTGATTGATTTGTACTAATGATCTTAATGTACTTTTTTCTATATATATTTCGGTATTGTTAATACAAATCAATGATAAGCATGAATTTGCAGTTTGTCGGTTTGGGGGTTTCTGTAAGAGCACAATGTTCTTTCACTACAAACAAGGATGGAGGAATATTACCCAAAAATTTTGATGTTTGCATTCACGTAGCCAGGAATTTAGTAAAGTATGAGCTCGATATATAAAATATAATTGATCAAATATATTTTTGTATGAAAAATACATATATTTTAGCTAATTGGGTCTAAGAGACCTTGAGTCAAAGCTAAGAGTAGACACTCACTCGCTTTAGATGTTTGTGTTTTGCCCAAATTCCTAATATAGTTCAGTTCTATGATTCTATTTATAGCCACTTTGCCTTTTAATCACTCACTATGAGCCATTTCATTATCATCTTGTTACGTGTTGTATTTCATTAAGGTTTTACTTTGTACCATAATTATAAAATTCAACTATCTTGATGGCTGGAGCGGATCTGGGGTGGGGTTCCCCAGGTCGTGGTCGACCCCACTCCTAGATGTAGAGCTACGAAATTATGTATCACTACAAAAAAAGTGATCTTTAGCTACTGCAAAATTACAACGGCATGAAAATGCAGTAGCAAATAGTTGATATTTGCTACAGCAATCACAATTTCATGTAGTAATTTGCAGTATCAAATACTATTTGCCACACCACTATTTGCTACTGCCAGCATCCCGTCGCAAATAGTGGTGTGGCAAATAGTATTTGCTACTGCAAATTACTACATGAAATAGTGATTGCCCTAGCAAATATCAAGTATTTGCTACTGCATTTTCATGCGTTGTAATTTTACAGTAGCTTGCAGTAGCTAAAGGTAAATTTTTTTGTTGTGTATATTTTTGTATGTGTAAGTAAACTAATCCAGGTGATATTTTAGATTGTACCCGGTACATATGAAATAGTCTAGTGTCTTGATCCATAGACACGAAAGAGGAGTCCGGGGGGAATTGGAATTTTGTAGCCTAATTTAATGATTATACGAGTTATAATCGAGCCTGACTTAACGAGCTAACGAAATGAGTTGGCTCACTAGCCTGCCGAGCCAACCAACGTATTGGCTCGAGTTTGGCTCATTTAGCTGACGAGCCTGTTCACGAGCCAGCTCGCTTACGATGAGCCGATCTCACGAACGAGCTTTTTTGAAAAAAAAAATCAAAATCCGAGCCCGAGGGGCTCGCGAAGAACTCGGCTCGCATACAACCCTAGGTATAACTGATTAAGCGGCTACTTGACGACATATTATTGGTCTATACTTTATAGTGTTTGTAATCAAATTTTAATGTTATTGAGAAATTAATAGTCAATTTAACATAATGTAAATTGCAATACTATCTTTAGCTACAATGTGGCATGATTGTCATTTCGCTAATTGGTGTTGTTTGTCTTATCGTTTAGTCGGTTCGATCAACATGTTAATTTTGTCACTAGAATTAATTTTTTTTCCCAAGAGAAAACTCCAATGCATTAAGGTAAAATGTTAGTAGAAACAAGCCAATGTGGGAAATCCACCACAAAGTGAGAAGGATACAAAGAGAGAGCCTTTTTAGCCACAAAATCGGCAGCTCGATTACAGTGACAGGGTACATGGTGAAAAGTGTAGTGAGGAAGAGTGGAACAGATGGACAAAACTTCTTCAAAGATGGCACCGCCAGTGGCGTGGAGAGAATTTTTGGCGCGAAGTTGAGAAACTACTTCCAAAGTCCTTCAAAGAGAACGCAGGTAAACCCTTTCTCGCGAGCCCAAAGGATCGCTTCACGAAACCAAATAGAATTAGAAACCAACAGAAGGTACTGCTATCGTACATATCCACAACTAGTATGAGAAATTAAAAAATATCATAAAATTATACACCAAAACCGCATAAATTAAATAATTATAATAGCCACCACAAAATAATTTGGTACCAATTAAATAGATATTTGGACCAGTCCATTGCACCTGGTTCGCCTGCAAAGACGGTGGTGGATGTCTCATGGATGCCGCCACCACCAGAGTGGGTTACTCTCAACTCTGATGGTTCCGTTATACCTGAGACCGGACGGGCAGCTGCAGGAGGCCTGTTCCGTGATGCTGATGGCCGCTGCTTAGCAGCGTTTAGCATGAACCTGGGGATTTGCTCGATCACCAGGGCTAAGTTGAGATTGCTTGGGATAAGAGGTTTCCGGAGGATTATTGTGCAGTTGGACTCGCGTGTTGCAGTCCAACTTTTACTGGGGGATGGAGAGGACTCCCACCAGCACTCTTCTGAGATCGCCAGCTTCAGTGAGATGTTGGATCGGGACTGGATGATTAAAGTCGAGCATATTTATTGGGAAGGCAACCAGGCAGCAGACTACTTAGCTGGCATTGGACATGCATTGACCATTGGTGTTCATGATATTTCTAGTTTTGATCCTTGTTTCTCACATCATCTTTTGTATGATTTGCTTGGCATTTCCCAAACTCGTTTGGTTTTGAATGAAAGATAAGGCGCGTTTGCGCCTGAGCTTACCAAAAAAAAAAAAAAAAATAAGAATCGTGTATTAATTAAGTGATACTACTCTCTAAATTGTGTTACGTATTTCAGGAGGATAAGAGTTATGGAGGGGAAAAGAAAAAAATAGAGCAAATCACTATAGAAAATGAAAATGAGGAAGAATAGTAATAACCCAAATAGTATTTGATATATTAAATTATTATAGAAAATAGTTGCTACTACATTTTCATATTGTTGTAATTTTGCAGTAGGTACAAATAAGCTTTTTTGTAGTATATGATCACGATAGTTAGACGACTCGGCGCTAGCTGCTGGCGCTTCACCATCTGGGTCCTGAAACCCTAGGTGCCACCAACTGGGTATAAATATCCCCTCCCATCTCATTATTTCAGCACACTTGTCTTTCAACACAAATTTCATCTCTAGACGACTTTTTTTTTCCATTTCCGAAGAATGCACTCTTTTTTTTTTTCATTTGTCCTCATCTACTAGTTCAGTTATCCTAATATATTATTTTTTTACTAATTACTAGGGTTTTTTTGGTTTCACGTGTTGACAATATAATGCACAAGTTCAAACAGCAAGAATGTGTCTACTCATATGGTGCCTCCCTCATTCCTCTCAACTTGAATGTGCGCTCTAGTGGCGTACATCATCAAATAAAGCATGATAATTATATGAGATGAGATAGATACTATATGCTGAGATTATTACTTATTAGTTTAAGTATCACATGATGATGAGTTTCTTCATCGAGAGACAAGAGAATCATGCAAGATATATATCATCAAGTATCAAACTTTTTCACCTTTTGTTGCAAACACCATAATTGGCTTTCTTACAAAAAAAAAAAAACTAAGTGACTGAATTAAATAACCTAATCTTGATACACATAATAAGCAATTAAGCATGACTCCCCAACTTTAATTTCGAGTCACGAAAAACATATTGTTAAGTTTAAGGGATTTTAATTAACAACAACACTCACTTTCGGCACCATTATTAAAAGTATTTTACTTCTTGTAGTTCATAATTTATAGAAATTGACCATTAATTATTTATTAATTTGTGCAGTCTATTGTTGCTAATTAACACAATCCAAATTTTACCTACATAGTCCATTTGTACTAACGTAATCCCGCTTTTGCTAGCGCTATCCATTTTTACTAACCCAAACCAGATTTTACTAATTCAGTACGCTTTTGCTAACATAGTTACAAACGCAGTCCAAATTTTACTAAAATAATCTAACTATAGAGATTTCAAACATCATACATAATTCAGCTCTATGGACAAGAATGATAAAGTCATCGATCCGAGCCGAGACATTATCATTCATGTCCATAGATTTGAATTTAATTATATTTTTCGAATATTTTAGTGTATTATATTAAAATTTATCTAATAATATTTTAAAATATATAAAAATTTGGCTACATATTATTTTTATCATGAATCCACTCTACTCTACAGTAGGATATCTATCCACTTGTAGTTATAACTTGGCAGTGACGAAATGTTTTCACATGGAAACATGATATTTCTTTGCTCGCAATAATCACAAGTGGAAGTCTTGTTGTCTCATTTACGTCACTACTCTCTTATATATTCCAACTGTGGATCATGATATGATATCATCACTTTTTTTTCCATTAGATAACTCCCGCAGGAGCGATAGAGATAACCATGCATTCCAATTGTTTCTTAAAACTAACGTATCATTGGGTTCATTTTTGGTATTGGTTCGGAAACTGAATAGCCCATAAGTTGCTGGTTCAAATGATATGCAAATTGGGACTTGAAATCATGTTTCACCCATCGTCATTTGGTACAATTGTTAAGCTAGAGAATAAGATCTTAGAGTGAGTATTTCAGAAGTGTTATATGTTTATTGGCTTATGTTCAAAGATGAAAATCTACCCTGGCCCGGACTCGGGAATTAGAATTTTGTAGCCTAATTTTAAATTTTATGTACCGTCAGTAGCCAATTGCGTAACTATGTCCAAAACTAGCACAATCTGACTGGCAGCCAACGCGTAGCCAGCCAGCCAGCGCGTTGCTGGCCAGTACATACCAATTCAATTCATTTGTCAGTTGAAATCAAATATTGTAACATTACAATTTGGTCACTTTTTTTTGTCTAATTTACAAATGGATTATTATTATTATTATTATTAATAATTTGATAATATAAGCCGGTCTTGATAAAATAATAATATATAAGCTATAATTAATTAAAGAAAATTATATTAGCCATCACAATCTCTTGAGTTACGGATCCCGATGTCACGTTTGTTGGAGGCACAACGATGAAGGAGACAACGACTTCCAATAATAGTTTTAACTTTGAATCAATCAGTGCATAACCAGCGCAACGCATAGCCAGACCAGCGGGACGTGACCTCGAGTCACGTTTGTTATAACTTTGAATTACGAATCCCAATGTCACGTTTGTTGTTTGTCGTTGTTTTTAACTTTGAATTACGAATCCCAATGTCACGTTTGTCGTTTGTCGTTGTTTTAACTTTGAATCGTTGTGCCTCCAACAAACGTGACCTCGGATCCGTAACTCAAGAGATTGTGACGGCTAATCTAATTTTTTTAATTAATTATAGCTTATATATTATTATTTTATCAAGACCGGCTTATATTATCAAATTAATAATAATAATCCATTTGTAAAATAGACAAAAAAAGTGACCAAATTGCAATGTTACAATATTTGATTTCAACTAACAAATGAATTGAATTGGTATGTAAGTGAGCTGGCCAATGCGCTGGCTGGCCAGCTCGTGCTAGCTGGCAGCTACGCGCTGGCTGCCAATCAGATTGTGCTAGTTTTGGACATAGTTACGCAATTGGTTACTGACGGTACATAAAATTTTTAATCCCTAAATGGGAATTAAATAATCCAACCCTAATAATGTATATACCTAAAAGAAGTAATACAGAAATTTGTGATTTTTTAGATTTTTAGATTTTTAGATTTTGTAATATCTATCATTTTTTTAGATTGTTTAATTTCTTTTATATTTTTGATATATTTTATCCCGACCTTGTCTCATTTACGATGGATGGTAAACAAGTCTAATTCAGATGAGACGAAGTCGGACCAAGTTAACCTGTATACGAGTTGAGTCCGAGTTAGACCATCCGAACTCGTAACGAGCCCGAACAAAAAAAAACCAGATGAGCCCGAGCCCGATCTTGTTTAAAACTCGGCTCAATACAACCCTAGTTACACCGCGTCACCGAAACCTTTACTCATACTCGTCTCCTAATTTATAAGACGGTTCATCCATCCACATCTTCTGAACAATCAACAACATTAAAGATCCCTCTCAATTTCACTGATCACAAATCAAATCGTTCCATTCCAATATTAAAAAAGACAACAGTAATTTCTAATTATGATCCAAACAAAAAAACCCAGATGAATTTCTTCACCATCATCAACACCAATATTTCCTTGCTCTAAATCATGATATATAATAATAATAATAATAAATGTAACATATTTACAAAACTCCAATTTTAATTTCTCTCCTAAACTAAACTTCCGCCATTCCCGGCGGCTTACCCGGCTTCTCCTCCTCCACTTCCACCTCAGCAACTCTCTCCGCCTTTTCCGGCTGACAAGGACACGGCAATGCTATGAACTTCGGTATCTCGTCTCCGGCCATCACCACCGCCACGCTCTCTTTTCCGTTCTCCTTCACATCCTGCCCAACACAACAACACAATCAGCACAGTCCAAAAACAGAGCATAAACAGAGCAAAAAACAGAGCAATATGTTATCTATCTAACTAATCAGTTAATTAGTTAATTACCCAGTGGATCGGATTAGGCTTGGAAGGCGGAGACTCGACATCCTGATCGGGAACTCCACGTAGGCGGCGGAGAGAACGGAGCTTATCCCAGTGGTAGCAGCAGGAGAAGATGCCGCTCAAGCCGAAGATGACGATGAGGAGCAGAGCTGTGCCGAGAGGGAACCCCAGAGAGGGACGAGATGCGTCCATGTGGTGGGGAAGCGGCGGAGGGAAATCGGGGCTGTCCATGGTAATCTCTCATGTGTGTTTTGAGAAGACGAAGAGATGAAAAACAGAGGAAGAAGAAAAACAGAGTGTGTGTTTCTTGAGAAGGGGAATGGACAAAGGAATAAGCTTTTATAAAGGAAGAAGAGGAGGAGGAGGAGGAGGATCGGAGCAAGTGTAAAGGTAATGACCTAATTGTCCGGTGGTCGGACCCAGTACGGATTATACGGTGGTGGTGGTGGGTGGGTGGCTCCACACCCTGTAAAAATATATTATTCATCAACTGAAGTTGCTCGAACTGAATATGAGGATGGGTGGGTGAGGGGCATAATGGTAATTGTTCATTCAATTTCAGGTTTGAATTATTATTATTATTATTATTTTTTTTTTTTTACATAGGCAGCCCCTTGCGGAGATACGGAAACAACAAGCACAAACAAGGAGAATATAACATCAAGTCTCAACCCGGAAAGTCATATCTACCTCCATGACCCCCGGGAGGTTATCCAGGGCCATACGAGCCACGTAATGGGCGGCCCTGTTACCTGAACGGCGAACCGTCATGAAGCACCATGAAGGAGTAGGAATCCACATGCGAATGAATTTCTCAAAGATAACTACTCCTGGAATGCAAGCGTCTTGATTAGCTGCTCTTGGAAAGCAACAACTCAACATGCCCTTCTATGTCCTCCTACAAAACACCGGACGAACACAACAGTATATGTGTCTCAAAAAGTAAGAAGAATAATTATAACAGGATCGAGTATACCTGGGTACCCCATAGTTTCGTCCTACTATCTCTGACAATTCAATCCATTTTAATAAAAAGATAGGTTTGAATTATTTATTTATTTATTTACGAAGTGGCGTGGATTCAAACGTGTAATCTTTTCTTTGGAATCAAGACATTATGTATACTCTACAAGAGATGTTTGAATTGAATGAAGAGTTTCCGAACTGGATACCATGATCTGATGAGTTATGTTAATCAGATTAACGGGAAAATAAATGATGTAAGAACAAGACGTGCTATTTTAATTGAAAAAATGTAACGAACTAATGATATATTAATATATAGGTTACAAATCAGGGCGGAGTCCGGGCCGAGTCCCGGCTCACCCCACTTTCAGTCCCGACCGTTAAATATGAGTGTAAACATTTGGGTTTTTCGAATTCGGCTTAGTGTAAAAATTAAGTGCGACTCAGTGTTATTTTAATTCGGCTCAGTTCATTGTTATAATTTCAAACTTATCTAAATATATTCTAATACATTTGTCTTTTTAAAAAAACCTAATATAGTTAATATACTCAATCATATTAACCATACCCTTCTCTAATGCTAATATTTCGTCAACATGTGTAGAGGGTTGAGTAATCCCAGTACCATTTTATCTCGACTTATGAATGAGTAAAAATACAATATTTGATGATAAATCATTCAAATTATTAAAAAATCGCCGGTGGCACATTCCAATTTCATTTTTTCAAGAACAACACTAATAATCTTAAGAACAAACATATCGGCGTGCAACAATCTAATTGCAAATAGCATTATATATTGAAAGTAAAATCATATATGTAGCGTAATATACATTCTAGTAATAACTGTATTATATTATTATTAAAATTTATGCAAAAAATGTTTCAATTTCGGCTCAGGGCACTTTAATCCATATGATACATATATATATATATATATATCAACTTCAACGAGGTTGGATTGATATGATCTAGTAGAGGTTGGATTGTCTTCCACGAGTTTGGTGCTCTTCCTAATTAGGTCAACTTCAACCTTCATTATTTAGATTCAAGATTAATCATATCGTGGTTGCACTTACCTGTGGTATGTAATGTAAGTTGCTTTGATAAAAAATAATGATACATGGTTAAAATTTGAGTAAAAAATTATTAATTTTTTTAAAAATTTATGATAACACATTACATTACTTTTTTAGATCACGGATCAACTCTATGTCATTTTTTTATATACAGAAATTGATTAATGTTTTTATTATATACAAATAGATTAATTTTTCAATTTTTTTCCTATCATTTTTCTCATGTGCAATCATCATATGAGTCCAATAAATTTGACATTATTTTAGATGAAATATTCAACCACAGTAATCATTAAACTTGCTGCTACTAGCATCTTCTGTAGGATATTTTTATATTAATCATAGATAACCAAACCAACTTAGTATTGACCATTCGAATCCCCTGGACCTATCTATGTTTGTAAATGTTGGTATGATATAATACAAATTATAGTAAACATAATGTTTAATTAATAGTGTTGATATTTCTTATGAGTGTTTAATAACGTTGATTAATAACCAAATCCGACAAGATGCTAAGTATTTCTTTTTAGTGTCTCATCAGCCTATAAATCTTGACTCCTCATCCACAGTTTTTTTCATAAATATTTACATATATTTTAATATTAATATATATTAATAATGTGTAACGTGTTTGTTAAAAATTATATTCTTTTGTCATCATTCTCAGCAGTTTATTTTTTTTCCAATTTACACATCATTTTAATGTTTTTTTTTATGTAATTGAGTTGTTTAGTTTTAATAAATTTCAACTAGTCAATGAATCGACCTGCTCTAATTAATACTAAATTCAAATTATAGGATATGTTGATAGTCCATGACCTAACGAGCCAAGTATGATCAGTCGCCAAGATGTCAGACATGCTAAGTCCAAATTCATCGATAATTCAAAAACTTAATGGCGAGGATTTGATCACACATGGGTTGTCATCCCGAAGCTATGTGACATCACAACCTTAATCTCAAGACATTATAAATAGAAGGGTGACCTCAGCAGAGGCATTGAAACACCAATCCATACACCTAACACTTAGGGGCCGTTTGGCTGATGGAATTGGATCCAGGAATTGAGACTCAATTCTAGGTCCACTGGGAATTGATCCAAATAATTGCACTACAATTCTCAATCGACCCGGAATTGAAATCCAATTCCCAAACCAATTCCATCAACAAAACCACCCCTTAACACATATGCCTAATGAGTAATGGCTAACTCTTCCTCCTTTTTCTTAACCGGGTCGCCATTACACATCTTACTTCTAACTCAGACATCTTCACTATTATTAATTACTACCTTTTATCTATAGCCCTTACGAGATATACGTCAAAGTGACACTTGAGACACATATATAACCTCTTTCCTCTATAACTTACGAAGCGAAATACCTGCAAACCATATGGTTGTCACAACACTCCCTTGAAACTATGATCGGTCATTCTTATAAATTTACCAGAATAACTTTTATCTTATGTATGCAATGCAATGCTCAATTTTCTTTTAATTTAGAGTTTATTTAATTTTAATTTTGTTACAAACTGTACAGGGATAAGAACGTTTTATAGTTTCGATATAATTTGATGATGATGTTGATAAGAAAACAAAAGGTGGCTGTAGATGAGTATCAATGTGGAGTTTCGATAACACAAATAAATTTGGCCTTTTGAGTTCTCAAAGGCCAGTTTAGGAAACTTGTATTTTTATTTTTATTTTATTTTTCTAAGGGTTATAAATGCAATTATTATAAATTGGAGGGGTATCTTATAAATATATGATACAAAGCAGCTGGAGCAGTGTGTGGCCCATGCATGAAACATGAACAGAAAGAGTCACGATAAATAATTTCAACTTCTTATCAATCACCTCTATAAATCTGACCAATTGATCATGGGTGAAGATCTGTTGGAACTGTTATCGAGAATCGGACCAAGCTATACTATTTCGTTTTATAAAACCGGTACGGTCGGGTGGTTTGGAGTGATGAGAAGTTATCTCTATCGTGTGTCAATAATTCGAGTTATTGAGTAATTAGGAACGAGAATAAATTTTGCATCATGATGTTTAATTAGTTGTATGATATTGCACTACAACAAAACTTAGGATTTGTGGCGGTTTTTTATAACAACAGTGGCGGTTATAACCTCCACTGTTGTACATATAGTGGCGGTTGTACAACCGCCACTGTTGAAAGCTTAAACCGCCACAAATCCGTCCGCGACAAATGAATTTCATTGGCGGTCAGCAACCGCCACTAATAATCAACATTGGCGGTTACACATTGGAGGTTATAACCGCCAATGTTGATGTCCATAAATACAAAAAAAAAATCAATAATGGTGACGGCGGCGGTAACGGTGACGATCACCACCTCCACCACCACCGTCCAACTTTCCCCTTCCAGCTACTAGAAAAAAAAAGAGCTAGACGAGGTTGAGCTTGTCGAAGCTCTATCTCGTCTGTGAGCGGCGGAGGTGGAGATCGACGGTTGTAGGCGGAGTGGGGCGAATGGAAGGAGGGCAGCGTGGGCGGAGATCGGCGGTTGGAGGCGGAGTAGGGGCTAAACAAAGGAAGGCGACGTGGGGCGGAGATCAGCGGTTGGAGGCGGAGGGGACGAATGGAAGGAGGGCAGCTTGGGAGGAGATCGGCGGTTGGAGGCAGAGTAGGGGCCAAAGAAAGGAAGGCGATGTGGGCGGAGATCAGCGGTTGGAGGCGGAGGGGACGAACGGAAGGACAGCAAGTGGAGGCGGAGGGGATGAACGGAAGGGAGGCGGCATGGAACGGCGGTTGGAGGCGGAGTGGGGAAGGTCGGAAGAAAGAAAGAAGGTCGGAAGAAAGAAGGTCGGAAGAAAGAAGGTTTTGAAAAGGTTTGATTGGGGAAAGAAAGAAAGAAAGGAATGATTGGGGGACAGTTATGGTGTCTGATTGGCTGATTAGGTTTGACAGGGATTGCAAAATACATAATGGCGGTTGTTTTTACAATTGTGGCGGTTATAACTTCCACAATTGTAAAAACATACATTGGAGGTTAAAACCGCCACAATTGCAATTACATAGTGGCGGTTCCACAACCGCCAATAGTATATCCGCCATTTTCTTGGATTTTTGTTGTAGTGTTGTATCTCATTTCTTTTACAAAAATATACGAATGGATGAAGTAGAAAATTGTGTGGAAATGAGAAATTTCTCGAAGAAAAGACTAGATCGTATCCACTTTCACCATTGAGTTATTGTACTCTTGGGGAAGATGTGATTGTTGGTCAATCGGCCCCACCCAAACCTTCTGCTAGTTTTTTTCTTTTTTTTAGTTAGTATAGTGTACGTTCTATGATCCTCCATCTTGGAGACACCATGACAAAAAAAAAATAGTATAGTTAAAACGGATTGGATCGGCCGATCGAACCACCGTGAAAATTTGTCAATTACACAAGTCCAATCAAGCATAATTTTTTTTATAGAAGAACCATGAAAATCTGTCAAATTGAACCATTGAAATTAACAGAACATAAAAAATGAAGTTATTGTCCGCACTATTTCTAAATTAGTCTTAGCTGAACCTCTAAATTCTTAAGAATTTGGGGGTGCTCTTGAAATGGAATATTAATTATGTCGTAATTGCATCCAATAATTCGAGTTGTGTTTGGAGAGAGGTTTTGAATGAATTTCATATTATAATTCGACTTGTGCAACAGATTCAGTATCATGGAAGCTTCAATAAGTTTTTATAGACGGATACGAAACTTTAACCTTTTGTTGATCAAAGACTCTAATACCATGTTAAGAACCGTAACCCAATATATGATTCGAGTTGTTAGAAAAAGATTCCGATAAACTTGACAAAATAGCGTGTATGCTGTTGGAAATGATTAAAAATCATCGGTCCAATATATGTCCTCACAATTTCCAAGTTGATCTAAGTTGTCGATATTCGTCGGTCTAAGTGTACCCATGTTTTATCAAATATATATAAAATAAAAATAAAGACTTTGCATGTGCTCCACATCAGTACTCTCAGTTGTCAGACATTAACGATAAGTTAATTAGTTTACTAGTTTAAGTATAAATCTATGTGTCTTAATTAAATGCATCGACCCATAATAAGCAATAGATTTCTCGACTCTTTCTTCGATAAATACTAAGGTTGATTCGTCCTTATCGTGCGTACGATCCCAAAAGACATGTTCTCATGATTATTCCAAGCGGACTTACTTGAAATTTTTATGTATCGAATCCAGGGTCTAGTAGAACTTTAACTTCGCCACGAATTCTGATTAAGTTACTATAGTAGTCACTAATTAAGAGACGTGTAACAAGACTTAAACTACGAAAGCTCTCAAAACACTGAAACTACACTAGTTTGAGTGATAAATGATTTGTTTAGTGGGTGATTTTATCTAGCTAGCTAGCGTGCCGTCATTCGGGTATCATATTTAGGTGTCGTTTTCTGTCATAAATTTGGGTGCAGGTATTGATTAATTTCGGCGGCATTGATAAATTTCTTGTTTTTCGGTGACGAATGGTTCGTTCAATTCAATCGAAATTCAAATCCATAATTAATTGGCTTAATTTCTCTCAAACCACGACTCACTTTTTCGGCTCTGTTTGTTTTGTTGTAGAGCTTGTATATTTTGTCTGTTTGGGTGGACTCTTGTTTGGTAGGTTTGGAGGATAGGCGTGGGATTCAAACCACGACCTATATTTTTTGGGTGTATAAGGGATAGGTGGGTTGGCTTTTCTTTAGGGGTTTGGAGATGCTTAGTGATTACTGATATCTCCCTTGTATATGCGCTTGCTGTTTGGACCTTACATATATATATATATATAGTAACTATCAATTATATAAAAAAAAAAATTTCTCTCAAACCCATGATTATATTTGAAATCCCTTTCAAAAGTGTGGGATTGTCCAATTTGTTGCTATTTTTATTGTTGTCTCAAAATCATCCTCTAACATAACTCATTTTTGTCCCCGTAATTCTTGTGGTTTCATTGTTCTAATCATTGGAGGTAAGTTCAGAATTTTTGGGGGATTTTGTATCTTGTTGAATTCAATTTTAGCATGTGAATTTTGGGTAGATTCAAATTCCATGATGAAAATATATTCAGTTTTGGATATAGTTTGACAATATGTCACCAGAAATAATTAATTATCATCAATTATATATTGTCCCAAAAACTACAAAACGATGTAATCTTCACACATCAAGATCATAAATCGTAGACATGTTGTAATGGAAAATTAGCTAGGGAGACAGAAATACTGAATTTTTGTTGGGTCAGTATAGATATATGATAATAATATTTACACAATTGGAAAGTTGTAATATATATTAAAATTGATCGATAATCACTTATAATTAATGAGTGAGGTCGAGAATAGCAAGGAATGCATGTGAAATGTAACGTGAATTATGTTGATCAATTGAAGTGACATTCTGTGATTCATGTTATCCTGAATTCGGCTGAATTTAGCGGCTTCTTCGACTTCCACTTGGCTTATTCAATTAATAATATATGATTGAACAAAGCAATGTATATTTACCTAATTGATTCGACACTGTCAGATTAATTATATATTATTTCTCCTCCAAAAAACGGCCGCATGTGTTCGTGTCATTCATTTGCCATGCATGCATTTGATTGATTGATGGTAGGTAGTTTGATTAATTAATTAATTAAAGAATTTATATATGAAAATTTTTAGTCTAATTTAGATGCATGCAACTGATGAGTTACTTAATTTTTCATTTTTTCATGTCCAATTTCTTAATCAAAACAAACTAAACTAAAATTAGTGATCTCACTAGTTTCATTCATGTATAATTGTATATGCCTAATGGGCCGAAAGAGGACAAGACCGGACAAACCCTTGGTGTGCGAGATCACTTAATCCGAATTCTGAAAGAGATGAGATCTCAGAGGCGGTAAATGTTGAGTTCATGTTTTTTTTTTATTATAATATATTATATATATATATAAGTGGTATAAACCGAACCCGAAGACACGCTCGGGAAAAGCCAACCTCCCAAAAAACAAGAAGCAGAATGCCTCCAGCCGAGATCTAACTAAAGGCCAACAAAAAACCGAAACCCTTTACAAACGAGCCCCGCCCGAGCAAAACTCAACCAGGATCAAAAGTGTGATGCCAAAGAGACATCCACCGACGAACGTCATCCTGAGAAACGCGGTCTGCAACTCTCAACCATCTACCCACAATCGTAGCAATCCTCCAGACTGTTTGGTCCGTCGTCCTGTACCTATCTCTAAAAATCCTATCATTTCTTTCCCCCCAAATACACCAAAAAATGGCGTGCAAGAGCCAACTCTAAACTCGCAAAAATCACCCTTGTAGTTCCTAGCCTGCCAGTCTGTAATAAAACCTTGAACATCAGAATGACAAGGTCCCCAAATGGCAAGCTTGGAACTAAAGGTGTACCAAATCTTTGCTGCAAAAGGACAGGCTAACAATAAATGCGACACTGACTCAAGGTCACTCTGCATAAGACACAACAACCAGGACCTATAAAGCCTCTCTTTTGCAGATTCTCAAAGGTAGAGATACTCCTGAAAAATACCTGCCACATGAATCCGAGATCTTAGTCGGAACAAAATCAAGCCAGACCCCTTCCATCGGAAAGTCATCTCTGCCCGTACCCAGCTGGACCGTCAAGAGTCTGAAAAACGAACTGACAGAGAAAGTGTAAATGTTGAGTTCATGATTAAGTGTCAATTCGTTTTGGTATATATAGGGATTGTAACTCTTCCCAATATTCATTAAATACATCACAACCATATTATATTTGTCTATTCGTTTTCGATACTAACAATGGAATAAAATGGGTTGAAAATGAAGTTGTAACAACTCTCTTTATATAGAAGTAAGGGAACGGTTGCAAAGTGGTTAGTGACTTAGTGCATGTACGTATAAAGGGTTGGGTTTTCCATGCTTCGCTCAATTGGGGTAAAGTGGTACACATATAGCTAAATGCTTGAAATGGGAAGTGGGAAATAATAGAGCACAATATATACCAATATGACAAGTTGGCAAACAACTTGACCAAAATCATCCAAACTCCTAATTAAAAAGTACCAAATAGTAATGTGTTCTTTATACTTGTTTTTGTTGTCATGTAATTAATAGTCTTCCTTTTTATCTCATCTTTCTGAGTTGGTGTTATTGGGAAACAGGATGGTTATTAGTGGAGCTTTCCAAATATGAACATGTTGGGAAAAACGTTGTAATCACTAAGGTTTAGAGTGGTGTAAGCTAGCTTTTGATAGAGGAGAAAACTTACAACAAGAATATGTTAGCTAGCTAGGCCAGGTGAAAAAATGGTCGAGGTCGGTTTTTGACAATAAATTAACTGTCGGAAGTGAGCTTCGTCTCCAACCAAATGAGCTAGGCTCGCGACTGAATTATCTATGACTAATGTGCGGAGGTTGGAAGCAACAACCACTGACAAATTTTGTCGGGGTCTATACAGTAGCGGGACCATGTTTATATACGTGGGGGGTGCGCTATAACCCCTTAACTTTCTCATTTTTTTTCCATGAAAATCCAATTACACATATCAATCCCAAGCTCATGCAGTCAAACGTCAACAATTTATGATCTAACCATTTAACCAATTATAGAGAAGGAGGGGGTGTTTCGACTGGAGACGAGGGAGGGGGAAGTTGACCGGAGATGGGGAAGATCAATAGTCACCCATGGAGGAGGAAAAAAAGTGAATTTTGGGTTGGGCATGAGTTAGGTTAGGTTGGTTGGTTAGTCGGGTTGAATGTAAGGCTGATTGGGTGACATGGCAATAGGTGACATGGACAAAAAAGTTGAGTTAGATTGCTGATGTCATCACTTAACGAAAAAATTGATGGAAATTTAACGAAATGACCAACTAGTTACAAATCGAATAGGTTAATGACGACACTGAAACGTTGATGACCACTCCGCGTGACAAACCCCACACGTTAGTGACCACAATAGATAATAAGCAAACCTACCCGTTTTATAAGTTTGGAAGAAGTTGACGCTATCGTGCGCTGTCAACTGAGATTACCAACTAAGAATAATAAGATGCAGCGTTCATCTTCTTCGGAATTCCCCAAAATCCCAAATCGAGTTTCCATTCCAGAGCATTTTAAATTTCAATGGCTGGACTTCCAATGGACTGCTTGGCCAGGAAACTGGATTCTCTCGTTCAAAACGAAGTTTCCCTGTTTGAACAAGCTGGCCATCATGTCCAAGAGATCAGGCGCGAACTGGCATCCATGAGGTCATTTCTTGAGGATTCCAGCAATTCAGATCCGACCTATTCCAAATTAAAGCAAACCCAAATTGCCCATGTCAGAGATTTAGTCTATGACGTTGAAGACACCGTCGACAAGTTCATCTACCACCAGACCAAATGGCGGAGCAGCAGCAGCCATAAGTTTCTCTGCTTCCCACTCTTTTTCTTGGAGCGGCGTAAGATTGCCACCAAGCTTGGAGAAATCAATTCTTTGATCAAAGCCACACCCGAGAGGTATCAACGTTATCAATTGGAGGTTAATAATCAAGGTTCCACAGGTAAAGTGGCATCCAATGCAGAATCGGCTTTGTTTCTGAAAGAGGAAGAGCTTATTGGGATTGAAGCATCTAAGAAAATAATCACAGGCTGGCTCACCGGCGGTGATTCACGGCTGACGACTGTTTCGGTGGTAGGAATGGGAGGCTCCGGTAAGACCACTCTTGTTGCTAATGTGTTCAAATCTCCACCTGTGAAACGTTGCTTTGATTGTTGTGCTTGGATTACTGTCCCTCAATCGTTTGATATTGAACATCTGTTAAGACGCTTGATTAGGGAATTAAACAAATCAGCTCCAATGGTAGGAGGAGTTGTATCAATTGATGAATTGAGCAGGATGGGATACCGAGATCTTGTTGATAATCTTATGACTTATTTGGAAGGGAAAAGGTATTTATTAGTTCTTGATGATGTTCGTGATGCAAACGTTTGGAGTGGGATCAAAGTTTCGCTTCCAGTTGCGCAGAATGGTAGCCGAATCATACTCACAACTCGGATGGAGGACATTGCCATCATGTACTCTTCTTCTCATGAAAATGGAGGAGGAAGCCAGCTGATTTTCCATGTCAAGCCGCTGGATAAGAAAATTTCATGGGAGTTATTTTGCAGGAGAGCATTCTTGAAGAATTCTAAACAATGCCCTCCTCAGCTGCATGATCTAGCTGCTGAAATTGTGGATAAATGTCAAGGCTTGCCTCTTGCAATTGTTTCAATGGGTGGTCTCTTCTCCACCAAAAGATGCTCCATAGCTGACTGGACAAGGGTTCGTCAGAATATGCAGTGGGAGTTGAGCAATAATCAAATGCTTGAGCCGATTAAAACTATTCTTCTGTTGAGCTACTATGATCTTCCATATAGATTGAAGTGCTGCTTTCTGTACTGCTGTATGTTTCCTGAAGATGATAAGATATGGTGTGGCAGGCTTACTAGACTATGGATGGCTGAGGGATTTGTGCAAGTAGAGTTGGATGGAGTAACACCAGAGGAGGTTGCTAACGGATACCTTACTGAATTGATTCATCGAAACATGCTTCAATCTGTGGATTCAGAACTCTCTGTGAATGATAGAATGTGCAAGATTCATGACATGTATAGAGAGGTAGGTCTTACAGTAGCAAAACAGGACAAGTTTTTCTCTATATATAATGCTGGAACAAGTCCTGGAGTCTTCTGTGGAGAAGAGAGCAGCATAACCTGGAATCAGCATCGTCTTTCTCTTCACCAAGCAAGCAATAATAATGTCATAGACATGATACAATTGGTTGAGGGCATGCCACGAATCCGCTCTCTCTTTCTTGCTGGTAACAGTGGTTGCAGTACTCCTTTCTCTCTAGGAGCATTAGATTGTAGACGCTTTAGACTCCTTAGGGTGTTGGATTTAGAAGAGGCTCCAGTTGAAGAACTACCTCACCACATGGATAACTTGTTCAACTTAAGGTTGTTGAATTTGTTTGGCACTCGAGTGAAAAGACTACCGAACTCTATCGGTAAGTTACAGAACCTTCAAACACTAGATATCATAAGTACCAAAGTAGCAACTCTTCCCAAGGAGATCATGAAATTGCATAAACTACGTCACTTGGCTACAGGCTATGTTAAACGTACGATGTTGAAGGAGTACAATGTCATGTATGGTATCAGTGTTTTGTCTGGATCAGATATCAGTTCTTTAAAGAACTTACAGTCTCTGCGTTTAGTGGAAGCAAGTAGGGAGTTGATAAACCAATTGGGACTGATGACACAGCTTGTAGTACTAGGAATCACAAACGTTAGAGGGAAAGATCAAATGGATGGCTTGTGCAGGTCAATAAAGAACATGCCTTGCCTACAGCAGTTAAGCATTGCAGCTGGCAACGAGGATGAGATCCTTCAGTTCGACGAACTTGGTCAATCTCCTACGCTTGTACGTCTACAATATCTAAGCTTGTATGGGAAGTTAGACAAGTTTCCTAACTGGGTGTCATCCCTGCCAAGCCTCATTGATTTGCAGATGCACTGGAGTAGGCTGCCAATGGAAGAAAACCCACTGCAGCATTTGCATAGATTGCAGATTTTGAGCAATCTTGTTCTTAACAATGCCTATCAAGGGACGGAGTTAAATTTTCCCAGAGGCTTTGACAATGTTAAGAGTATGGTACTGAAGGATTTTCCTAGACTAGAAAGCATATCGATTGGAGAAGGAGCCATGCCAGATATCAATATGCTACAGATTAATAGCTGCAAGAATCTGAAAACTGCAGCACAAGGTATCCAGAATCTGTATGAACTCCAGGAGTTAAGATTGGAGGATGTGTCAGTTGAACTCGTGGAGCGAATACGTGGACCAGATCGCGTCTCGTTTTCGCACATTCCTCTAATTCGATGTCACTACTACTCATCATCTCGTCAGCAGTACGTTTGGGAAAACTTATTGTAGAGTTGGATGGTAGCAAAGTTAGGCAGAAAATCAACATCAACAGATCCAAATCAAGTTCACTTGTATCTTAACATTTGCTCCTTATTGTGTCATGAATATTCTTTCTGATACATATTTAACTTTTGATAGTGGGTTCAATATTGGTTTAATTGGATCATGTTCAGTATGGACAATGTCAAAGAAGCCCATAATCGGAAATTTTTGGGCTTATTATCCTACCTTCATTTTATCAGTTAAGGCCCAAATGAAACATAATTGACCAACAATTATGGCTCAGTCTGGGAGTGCTGCCTCGACCCAGCCCATGTTGCTTGATACCGGAGTCCAGCTTGCCATCAAACAAATTTGGCTTCTTTGATAGTGTCAAGGAACAATCTCAACCATTGATTCATTTTTCCAGATCTAATGGTTTAAATTAAAAAGGGTAAAAAGGTCATTTCCCTATTTAATTTAATTTTAGTTTTTTTAATTTAAGTGAAAAATAGCCGGCGACCAGAACTCCGGCGACCGGAGCTCCGGCGACTTCTCCGATGAATTTTTTGGACGATCGGAGCTCCGATTTCGAAAAAAATTTCGGCCACCAGACCAGACCACCGTCGTCGGGCCTATTTTTCTGGAATTTTTTTTTCGGTGGCGCTTCGTACTCGTTTTTAACGTGTACACACTTTTGCACGTGTGTACACACTTTTGTACATAAACTTTGTACTCATTTGCAAATATTTTTCGTATACATGTGTACATGTTTCTATACATATTTTGTACACGTTTTATACACGCACACGTTTATGTACTTACATTTTTGTATATGTGTACACTTATCTTGTAGATATGTACACACGGTGTACACGTGCACACACTCTTTGTACACATGTACACTATATCTTACATTTTGTTTATGTATACGTATACACAAATTTTATACACGTGTACACCTATTTGTACACGTGCACACTTATTTTTTACACTAGTGTACACATATTTTGTATACATCATGTGTACACACGTACACATTTATGTACTTACATTTTTTACACACGCACACTTATCTTGTACACATGTATAAATGTGTACACCTATTCGTACACGTGCACACTTATTTTTTACTAGTACACATACTCGTACTCGTGTGTACATATTTTGTATAAATCATGTGCACACTACTTAATAATGTAATGTGTGTACATGTGAACGCGTACACGTGCACACCTATTTTATATACTAGTGTACACATATTTCGTACTCGTGTGCACATTTTTTTACAAACTATGTGCATCTATTTAATAAGATAATTTTATTATTATATAATATCACTAAGGGCTTAGTAGCTATAGTGGTAAGAGTTTAATATTTAAAGAGAGAGATCATGATTTCGAATCACATCACAACACTTTTTTTAATATATAAATTATCTAACTAGGGTAGCGGCGGCTGAGGTCCGGCGGTGAGTCGGCGTGGGCGGGATCCGGCGGCTGGGCGCGCGAGGTCGGGTGCGCGCGGAGGTCCGTCGACGGCGCGGAGGTCCGGCGGAGGCCCGACGACAGGCGGGTCGGCGACCGGCGGAGGTCCGGCGACAGTTGAAGGTGCTGGTCACCTTTTTTGAAAATACCTATAATACCCTTCTTTGATGGATCAAGGAACTCACTTCCTTGATCCCAAGCTGGACTCCTTGATACCGGCTTGGATCCGATACCAACTCCATCTCTAATCAAATCAAACCCAAAATTGTGGTTTTGTGCTTGTATGAACCTAGGGTGGGAATCGGTTAATTCGGTTATTAATCGATTAAAATCATAGGTTAATCGACTTCCAAGAAGTTTTAACCGATGATTGTCCAAAATAAAAATTGGTAAAAAATGACCAAAATTTGGTTAACCGATAATTGACCAATTTTGACCGATTTATTTAATCTATCCAATCATCCATGTGTTACCCAAATATCGTAATAAATGTAAATCTTAATACAATTTACATTCCAAATTTAAGAAAATGAGCATAGCAAATAACTTTGCCAAACCCTAATTGCGTATTGAGCTCACCCACTGAAACGGAAAGTTTGTTAAAACCCTCTCGAAAATATCATCATCATTCCATCTCAGGACAAAAAAACAAACTTACAGCTAGAATTAATGTCAGCCGTCCGATCCACCATTTCCAATTTCCCTTTTGAACAGCTTCTGTAAAAAAAATAAAATTTAAATGAATCTCCTTAAAGGAGGAAGCTGGTAAATGCAGCAGCAGCAGCTACTGGACCCGAAACAAAGCTTCTTTTGTTGTTTTGCGCATTAATGGAAAGAGAGCATACCTCGGAGACAACCCTCCCTTCTTCTCTCTCGCCCTGTCTCCTCCTCCTTGCTTCATCTTCCTACCCCCTGCTCAACATATCCAACTACCAGGTTCATCCTCCTTCTCTACTTCCCATTTTGTTAGATTCTGATGGGTTTCTTTTCAGTACGATCTTGAGGTTTTCCGTCTGTTTCTCTTGAACTCTTTTGCTTCAACGCTTTTAATTTCATCTGGGTTCTTCACTGTTTTGTTTACTTGCACCTTTGATCCTTGTTTTACCGGATTAGGGTTCTGAGCTTTACTGCTTGGTTAATGGTTACTTAGAAGTTAGAACTACTCTGATCGAACTTTCCCTGTTCGTAATCGTAAGAGCAATTAGCTTTCTAGGTCTTATCACTTTGCAGTTAGGACAGTTGAGCTGCTTGTTTGTTGGTGGGCAGTCGTTTTCCTTTGGTTTCTATGCAATTCTATAGCATTATCCGTTCGTGTTTACTGGTCAAAGCTACTACTGATGTTGATAGAGAAGATGGAGTTGGTGTGGTTTCTATTGAAATGTTTTGATTGGGATGTGATTGATTGTTCATGTCCTTTTGACACCATTGTTTTTTTTTGTGTTGTTTCATTTCTAGCAAAGTTCAGTGAAGTGATTTGTTAAAAGCTTTGAATGTGATGACTCCACCACCACCACCACCCTTGCTGAGTGTGGAGGAAGGTCGGAGCAATGTGTCTAATCTAGTGGTTGATTGCATCTCCGACAATGGATCGTGTTTGAAGGAGCGTAACTACCTTGGATTGTCGGATTGTTCTTCGTCTGTCGACAGTTGTGCAGCCCCTGGAATGTCTGAGGATAACAACAAGAAGAACAAGAACAGGCTTAAGTTTAATGCCACCGATTTGAGGCTTGGCCTCCCTGGATCTTTGTCCCCAGATAGAGTAGCAGATGTTTATGCAATGGGATTGACAAAGGTGGATGAAAGGCAGTTGTTTCCTTTGGTTCCTTCCAAGAATGGAAACAAGAGGGTGTTCGACACCTTGGACCGGTTCTCGGAGGTAAAGGGTTTCGGTTATACTGAGAAGAACTGGTTGTTTCATGCTTCTGAGACAGAGTTCGAGTCCTCTCAGTGTATTGGCAATGGAAACTTTCATGGTGGGAACCCTTCGGTTAACAAAGATATCCTGCATAAATCGTCTCAGGAGCGCTCAAGTGGGAGCAAATGAACTCCATGAACAATGCTCCAAATGTAAAGTATGTATGGGAAACAAAAAACCTATTGTAGCTTTATATGTTGATTAGAACTGTTTCGAGTATGATGTGTTTCACCATTTTGTTTGTTTTTTCATCTTTGGCAGAGCACAGGTTGTTGGTTGGCCTCCAGTTAAGTCATTTAGGAAAAATACACTGGCTACCAGTTCAAGGAACAACAATGATGAAGTTGACGGGAAGCCAGGTCCTAGTCCTATATATGTGAAAGTAAGTATGGATGGTGCTCCCTATTTGAGGAAGGTGGACCTGCGAAACTACTCCACCTATCAAGAGTTGTCTGCTGCTCTTGAGAAAATGTTCAGTGGTTTTACGATAGGTAAGCAGAACCTATGGAAACTGAAACTGTCGCTGCTTGCATTTTAAGTCGTATAAAAACGCATCAGTAGCTGCAGATCACTATTGATGATAGCCATGTTACATACTGAAACCTTGGAAATTTTCCAGGTAAATGCGGATCACATGGATCTCCAGGGAGGGAGAAGCTCAGTGAGAGTAAGTTAAGAGATCTTCTGCACGGGTCAGAATATGTACTTACGTACGAGGATAAAGATGGAGACTGGATGCTTGTTGGGGATGTACCATGGGGGTAAGTTCAGACCAAATTTCTTTGCATTATTCTTATACATGTCATCTCCTCAATTACTCAGTTACACATTTCTTGTATCTTATTTGTATACCAGTCATTCAGGTATTAAACTTCAACTTTTGAGGTTTTGGCTGTTAGTAACAATTGTTTTTAGCTAAACACTAGAGTCTCATCATAACCTTGTCAATTTGTACCCAAGCCTTGAAAGTATGATTGCAAGCTGTGCTTCTGAACACTTGACTGTGGTATTGACTATTGAGCACTCTAATTTGGCCATGTCATGCATCTTAATTTTTGTGCTTAATTGCTAGTATCTTTAGCAGTTTAAGATATGCAAGTATATATACATGACAGGATGCTTTGACCATAATCTCTAGTTGGTTATCAGTTTAGAAATAGACAAAGAGATGCAAGCAAGACGGTCGATGCTATAAACCTTGTCCTGGTCAAAGATTGAAACACTGTGAACACTTAATTTTGTGGCGTGTGAGTTGTGACCAGTCTCGCCTCATTAAATGGTTTCGTTTCTCTTGGAAGATTTCCATTTTTAGTCCAGAAACTGACCTCATCCTTCGAAACTAGTCTGCTCGATGGAAAATGCATCACATTTTTTGTATCACACTCTTGGTTTGCTTGCTCTCCTACAGTGACTTAGCTGCATACTTCTCCCAGATGATTTATTTTCGTGTCTGGTTTTGCCACAGGATGTTCATCGAAACATGCAAGAGGCTGAAGATTATGAAGGGTTCTGATGCTATTGGCCTAGGTATGTAACTGAAAGCTGAAGACTTATGCACTAGTGTGCTTTCCACGTCTTTGCTGATGCGCCTTTTTTCTCGGTGCTGTTTATTGACCGAAATGTCAGCTCCCGGAGGAGCGATGGAGAAGTCCAGGATCGCTGCCTAGTAGCATGATCTACTGTGATGAATTCAGGGGAACAAGTTGCTGAGTTCGATCTCTGTCCAGATTCGGCGGTTTGTGTGTGAGTTGAGTGTTGTGGTTTAACCTTCGTTGTGTTTCTTGTGTCGAGTTTGTAAAAGAGTTAATTAATTGGTATATAGGGTTCATCACTTCATTGCTGTGAAGCAGCAGTCAGTCACTATCTTCAGATCTTAAGCCTTGTTTATTGTTGAGTGTGGACATAGGCATGCCAATCCATTAAGACAAGTGATTTGAAAAACTTCATCATATATATTATTCAAGGGATAGTAGTAAATGGAAGGGCCGCAAGAGTAACATCTATACCACGTTTTTTTATGCTAATGAAATCTGTTGGATTGTACTAATTTGGGTGGAAATCGTTAAATTTTTGTTTTTCGGTCACTAAACTCATACGTGAATTGGACGGATTTAAAAGGCGAGCCACTTTGAAAACAACCAAAATGTCTGTTTTCAAATTCCTCTTAATAGGTAAGGATTTGGAAATTGTGGCCTAATATTTCAACCTAGTCCAGGATTTTAGGCCACGTTTTTTTTTTGTTTAAACCTACACTTTATTTTAATTTTGAACAATTGTTAATATAATAAAATTTAGGAGGTAGTGCAGTCATTTCTTGTAATTAAAGATTTCAATTTCATTTCGTTATTTGTACGGAAGAGAAGGAGTTCATTCTGGAAAATTGTTTACCTCTTAAATTCAGCTGCGGTGGAATTGTCCAATCCTGCCAGTATTCAAATTTTACGTGGAAAATGAGGCCAATTAGTCATCTACGATACAACATAACAAAAGTTTCAAAGGAGAGTGATGGGCCAGAACCCAGTGTTCGAACCAGTACCCAGACCATGAACAACAGATGGCCCATAGGCAAACATAGGGTCATAGGGTGCCTGTCACCAATCTATAATCGGCGCAGGATATTATCGCCTTAGTATCAAGATACAACTCGCATTTTAAGAGGCTATAAATAGCATACAGACTCCGACATTGATGGGAAAAAAATATCACAATTCTATCCACCCACACGCCTGAGATCATGCACTTACGATCTACGCGCTCGTGGACACCACCCGATACTTTCGTCTCCCATAACGACTATATGCTCATCACTCATACAATTACTACTCTTTCGGTAAACTTGGAGCTGCCTGAACAACCTCAAGGCAAACGAGAAGTAGAAGTAGACCAAACACTCAATCCTAGGCTTGGCAATGGGTAGGGTAGGTTCAGGGTATGGGGGCAACCGTACCCTTACCCTCAGGGTACAACTTTGGAAAATACCTGACCGTTTACCCTACGGGTTTTCAACTATCCTACCCTTACCCTACCCTACAAATACCCATAGGGTTTGTGGGTACCCTAGATATTTTAATATATTCTTATTACACAATTTTATCGATAATGATTATACAAAAACACACCATTCTCAACCACATAAATAAAATGAAAAATATTATATAAGCACTATATATATATAAATTAGTCAATAAAGTAATGTTATACAAATATTATGTTCAATTTCTACTATCATCATCATTATACATTCTAAATCAAAACTTGAATCATGTATAAGCAAATAATTAATGGTTATAATGTGCTTTTATATTAGTTAATTGTGAATCATCTCACTAATCAACCGTCGACAATAGTTTGTTTGATAATTTTACATAAAAAATACTTAGATTTATAGTGAGGTTAAGGGTAGGGTATTTTGCGGGTAGGATTTTGGTCATATCCTTACCCTACCCTCACCCTACTTTTTCAACTAAGAGAATATCCTTACCCTACCGTTACCCAGTCAACACAGGGTATTATCCTCATTGACCGGGTAGGATACCCTAGGGTAGGGTATCAATTGTCATCCCTACCTACAATCTTCCAAGTCAAACTATTTATTGAACTAACCAACTTATCTAAACAGAATACAACATAAGATACCTAAAAATGGTATGCATAATGCTTGCAAGCAACTATCTACATCTAATTGTCTTCCAAGTAAACTGTGGTTGACTTGGAGATTATCTATTTCAACTGTCCTCACAGTACAAGTAGTCTGTTACAGAATACATATGTTCAGTCTTCAAATCTTATTTTTGTCATTTTTTTGACAAAGATACAAATATGGTGAATTAAAATTATGAATATCTTTTTATTTAATTTCATAATAACTAGATAAAACACATTCTCATGTTTTTTTTTTCTGGTATAATTTTAAAAATTAGCGATTATTGAAATCTCCATAATATTATTTAGCATATAGTTCTCGATGAAAGAGATCTCTAACAATTAATTATTATATTTTAAACAACTATCGAATTTCATTGGCCCAAATGTATTCTAGTTAAAGGGATGTCCAAGAATCAAAGATGATCCAATTTTGATATACGCGTCACCAAATTAACGCACATCGAAAACCATCATAAGACTCATTCAGTGATTTTTTTCTCAAGGAATATTATTTTGTTTTAGATATTTTTATCTGGTACTTGATCATCGTATTAATGTGAATTAAATTCACGTATCAGTTTTATAATTATATATTATGGGAAATAGCATTTGCCACCCTCTACTTTGCTAACTTAACAAATAGCCCCTATATGCTATCAATCTCTTTTAAAATTTAAAAAGGGCTGTTACCGGTGACAGGCCCAAAATTAAATGGGCCCAACAATGGACCGTCCACGTGTGCTGAATGCCGAAGATAAAGCCTGGCCACGTATGTTAAGGAGCCAAGGGTGGTTGGCAAGAAAAAACAAAAAACGAGGAAATCGTAAAATAAGGGGTGGTTAAATAAAATTAAAATAAAGTAAAAATAAAAATAAAATATCGGAGATTCGTAAGGAGCAAAAAAAAAAATCAAACAAACAAAGAAGAGGCAGAAGAATATGGATAGGGGTGCGCACTATACGATACCGCGCACGTTAGCCGGTACCCTTTATGACTCTGGGTCTTTCCGTTTCCGCTTCTTTATCCCCGTCTCAGAAAACCTAGACGCTGTTCGACGCTCTCCTTCCCTTCCTAATCCCAATTCCAATCCCAATCGTTCGACTCTGAAGACAGATCCGCTTAGCATTCGCAGCCTTCTCTCTTTCGTTTTTTTTTGGGCGAAGATCGAGATTTCTCTCTTCCGCGGGAACCGCTCAATCTCCATCAGATCTGGTCGCTTTCGAGAAGAGATTTGAGGTATTTGGATGCGATTTTAACGATTTTTCATGGATTCGGTGCTTAATTGTGATGATCAAAGCTGATTTTTGTAAATCTCTTGGTGTCGATGGATGTACGGTTTTTGGTTTGGGAGCAGGTTTTCCGTTCGCTTTATCGAATGAACTTTAGATTTTGAGCGGTTGGGTGTTCAGAGATCGTTCTTCTCGTATTTCAGAAATTGATGATTACCAGCGTGTTCATCTGTTAATTCTATGTATTGGATTTTCTCTCTTCATTAATCTCGAAGATGTAGAAAAAACTGTTTGTGGATCTAGAGTGAATACGTTTTTGTCGGTGATTGTAAATTGCGTCTAATTCTCTCTATTTTAGTTAAAGATTGAGGTTTGCAAGTCATTTTATCAAGCATCGTTCTGATTAGGTTTTATTCTTTTTCAGATAAGAAGCTATCTGGGAAATTGGATTTGCTTCGTTTTGCAGGTTTCTAGGACCAATTGAGTAGCTGCAATGCCGCAGTATTATGATGATGTAAGCATATTTTTTTCTCCTCTATGGTTTAATGAGTTACTCTGACTTTGATTACTATATCCCCTCAGTTTTGTTCAAATTTCTGCAGGAAGTTGAAGAATATGATGACTATGAGGATGATGGAGAAGAAGAGGAAGAGGAGGAATACGAGGAAGTAGAAGAACGGAAGCCTACCGCTGAGGAAATGGAATTTCTTAATTACAGAGAGCGGAGGAAGGAACTTATTAGGAGGAAGAGGCTGAAGGAGAGCGGTGCTTCTGCTGGCAGGTCTCTTGACAATAAGAAGAAACTTCCTCTTGAAAGGTAGCTGTTTTTTTGTTCTTCTCGCAATGAAATCAGTCCTGAAAAAAATGCTTGATAACAAAGCAGTTTCACGGATCTTCAAGCATTGTGATTGATGGTTGATAATCAGTTTGTTGATTCTGTATTTATCTTTCTGCAGTTTTGGTTCATTCTTTGGCCCCTCTCAGCCAGTTATTGCTCCGAGAGTCATCCAGGAGAGAAAAACACTGTTGGAGAATCCACACATAGCCAGGAGAATTGAGAACCCACAGCGTAGTGTATGTTTTATATCATTTTATTCCTCCTGGGATGCCATTTTATGTCCTTATGTTGATATGATAGTTTTTTGGTTATCTATTTAGCCTGCTTATATGGCTGATTGTCAAGGTGATTGGGTTTTTATTGAAATGGCTTAAACTTTCAAGTTATCTTGGTGTGTACTATGTGGATTCTAGCATCTGTAGCCACGGATGATGCAACTATAGAGTTCTTCAATTTGTTTGGATGCAGAAAAATCTATACAAGGATAATGGTTTGTGAATAAATTATCATGGAAAGTTAGAGATTTTTGTGCACTCAATCAAATCGGCATCAATATCCACTGCTCTTATATATTGGTGTTATGTCATGATGTTTTGAATTGTTTTTCCCTTTGCTGATGTCTATGACTCAACACTGTATGACACGCTTGATGATGCACAATTCCATCTTATAGTTGGCTTCTCTGAGTGCCTGTTACGCCTTTTTTATTTGATATTGCTTTGCATAACAACGTTGATGTATTTATACTATTGGTTGATTTTACAGGAGAAACGGAGTTCGTCAACTGCACCGGCTCCAAAAAATGGAGTAACTGAGAGAGTGTCAACTGTTAAAAAGGAGGTACTAGTTGTAGCATTGATTTAGCAACATCAAGTAGTTTTTCTCAAGTTTTTGGTTAAAAAATTGGAAGCATGATTTGGTGTACATCGTTCCTTGCTGTATAATTTAACATACATTTTGTTTTCGTGTGCTCCAGTTACAAACGAAAGTCCAGAAACTCAAGAATACGAGGGATTACTCGTTCCTCTTATCAGATGATGCAGATGTCCCAGCCCCTGCCAGAGTGCCTCCAGCACATAGAGTCTCTGTTCCACAGTCTGGTGTGTCTCTGCTCTAAGAATTAGATCTTGTTTATGGTTTGATGTTTTCTATTTTTATTGAGAATAACTTATACAGGTTTTTTCCTGATAAGAGGCACGACCTGCTCAAGTGCAACAGAAGAGCAAACAGCCTATGGGAAATGGTTACAGGCATGCTAATGGTGCTCAGGAACAGAGGAAACCGACTTCAATGAATGGGCAACCTCCTCCAAGGACAGGGTCGCACAAGGCTACTTCAACTTCGGGAGCTAAACCCAATATGGTGCCAGCAGACTCGAGGAGGCAGCCTAGTACAAGCAATGGCATTGGACCTGGACGGCCAGCAGGGCCAAAGGGCTTACCTCCTAAACCAGCTCATGGTCACAGTGAGAGGAAGGCACCTCCGACAGCTTCAAAGACCCATTCGCAGGAGCACAGAGACCTCTCCCCTCAAGGATGCCATCAGGGATTCAGCGGCAACAGGAACAGAGAAAAACAGTGCAAGAACCTAGTAGATATTCAGAGCAGAGAAGATTAGTACATGAACCAAATAGACAGCCGGAACACAGGAAAGTAGTTCAAGAGCCGAGTAGAAGTAGACCAATGGCAAAGCAACAAATGCCACCTGCGAGACCTCAGGTATGGGGCTGCTCTTTTATTTTTCTCCGGCTCTACCACTCTACAGGAGCCTGTTCCTAATGCATGACCAATAGCAAAGTGTAGAATTTCCAAGAAACTATTTTTTCTTCGTATTATTAACCTCTGCTGAAATTTTTGGCAGATGAATAAGCCTGTTAGACCACCAGGCCCATCACACCAATCAGCACCAGCAAGTCGTATGCAGATGAATAGGCCTGTTAGACCGCCTTCCTCATCCCACCAATCAGCACAAGATAGCCGTATGATGAAAAGGCCCATTTCACGGCATTCTGATGATGGCTATAGTGACCGTCATGGTAAGCCTGTCAGGAGACCTGAATCTCGTCCAGCACCTCGTGATGACCGACCTAAGAAAAGGCCAGCAAGACCATTCCCCGAGGATGATGACGACGATGCAAACGCTCTCCGTATGATCAGACAAATGTTCAAGTAAAGCTCCTAATTCTTGTTCTTTACCATTTCGTTCAATTGGCTATCCATATATAAACACTATGGCATGCTCTTGAAACTGCACAAGTCAATAACCGTTTGTTGATTGAGTGCTAATTTGGCTGGTGAATGCTTTTGCAGGGTGGATAGATATGCTGGGCGTGATGATGATGACAGCGACATGATGGAAGCAAACTTTGACGATATCATGGAGGAAGAAAAACGAAGGTTAGCATTTAATCATGGTCCTACTTTGGAAGAAATCACTGTTTAGTTATATGATTATGATGTGTTGGCTGAGGAGTTGTGATGATGATATGTGCAATGAATGCAGTGCGAAGATTGCGAGGAAGGAGGACGAGGAACAGCTGAGGCTGATAGAGGAAGAGGAGCGACGAGAACGAATGAGAAGGGAGAAGAGGCGTAAGCTGAACCATTAGAAGATGACCTTTCTTCCATAAACAGCAGCAGCGTTGGTGAAAAATGTAGCTTGGTTTGGATTGATCCTAATTCTCACAGTTGTTTCATTTTCTGTTTGAATTTTTTTGTCCTAGTCTTGGTCTCCATTTTTAGATTCTTTAGTGTAATCTTATTGGCAGAATAAGATGCTGCTGGGTTTCTTCTTTCTTCTCGTTCTGGTTTTGGTGGATAAAATTAATTCTGGCATTGCGTGCTCTGCTAATACGATCTATCTTCACTATTCCCCTCGTGAATGCTTGAAGGTTGGCTAAGATTTCACCTTCCGAGTGATGCTGACTCATCAGATTTAATCAGCATTAATTTTATTCTGAGCAAAATCAACATTAATTTAATTGCTCATTTAGAAGAGTAATATTGAAAAAATGACTTTTTCCGAGAGGAGTCTGTGATTTAAAAGTGATTCAAACAATTTTACAATTAGTACAAAGAAATAGTTTTTATAAAAAATAATAAGAACGGAAAAACATAACTAGTTTTATTTACATAAACTATTTCTTGTAATTAGTTATAAAATTGTTTGAATTATGTTTAAACGAAAAAAATGCTTCAACGTGATAATCGGCTGTACTTGTGTATTGTATTTATTATAACTAGTTATAAAATTGTCTGAATTATGTTTAAACGGGAAAATGTTTCAACGTGATGAGCGACTGTACTTGTGTATTGTATTTGCTTACATGGAGTGAGTAGGAACTAATTGATTCAAACATAATTCAACTAATTTTATAACTAGTTACAAAAAGTTTTTGTAAAAAAATGTAAGAACTAGTTTTTTTATCTCATAACTTGTAATTACTAAGGAGACATATCAAGTTACGAAATAAAACAACCAGTTCTTATATATTCATAAAAAATATATTTTATAAAAACTGGTTCTTATAACTAATTATACAATTGTTTGAACTATGTTTGAATGAAAAATTATTTAAACGTGATGAGCGGCCGAGTGAGTAACGCAATATATATGTGTATAAAAAAATTGGAGATACCTTCAATAAAATAATATAATACTGAAATTAAGTTTTAATAAATATATTACAAAATAAGAAAAAATTATATTATCATTTTAATTTGAGTTTGTACTTTTGAAAGTGTTCTAACTTCTAAGCCGGTAATTAGCCTTAATATACTTTGTGGTTTGTACGAAATCGTCCCATTTGTTTGAAAATAAAATGGATCAGTCCCATACGTTTTAAATTCGAACAAATTCATCTCACCTATCACTTTTCCGCCCAAATCGAACATTCAGCATGCGTAGTTAGCAAAAAAAACTTAGGTGGAAGGTCCAACTCATCTCTTGTGACCCAACCGGTCAAAAGAGCACACCGAACCCAATCCCAACCCAAACCCCCAAAAAAATGAGTCTTAAACCCACTTTTCTGAACTCAACTATTGAATCAGTCTGAAACTTCCTCTTCCCTTATCTGTTTGAATCTAAAACCCCTATTCATCCGTCTTCTTCTTCCTCCTCCTTCTTCTTCTTCTCATTTTTCTTGCATATTTGTTTCTCCTATTGTAGAAAAAAAAAATCCTAACTGTTTCAAATGGCAGCGATTCCAACATATAGATGCGGTGAATATGTGGTTGTTCAAAAGAAACCTGAATTTAGAAAAACAAAGTAAAAAGAAAGAAGGAAGAGAAAGCTTACTGCAATTAGAAGTTGATAGTTTAGTTGGATTATAGAGAAAAATTACAAAATTGAAGGTGAAAAAAAAGGTTTCAAATAGAGAAGGGAGAAAGCTGTAGAAAGGGAAGTCGAATAAACTTCTCAGAGACCAAGAGCTGAGTTCAGAAACGTGGGTTTAAAACTCATTGTTTTTGGGGTTTGGGATGGGTTTGCTCTTTTGACCGATTGGGTCAAAATATGAGTTGGACCTTCCACCTAAGCTTTTTTTTGCTGACTACGCATGCTATTGTTCAATTTGGCCGAAAAAGTGATCGGTGAGATGAATTTGTTCGAATTTAAAATGTATGAGACTGATCCATTTTTTTTCAAACGAATGTGATGATTTTGTACAAAACCTAGGGGAATGAGACTCCTAACGGGCAGCCGGTCAGTTCCGATTTCCGAAGTCCGAATATATAGTACATACTGAAATTTTCAGTAAAAAAATGGCGGTTAGTCGAATGATTGAGTAAAGGATCCGTAATATTCCAAGCCGAAGCAATAGATAAAAATATCCTTTGTGAAGAAGAAAGCCGTGTGCCCAAAACTGCTGGAAGCGGTCAACTACTCTCCTGCGTCCACCGTCTCTGCTCATCACCGACTTCAAAATGGCCGGCGACGACATCCTCGATTCGTCTCCTGATGCCGCTCCGTCGTGGTTCACTCCCAAGAGGTATAGCTATTCTAAGCTCTCTTTCTACTCAAATCACGCTATTGATGGAGAGCTGGAGGAGACTGCAACGACTTGCTTTTGTTTCAATCGTTTTGTAGGTTGCTTGTGATCTTCTGCGTGATTAACATGCTCAATTACTTGGACCGGGGAGCGATTGCCAGCAACGGTGTGAACGGAAGTCTGGAGACTTGTGATGAAACAGGGATTTGCAGTTCCGCCACCGGAATTCAGTAATAGACGCTTTAGAAATTTCCATTTATGTGCTAGTATTTGGAGATTCCATTTGTGTGTATTTTTTTTATAACTTGATATCTCTATGTCTTCCGCTTGTTGCAGGGGGGATTTTAAGCTGAACAACTTCCAGGATGGAGTTCTTTCATCGGCATTCATGGTTGGGCTTCTTCTGGCGTCTCCTGTTTTTGCTTCTTTGGCTAAGAGGTGAAAATCTGGTAACTGGCAACGTTTTTTGTGCTAGTAGGATGGTCGAATTTATGTTGCTTGGGATATGAATCATTCATGTCTCTCAAATTGTGTTATACTCCATTTGCAGTGTGAATCCTTTTAGGCTTATTGGGGTTGGATTGTCAGTTTGGACATTGGCAACCGCTGGGTGTGGATTGTCGTTTGATTTTTGGTCGATTGCAATATGTCGTATGTAAGTGTCTCTGGATCTTTGATGTTTTGGAATAATCGTGTTTTGTTTGGATGATTCCTTTGTATGTTTGGTGTTCATTAGTTGTAGTCTGATTGCTTCAGGTTTGTTGGTGTTGGTGAGGCTTCTTTTATCAGTCTTGCAGCTCCGTTCATAGATGACAATGCTCCCGTTTCTGAGGTAGAGTTTTCGTTCAGTTGTACTCCAAATGTTTTACGAACTAGCTGAAGTTATTGTCTGGTTGGTTGCTGATTAGCCCTTTGTTCTGGTTACAGAAAACGGCATGGCTTGCAATGTTCTACATGTGCATACCAACTGGAGTTGCTTTGGGTTACGTCTATGGTGGAGTTGTAAGTTAATACATGCTTGAACTAGCTACTCAGTGTTGTTTTGTTAGTTTTAGTTTCTTCAATATAGTCACCAAAGGTCTAGCTGTATCATCTTATGAGGATTTCATTCAGTTTTCTCATGTTTTTCCTTCAGATATTGTAAGTCTCTTTGCTTGTACCGTTTTGAAGAGGGAAATGAAGTCAGTTTCATGTTTGTTGAAATATTCAGGTTGGAACTTATTTGAACTGGCGCTTTGCGTTCTGGATAGAGGCACTACTGATGCTTCCATTTGCTGTATTTGGATTTCTCGTGAAGCCTTTGCAGCTAAAAGGTGCATGAATAATTTACCCTGTACCATACGTGCTTTGAAAGCTCTTCTTATAACATTCTTACCTTGAGTATGAACTCTTTACCTAGGTTTCGGTCCTGCCGAGTGCAAAGTCCGATCAACTCCGACTCTTGATGACAGTGCTTCCTCTATGGTTGAAGGTATTGCATTGTCCGTGCTGTTCATTTCTTTCTTCTTCATATGCTATCAGGTAAAAAAGAAATGAAAAAGACCACATACTGCATCGAATTGGAGAAATATCATTTTCAAAAAATATGTTTACTTATTACAAACATAGTTATAAAGAGTTCCATGTGGCATATTCATAGCTGCATTGAGGCTAATTCAGTTATATAGTTTTCTGGTTTTGCCAACGTAGTGGTGATAGAATTGTTTAAGAGCAGTGGCGACTTAAGTTTCTCTGACAAAGTTGGAGAGATGACAATGTTGCTAAGGAGTCTGTGTCTCCTCCCTGATTTCTATGGATGTACTCATCCATGGCTTTTCTGGTTGTACACCCACAATAATACTATATTGTATCATATGAAATTCTTACCCGTTTGCTTTCAAAATCTTGTGTTTCTCCTTTCAGTTTACTAACTACAATTTCATTTCACTTATCCAAAAAAATCTACTCTTTCATTTCAGATGAGCCATCAAGTACTACAGACAGAGTTGATGAAGGTTCCAAGTGAGTGGAGTTTTTAGTCTTGTTTCGATATTTGATTCTGATAATGCCTTGGAGATTTGTTGTCAGTGAGGATGCACGTACTGTGTATTCTTTCTTGGAAGAAAATATTGTGCATATGATAATGAACAAATGGTTCAAGAATGTTGTGAAAAATATGTGTAGATGCTGCCATGCTGGTACTGCGAGGCCAGTACAGATTTTGAGATCCTTCTTAATCATCAGTTTTTTCTTGATACTGGAAAGTTTCTATTGGCCTCTTGAACTACAGTGCATGGAAACAAAACGGATGCAGTCAGTTATAGTTCAACTAACTGTCAGACATTTTTACTGCAAAGTTACTAAGTTAAAGGCGTGACTGCATTGCTTTGTCTATGGCAGGAAAAAGCGCACACGCTATATGATAATTCAGTTGTCGCACCTTTTGAAGGACTTGAAAGTGCTTTTGCTGGATAAAGTGTATGTCGTCAATGTTTTAGGTACACTTCTTCCTCTTCACCTCACTGGTTTCACTACGAGAATGTAGATTGTTTGTTCCTATGTTCATCATGTAGCTCCCTCTGATTCTTGTGAATTAATGCCATTTCGTACCAGTAGTTCAATTCCATTAGTTTATGATTATCTTTCTGATATTTAGCTGTTTGTCAGGTTACATAGCATACAATAGTGTGATTGGAGCATACTCGTATTGGGGACCAAAAGCTGGCTATAATATTTATAATATGGTAAGCACTGTCTGGTTAATTTAACTACTTATCTTTTAAAGCTCTTTAATTAAACTCCTGGTTTAAATAGAGCAATGCAGACCTTGTGTTTGGAGGTGTCACTGTTGTCTGTGGAATTTTCGGAACATTAGCTGGTGGATTCATACTTGACCATATGACTGCTACAATCCCAAACGCTTTTAAGGTGAAGTATCTCCCAAATTTATTATGTTCTGTAGTCGTGCAATAAAACTTCCATATCTACTATTCTTTCTGTTGATTGTACTAATTGAATTGACGGCTTGCAATAGTATATGCAGTTAGCTCAGTTTTTCACTTATCCTTGCAGCTTCTTTCTGGAGCAACATTTCTGGGTGCAGTGTTTTGCTTCAGTGCCTTCTGTATGAAAAGCTTGACTGGTTTCATACCACTGTTTGTAGTGGGTGAGCTACTCATTTTTGCAACTCAGGTAATATTACCATCTGCTTGCACTTCTTCTGTAGCTTCCCTTTTCCTTCATCATTGAATATCAGAGTGACAGAATATACAGACATCGATTAGGACTTAAAAAGGATTCGTATTTCTACCAACTCCCAGTCTATTGGTTTGGTGACTTAGATGTGAAATGTGACTCATCTTGTGGTGTTTTTTTAAACTACATGAATTCTGTTGACAATTAATTATAAGATAACTGATCTTCAGAGTTGAAACTGTTACTCGTTTAATCTGTAGATTCCCCTACGAGAATGATATCGGTGAATCGGAGTTTCAGCTATATTGTCGATTTATTAGTTCTAACTTCTAACACTTCCATTGCCCATGTTTATATCCCGAAATAGAGTACTATGAAACCATGAAAATGGCAATTCTCTGGTTGGCCATATCTGAATCATACCGTTTTGTCTTTCATCCAGAAAATATTTGGAAATCAACTGTGCGCCTTACTTCCATAGTAAATACAATGCTTGCAACTTATTCAGGATACGGAATAATCGTGGCTTTGCCTTTTACAGGCTCCAGTAAATTATGTGTGTCTCCATTGTGTCGAACCTAGTATGAGACCAATATCAATGGCTGTATCAACTGTCTCGATCCATATCTTCGGCGATGTGCCTTCCTCGCCACTTGTCGGTGTCATCCAGGTTCGATCATACATTCTTAAGAAATTCTGACAATATATTCTATAATCGATGTTGTTATTTGTTCATTATATTTATTAATCTTCTCTATTTCTTCATAATTAGTTCTTTCACTTTTCATTTCAACTCTTAATACGACCATGTTGCCTGGAAAATACAAATGCAGGACTCCATAAATAACTGGAGAGCAACCGCACTTATTCTAACTGCCGTTCTGTTTCCTGCCTCTGCAATTTGGTTTATAGGTAATTGTTTCTGCCATTGTCTAAGCTGGTTGCTATCTCGATTCTCGACGTAATACCCGTCCTGTATTGTACATTGCCAGGTGTGTTCCTGAAAAGCGTGGACAAGTCCGACAAAGATGCCGGAGCAAGTGAAACCTTGGATCCCTTGCTCAACGAAGAAACGAGGGATGATACACCAAACAACTTGTGACGCGTACTGAAATGTGCTCAGCTTAGTCTCCAGATCATCTAATTATAGCTTTAGGCAACAGATGATACTCTTTCCCCGTGTACTTCCTCCGAAATGTACTCTAAAAGTTGTATTGCTTTGTACATAGTCAAGCCTACTGTCCACTTTCGAGAATCAACATCTTCGCTCAGGTTCCTGTCTCGCCTAAAAAGTTTCAGGTGATTTCACCCCGACGTTCGAGCAGCCGAAATTAGCTTACGAGTTCCTCTCCAGGAAAAGGTACCAATCTTGAACTCTCTGTTGAATGGTCATCGATCATTTCGTCTTAAAACGGATTTCGAATGTCCATGATGTATAGACATATGTATGTCGATTTTGCCAAGTTGCCGACTCGTTGACCCAATCATCATCTTCACTCATTTCCTTATGCTTTCGCTGTTGAGTAGTCGTTGCGTTTCATTCCTGGGGAAGTCTTTTCTTCTCTCTTTTTGTTAGCACCCGATATTACGTTTAATTCATGCAAAATTCTACATCGAGAACTTACAAAATGTAAACTATGTCGGGACTTGTGGAAGTTTGGTTTGTTTTACTCGGGTGATATTGAATGATATGTATCACCCAATAATATTGTGATATCATCTTTTTTATTATTATGCAATTTCTAACCCCTCCCTAGAAATCATTTGGCTAGACAATTTCATTATGGTCCACCTTTAAATTCAGAGATGTTATCTTCCACAAAATTAATAAGGACAAATAGATAATTGAGCCCACAATGTTATCATCCACTAAATATCACCTATTAAATACAAATTTGATTTTATTTATTTATCTTCCTTAATATCAATAACATTTAATATCTTGTTATCTCGAATATCACAAACCAAAAAATCCCTCTTAAATTTTTGCTATTTATATTCTTTGTGTATCTGTTTTGACTTTTGTCTTATTCTCAATTTTGAATTTAGACCTATTCTAAAAACTTGTATAACTTCTTCTACGCATGTATGATGTTACTACTAGATTACTTTCGTTCGACCTTTTTATTAATAAAAAAAGGAAAAAATGGAATGAACTACTGACAAGTGACAAAGCCAAAACTAGTGAACGAAGGGGTTTTGGAATTTTATAACACATTATTCGTTGTTATGTATCGTCAATGGCAACAAAGCATGAAAATGTCCAAAAATAAACAAATGTGATCTCTAGCCAGCGCATATCCAATCAGCGCAGAGCTATCTGCTGCCACTAATTGTACTTAACAACGAATAATATGCTACAAAATTTCAAAACCCGTGAATAAGGAGGCGTCAATTTTGCTATATTTTGTGATTATTACTTGAATTTAGAGATCATTAATTTTGGATATGCCATTGCTGGTGAGGTTCATTTATTGATATGACTTCCTATCTTAAACTTCCGAATTTGCACACTTGTTTAGATGAATAAGGCATCCTATTATAGAGCATTGTGGACCATTGCATTGTTTCACGAAATCATTTAATCTCCATTTATGACTCCCACCAAACAATCCCTTAGCCTCTCAGAGTCTCAGTAGCCCGGGCCAAAGGATGGTGACATAATTGAAATTATGTCATCTCAACAATACTCATTCACAGCTATAGGATGGGATTTGGGTATCTCTTGGGCTGATTAATTATGGAATGAGTGAATTAATTGCATTGATTCTATTTGATTTATTAAGGGTAATAGTTATGGTAGGATATCTAGGCAATCAATCCTTCATAACACTTACCCCAATTATGCCTCCCTCTGCTGATTCAAATCATATTCAAACACTTACCAAATCTGAAATAAAACCTATCTCTGCCTTCATGTTTTTTCATATATTCAGAACCCTAAACCCCTTAAATGTGCAGATAATAGTATTTTGGCAATACTAATACTTGAGTTATGTAATTCGTTTGTTGATTATGTTGTTAGTTTATGTACAAATGCTTTTGCCTCATTTTAATTCGTTTGTTGATTATTCAACTAAAGATGATTACGAAAAAACATAAAAAGTAAATCCTTTATTATGGGGAGTAAACCCTAAACCCTAAAACCCCTAAACCTTTTTGATTTGTGTTTCTAGTGTGTGATTTGTTCCTGCAAATAGGATTGAATTTGAACATATACTTGTCATTTAACACAAAAAATGTGCCGATAATAGTATTTTGGCAATACTAATACTGAGTTATGTAATTCGTTTGTTGATTCTGTTGTTAGTTTATGTTCAAATGCTCTTGCCTCATGTTAATTCGTTTGTTGATTCTGTTGTTTGTTAATAGGATTGAATTTGCTCAGGATGACTAATTCGTTTGATGATTTATGGGAGAATTAGTCATCCTGAGCAAATTCAATCCTGTTAACAAACAACAAAATCAACAAACGAATTAACATGAGGCAAGAGCATTTGAACATAAACTAACAACAGAATCAACAAACGAATTTCATAACTCAGTATTAGTATTGCCAAAATACTATTATCTGCACATTTTTCGTGTTAAATGACAAGTATATGTTCAAATTCAATCCTATTCAATCCTATTTGCAGGAACAAATCACACACTAGAAACACAAATCAAAAAGGTTTTATGGTTTAGGGATTTTAGTGTTTATGGTATAGGGTTTAGGGTTTAGGGTTTATGGGTTTTGGGGTTTAGGGTTTGGTTTATGGGTTTTGGTGTTTTGGGTTAGGGTTTAGGGTTAGGGTTTAGGGTTTTAGGTATATGGGTTTTGGGGGTTTATGGTTTATGGGTTTTGGGGGTTTATGGTTTTAGGTTAGGTTTAGGGTTTATGAGTTTTGGGGGGTTAGGGTTTTGGGGTTATGGTTTATGGGCTTTGTGGTTTTGTGGTTTTAGGGTTTAGGGTTTAGGTTTATGGGTTTTGGGGGTTTAGGGTTTAGGGTTTACTCCCCAGAATAAAGGATTTACTTTTTATGTTTTTTTCGTATTCATCTTTAGTTGATATTTCGTTACCTTCTCTTTTTTTTAGTTATAAATAATCAATACTGTTATCTAGCTAATAATAGTATTTTACTATCTGCATTTTTTTAACCATTCTATGAATTCTGCTGTTTCGCTATTCGTACAGTACTGATAGTTATCTATTTTTAGTGTGTTATATATGTGTTTTACATAAAATACTATTATTTAACATTAATTTCTGTTCAATTTTCTAGATGTGCCCGAGGTAGATTTTGATTGGGAGGCGTTGGAGTTCAAAACTGTCAAGGATGTCGAATCATTTTACTGAGACTATGCTCATAGTCTCGGATTTGTGATCAAAATAAGATCCAACCAACTTCATCCTTTTACCACGGTTCGGAATGGGAGAATTAGTCATCCTGAGCAAATTCAATCCTGTTAACAAACAATAGAATCAACAAACGAATTAACATGAGGCAAGAGCATTTGTACATAAACTAACAACAGAATCAACAAACGAATTACATAACTCAATATTAGTATTGCCAAAATACTATTATCTGCACATTTTTTGTGTTCAATGACAAGTATATGTTCAAATTCAATCTTATTCAATCCTATTAGCAGGAACAAATCACACGCCAGAAACACAAATCAAAAACGTTTTAGGGTTTAGGGTTCAAGGTCTAGGGGTTTAGGGTTTAGGGGTTTTAGGGTTTAGGGTCTAGGGTCTAGGGTTTACTCCCCATAATAAAACTACATATGCAATTTCCCTTTACTTTGAATGAATCAACTGCTAATATACTATTATTACCAGCAAAAATCATATGCACGAAACACAAGTCAGAACAAATAATAGTATTAGCCTAATAACAGTATTCGTTCAAACCCCAAATTAGAGTAGAAACACCAATAAAAGAGATGAATGTTGGTGCACATAACTAATCCCAACAAAATCAACCACAAAAACATATTTTCAGCAGATTCAATCTACAGAAAGTGAATGACAATCAAGTGTTTCACCAAAACCAGAGTCACGAAAACCCAGATCAGAACAAATAACTCACAAGTGAAACGCAATAGTGGCGATGAAACGACGGCAGACTCGACCGGCTAGTACTGAGGAAGCGGTTGACCTGAGTTCATTTTGCCAACAGCAGCCACCAAGGAAGGCGTCAGAATCGGTGGTTAGGGCATTGGAAGAGACAGGACACTAAGAAAACAGAGAATCGGGAGAGAATGAGGGTGGTTCTTCTTTTCAACGGTTGAAAGGGTAAGAAAGTGAAAATGGTAATTGCAATATTCTGTGTAATAAATTACATTTAATATGGGTAGAAAATTATGGGATTGTATTATTTTATTATTAAAAACCCCCCACCATTGGATCTATTCTATGGAGATCTAATGGCTCTTATGGATTATCTCTTATAGACATAATCCAACTTTTGTCACCACTCCTAATCCGATTGGTGAGTCATGAAACTGCCATGTCATCTTCAATCAATTTATTTTTTTATTTTCATAAATTGAGTGTCTTGTGAATGAAATAGGGAAAATAGCACTTCGACCCTTTTACTTTGATCACTTAACATATATCCCCTATATTATAAATTGATTTTTTTACTCCTACTTCGATCACTTTATTTTTTGGATCCCTTCCGTTCTAATTTTTGTATTCGTAATGTTAAATCTGGATACATCCGCACCCGAAAGAGAGAGATATCGAAGGTAGGAGACGAAGAGTTGGCTAGGGAGATAAATTGGGATACATCACGAAGAGTATGATAAAATACGAAGAATTTTAAAATAACACATTTTATTCGTTCGATTTCATCATATCTAATTATATCTATTTATATTCTCAATTAACAAACGATTAGTAAGTGAATACATGATTATAGGAGTTAACATGGTGCGCATCAATTAACGTCACAAAAACGAAAGTTAGAATGGAAGGACCCAAATGACAACATGACCCAAATGATGAAAGTTACATTAAATACTTTTTGAATAAAATAATAAATAAATTAGTATAAATTGATATAATACTAAATAATTTATTAGTCTCTTTATTGAGATCTAGGAGACGTGTGTTTAGTTTACTTGATTATTAGAAAACATTCCTTCCAATGCAACGTATTTATCTACTAAACAAAACTAAGTACACATTACCAAGAAAGTTAGAGAAGATGCTTTTGTCTTCATTTTGTTTAATTATTTCCTTAATCCTCTCAACTTGTCTCTTACGTCAACAATACATCACACCAAATTCCTCCTTAATTAACTTTACCTGCACCTCTATTTCCACAGTTTGAACTTTCCAACGTATATTTTTTTAATTAAAAAATAGACTTGACTCCAAAAGAGGAAGTCAAAGTAGAGTCTATGCAAATAAGGGTGTTGTTGCTCTGGTGGAGACTTTGGAAATCTAGAAATGATGTCCTTTTCAATAAAAAATAATGGCGTCCAGACATCCTGATGGAACAATTTAAGGCACACAATTGAAAGAACACGTGGAATTTGCTGAACGTGCTCGAAGCCGGTTAAAGTCCCAACGACAAAGTGGCTCTCCACAAAATATGATTAATTCATATCATTTCCTAGTCAACACAAAAATCAAAGTTGATGGAGCTATTAGAAAAGGAATTGGAGGTGCGATTGGATTTGTCGTTGTTGATTCTTTTGAAGCCATTAAGTTCGCAGCAGGTAAAAGCTTTCAAGGAATATGTGATCCGTTTACAATGGAATGCTTAGCGGTAAGAGAGGCGGTTTGCTGGTGTCTCCAAAATAGAATTCTTGAATTTCAATTAGAAGGAGATGCTGAATCTGTTCATAAAAAAATAATGGACAAACGAATGCTGCATCCAGTAGCAGGTGCAATTATACAAGAAGTTAGAAAGATGATTAAAAAATTCACAAATTTTAATTACATCACAATTCCAAGAAATCAAAATAATTCAGCTCATTTAGTAACAAAGTTTGCCCTCTCCTTCCTACCAAATTCATCCCCATTGATGAACCTAACTCTTTTTGCTTCAATTGACTCTCGTTGAGAAAGTCTTTTCTTTCATGAGTAATCGTATTTGAGTATATTGTTGTTTGTTTTTCTTCCTTTCCCTCTCCCTTTCTCTCTCCTTTTCTTTTTTTGTTTTGTTTTGTTATTTTTTGTATCTCCTAGGTTGGCTCGCTATCTATGGTTCTCCCTATGGGGAGTTGCCTCGGCAAAAAAAAAAAAAAAAAAACAAAACAAACAAAGTAGAGTCTATGCAAGAACCAGTAAACCATAAGCGTCCCGGAGAAAAAGAAACAACTTTGATATGAATTGTTATGATTCAATCACTGTTTAACTACGATTTATGATAATTTAGAAATTGAATCACTTATTATAAGAATCACAATTTCGATCCTCTGGCATAGCTCTGAAAACATCGAGTAGTAGGGGTCGTTTACTTGAGAGATTTGGGGTGGAGATTTGGGGCTCAAATCTCTGCTCTAGAGATTTGGATGAAATCTCTGCTCTAGAGATTTGGATGAAATCTCCTGTTTACTTCACAATTGGAGATAGAGATTTGGGGAGGATTAGAGATTTTGAGGTGGACCCCTAGAGATTTGGGGAGCTTTCTGAAATCTCTACTAAGATTAGATTTGAGGGGATTTGAGAGATTTGGGGCTCACTTTACGAAAATAACCTTAACTAACTTGTCTAATATCAAAACGAGATGATGATGAATGAGGTCATTTTGGTCATTCATAATATGCATATTTATTATTATTTTTTATATTTTTAGAATTCTCTACACCAAATCACCCAAGTGAACATAGCTTTTTGAAATAGCTAGAGAATCTCAAATCTCTAGCTATTTCAAATCTCTAGAGATTTGAAATCCCCTAAATCAAAATCTCTCAAGTGAACGACCCCGTAGTGTTTTCAGAAATTGAACCAATAAAAATGGTTCAGGTGATTGGATCATGAACCACTCACCAAAATAATACAGTAGAATTCAGACATAATTATGGATCAAACATCATATGATAATTTGAGGAGATAATATAGTTTGAGAGATCCTAGTATTGTTAAAAGATAACAAACAAGTCTTTCTATTATAATCTGATTAAAAGAAGTCCTTCTACTTATAGAACCCTAACTATTTGATCTTTTCGTTATATTTCCTTTTTTCATAGTAAAGTGGCATCCCAACCCTGCTATCAGATGAAACCGTTGAAGAAGAGAGCAAATGAAAGGATTTGAATAGAGCTAAGAACTAATTGTTACAATACCAATCAATTCTTCAAATGTAATATATTACGTTTTATACAACAACAACAATTACTCTTCATGTCGTCGATCATTCGATCCAATATCTGGCGGTGTAGAGGAAGGGGAGAAGAAGAAAGGTTAGGTTGAGATTTTGGGTTTTAGGTTAAGTTGATTTAGATTGAATTAGGTTAGGTTGAATTGGTTAGTTGGATCGAGTCTAGAGTGGGTTGTGACGTGGAAATTTGTGTTGAGATAGCTTGTTGACATCAGCATTTAATAGGGAATTTGGGTAAAGACTTGACCAAATGATCAACTTGTTACAAATTCAATATGTTTTTTTTTTTATGATTGGGTGTGAATTCGAACCTGTGACCTTTTTAATAGAGGTGTATTTACTTTATCAGTAACCTACAAGTTAATGACAACTATGTTACAAATCCTATACGTTAATGACCAAATTTGAGCAACTAAAACCTTATACCGTTAAACTTATCGGTTCGATTTTCCGGTACGATTTCGAGAACACTGATGTCAGTTCACATGTTTTGGGACTGGTACAATTATGATTCTGGATTGAATGACTGTGACCCCTCATCCGTCCGTCGGCCCAAATTACAACCACAAAAGGAAGAGAAATCCTATCCCCAACTGCCACCGACTTAATTTAACACTTCTATAACACTTATCACTTACCACCACCAGGGACACATCCGTCATTTCCCCCCAACAATCTTTACGTTACAAATCATTTCTAGCATTTATTGGTCGAAAATCCCACGCGCTTGTTAGCCAGATCAAAGCTCACGCGCGTCCCCTGCTGCTGTACGTTCCCGATTATAGACAGAGACGACGACGTCGGAGCAAACGCGAAGCAGAACGTCCCATCCGAATCCACCGGAATCAAGTAATTCGCCGCCGGTAAGTTCCATGCCCTCCCGCCGCCGGAGAAATGGAAGGCTACTGTTGGAACCTTCACGCTCTTCATTCCGGACATGTCGTAACACGTGTCGAACAGCGCAACCCCGCTTGTGCGACGCAGGTTCGGCGTCAACCTTACGAACGCGTCTCTCAGCTCGCTGTACGCCTGAGTCTGCAGCCGAGTTATGGCGGTCCCGCAATCCACGATGATACCTCTCGTTACCTGATTCGTCGAGCTCGAAAGTTGCCTCCGGGATGGAGAGAAGCTGGCCTCCGACGCTGATCCCGCTCAATCCGACGTAGTAGAAGGTATCGATCTTCCTGCTCTTGATTAAGGTAGCGGTGACGACGTCGCCGCCGGTGCCGGGGCCGGCGGGAAGGCGGAGTTGAAATCGAGCGAGGAAGAGGCAGGGGAGTCACGATTCACGAGGCAGTAAGAGAACGAAGTCGCCTTGAGCTGTGACGTCAACGAGAGAGGGCCGCCGCCTAGTCCGAGAAGCCCCGCGGCGCCGACGAAGAGGCCTTCGTTGTCGTGGCCGCATCCGAGTGCGATTCTGGAAGCGGAAGTTCCGAATGAAACCGATTCGGTGACGAAATCGCCGGTGGTGAAGGATCCGTCGCCGTAATTGACTTGGTAAAGGCACTGTTGAGGTGTAGATCTGCAGCTGGAGAGCTCGAGCGAAGAGCAGAGAGGCGAATCGCAGGAGACAGGGGAATAAGTTGAGGAAGCTGAAGGGTTGAAAATTGGATCTGTTTGGGTGTAACAGTCAGCGCAAGGGTCACACTGAAGCCAGTTGACGTCGCTGCCGGTGTCGAGGACCATGTAGAACGGCTTAGGAGGAGTTCCGACTCCGATTCGTGAGAAGTACTCGCCGCTTCCTTGATTGGAACCGGAAGTAATCGGAGTAGACAGATCGGAGGAAGATTGAGGGAGGAATTCGTCATCAGATCTGGAGAGCAACAGCTTAGCGGAGAGAGAATTGACACGAGCAGAGTCACGGCGGAGCCGTGAGAGTACTAGGGATTTGTAGTCCGTGTGGTGGTTCAATTTGAGGATTGATTCACGCGAGAGAAGGTCGAGCGAGATTGCAGAAGAAGCATTGATGGATTGGAAGATGAGAGAAGCTGCAGCTTCAGCTTCAGCTTCATGCTCTGTTCTGGGAGTGTTGAGGAAATGGAGAGCTTGGTCAAGAGAAGCAGAGACATCGAGGGAGGTATGAGTAACAGGTTTAGGGAGAGTGCGGGAGAAGGTGTGAGTGAGGAAGAAGGAAGCTAAAACGGTGAGGAAGATGAAGAATGGCGGTGATGATGATGAAGCAGCCATGGGAGCTCTGTGTTTTTTTTTCTTCTTCCTTTGGATGAAGGAGTGAAAAGCAGAGTGAGAATAAAAGGAGAAGGGTGTGGCCTGTGGGGGGTTTGTTTGTCCTTTTATTTAATGGGGGAATATGATAAGTACTAACTACACGTTAAAGATTCACAAAGAAAATGGGAAATAAAACAATGGGGAAAAGGAAATAAAATAAATAAATGAAAAGTATGAAAATTTGGAAAAGGTAAAGAGAGGGGTGTGAACTGGAAGACTTGCTTTCTTCTTTCTTTCTTTCTTTCATGGACATTCATTCAGTGTGTCTCTTGATCTTTGACGTTTTCGAATGATTGTGTTTTTCTTCTCGATCATGTTCTTGTTCTTTTGTTTGTATCATCATCATCATCTTTTGAGGATCTCATTCGGTTTTGCTCATGTTTATTCACTTAGATTGATGCTGGAAATCTGGTGAAGAGGCCAAATGAAGTCAGTTTCTTGTTCGTGTAGATGATGCTGGTACTGTGAGCTCGGTACAGGTACTGGGAAAGGTTGTATTGGCCTCTTGAACTGCAGCGGGATTGAAACGTAACGAATGCAGTCAGTTATAGCTCAAATTAACCAAGTTCGTGACTGTGTTGCTTCTGTCTATGGCACTATATGATGATTCAGTTGTCGCGCATCTTTGCAGCTGCTCGACGTACATGTTTCAGGTACACTTGTTCCTCTACCACCTCACTGGTTTCATTGCGAGTATGTTTGTTCCTGTGTTCATCTTGTAGCTACATCTGATTCTTGTGAATCAATGCCATTTTCGTACCAGTAGTTGAAATTCCTGTCAGTTGATGACCATCTTTGTGAGGTTACATATAGCATACTCAAAAGCTAGCTACAATGTTTAGAATATGGTAAGCAGATCTTTACCTAAACTCGTGGTTTTGAATAGAGAAAGATGCAGATCATGTGCTAGTATGTACTGTTCTTGCTGCTTTACTGAATTTGACGGCTTGGCAGTATGTATATGCTGCAAATTGCAGTGTGAAACGCCCAGTGTATACTGTTTTTGGATGTGAAATGCGGCTCATCTTGTAGTGTTGTTTTAAACCACAGGAATTCTGTTGCAGATAATGATGAGATAAACTGATCTTCAGAGTTTAGTATGTCAGCCATATATGTGGATATGAAATCGGTTTTATAGTGTGAAGCAGAGTTTCAGCTGTTCTGGTTTCTGCTGCTGCAATTTGGTTTATAGGTGATTGTTTGTTTCTGCTTCCAATTTATGCACCTGAATGTCAAAATCTTATCTTTATTAAACCCCCCATAGCCTTCCATTTGATCATTGTATGTTTCCAGGTGTGTCCCTTGTTCGATGATGGAACGAGGGATGATATACCAAACAACTTGCGAGTTGTGACATACCGAAATGTGTTCAGCTTAGTTTCCAGATCATTTAACTATATAGCTTAGCCTCTTAGGCAACAAATGATACTTTAGAGAATAGAATCAACATCTTCAATCAGGTTACTTGTCTGGCTGAAAAATGGTTTCAGGAGCAGCTGCTGCTATAGCTTAGTTCCTCTCCAGGAAATGGTACCCATCTCTCTGTTGAATGTTCCTCATTCCGGATTACGAATGTCTAATTTTTTTTGGTGGAAAGGTAAGGGGAGCCCTTACGTATTATTAATAATCACACGATGCGTACAAGAACCAACCAAGTCAAATCTTAACCAATACGAGAGAGATATGTCCGGGGAGTCGAAAACATGCAAACCAAAGTCGAGCTCGTGACCCATATTAGCTAAATAATCCACAGCAAAATTTGCTTCACGGAAAATATGTTCAATGGAAATCTGCCAGTCCCTAGAAGAAAGCTCATAATAATCCGGATTATGAATGTCTATGATGTACGCATGTTTGTCGATTTCGCCAGATTACTATCATCATTACTCGCTCGTTTACTACTGTCTTTTCCTTTTACTTTGCTACTTGGTATTATTGTATATTACAAACTATCTACAACTCTTTCATACCAAGTGACCCCTTACGCATTGTCAAAAATCATTCCATCCATCCCAATAACTTAAGTTGTTAGGAAAGCTAACGGGAACGGAGGATGTGATAAGATGTCAACAACCGTTGTATTGAGTTTTAACTTTTGACGTTTGCTTCATATTCTACTTTCATTCTAACTAGATTTTATAGCGCGCGATGCCGCTTCGTGTGTAGTTAAGATGTGATACGAGTATGTTCACCCGTCGAGAAATAGAGGGAATGATGAAAGTTGGTTTACTTTCTGAGATGGTTGGCTTGCATGAACTTACGTAGATCAAATATGCTCACATGTTGAAGAGAAAAGATTAAAAAGTATATTTGGAATTGCTTTTAAGCATTCTATATATTTAGAAATAAACCATCAGTTAAAGGTTGTAAAAGTAGAAACAGGATAGTAATGCAGGTCTAACATAATCCAAAATACAAGATTCAAGTTTATACTTAATACATCTAGCATCTTCCCATCTATGTAATAGAGTTTCTAATATTTCCACCTTAGCCCTAATGAACGAAGAGCTAAAGTGTGGCAAACACCAAGAGCAATGTCTTCTACCTGTACAAAAAGAATTGAAGCTCAATCGACTTTCAGAGACATAAACAACACAAAGTAAAACGAAGCTGATAATCATTCACTACATGACATTACCTCACTCCATTCAGACCTTCTATACTCAACCCATGACTGTAATCTCATTGATTCCCATTGCCTAAATTTGGATCTCAAAATTGATATCCACTCAATATGGGAAGTCTAAAATGATAAGGTTCAGGAATCGACCACTCGTAATCACAACCTCTGTTTAACACAACAGTTCTCAGAGAGATCAAACATTCAAGAGGGTGAAGATATACCTTAGCATGTATTGAGTTTCAAAGTAGTGAGTGGACAAATTGAATGCTAACATAGTAATGACCATGTATTGAACAAATTCCTCTGTTAAGAACAACATACCAAAACAACATATCTTTTCCTTCACATAAACTAATCTCACATCTCAAAAACAAATTAACAAAATTGCAGTTAATATTAATCATGACTCTCATTTTAAAGCTAAAAATCATGATCATTCCCAAAAGTTACTTTTTATAAACTTTTCAGGGGAAAAAACAAATTAAAGATGCAAAATCTAGGAGTTGAGTGAGCATTTGTGGGTCACGAAACTCATTGATGACACTCACCAAACCCCTACTACAAAGTACAAAAACAATGGGTCGACACTCTTTCCATTGATTATAAGCATTTCAATGCTTTATGATGGGCACAAATTATAATAAATGATGTTATTTTCTCTCATTCCACCATGTTTATGATAAACTAATTAAACTCTCTAATTTCATTAGCTTAAATATCATGTACATATAGTTTAGTTGACAAATTACAAGTGTGTTATTATAAAAAGTCAGCTATTTTGAATATTTTCGTTAATTTGTTAGTTTCATGATGCAACATTACAAAATTTTGAGTAATCGAACCTAACATATTGATTCATTTACAATCGGTTTGATTCGTTCTGCACAATTATAATAATCATGATATAAATCACAATGTGTGGCATTGTTGGCTACTCGCATTATCCCTTATCCATGAGGCCGAGACTCGGGAGTTCTATCCTTGCTCATTGACATTGAGTACAACTGTACAAGATCCTTTGGTATAGGGATTTGAGAATTATAGAAAGTATGAGGATTGTGGAATGGTGGGAAAATGTTTTTGTTAAAAGTATGAGGATGTTAAATTATATTGTTTGGTATGTTAAATGATAAATAAAATAGTATGAAAAAACAGTGAGACCCTCAATTTTTTTGGGGAAGTCATAAAAGTATAAATTATATGATAATACACATTTTAGAGACAAACGGCCCTACATCTTGTAGTCAATCGTTTACCGTTTCATGCAAGCATCCGCGCGAGAAAGGAATTGAACATTGCTATCTGAAATAGACATCCTAACGAAAAATATATATATGATATATTAGTGTCCAATAACGGAACCAATATAGTCGGAGAAGACCATATATGCGCACTTTTTTAAGCGGGTTGCTATTTGCAGTCCGTGTTTTGCTGTACGCAGTCCGTATTTTCACATAAATGGACAATTATGTCCTTGTAGTCCATTTTTACTAACGCATACCGTTTTTACTAACGCAGTCCGTTTTTTACTAACGCAGCCCGTTTTTACTAACGCAGCCCGTTTTTACTAACACAGTCCGTTTTTTACTAACACAGTCCGTTTTTTTACTAACGCAGTCCGTTTTTACCAACGCAGTCCGTTTTTACTAACACAACTCATTTTTTACTAACGCTGTCCATTTTTACTAACGCAGTCCGTTTCTTACTAACACAGTCCATTTTTACCAACTCGGTTCGTTTACCAACGAATATCCTTGTTCATAATATATTAGAAAAATAGGCATAAAAATACAAATAACACTTTAAACATTTAAATAAATTAATAATATTGATGAAAAATACTGATGGAAAATTATGAATGTTGAAAAATACTTTAGTAAAAAATGGACTGCTTTAGTAAAAAACGGAATGCGTTATTAAAAACAGACTGCTTTAGTAAAAAACGGACTGCGTTAGTAAAAACGAACTGCGTTAGTAAAAAACGGACTGCGTTAGTAAAAACGGACTGCGTTAGTAAACACGGACTGCGTTAGTAAACACGGACTGCGTTAGTAAAAACGGACTGCATTAGTAAAAAATGGACTGCGTTAGTAAAAACGGACTGCGTTAGTAAAAAACGGACTGCGTTAGTAAAAACGGACTGCGTTAGTAAAAAACGGACTGCGTTAGTAAAAACGGACTGCTTAGTAAAAATGGACTGCGTTAGTAAAAAAGGACTGCGTTAGTAAAAAACGGACTGCGTTAGTAAAACGGACTGCGTTAGTAAAAAACGGATTGCGTTAGTAAAAACGGACTGCGTTAGTAAAAATGGACTGCATTAGTAAAAATGGACTGCGTTAGTAAAAACGGACTGCGTTAGTAAAAAACGGACTGCGTTAGTAAAAAACGGACTGCGTTAGTAAATACGGATTGCAAGGACATAATTGTCCATTTATGTTAAAAATACGGACTGCGTTAGTAAAACGCGGACTACAAATAGCAGCACCTTTTTTAAATGTAAAAATTAAACACCAGGCATAAACTTTAATTTCAAGAATTTTGAATAAAATTTTATCTGGTTAAACAAATGGCCTAGATCAACCCATATGAGTTCCACCAAGAGTACTACAACTGTTGACAAATGATATTATAGAATATATTTTTTTAAATAGATATTATAGAATATTATTCATATAAAAGATATATATATCATAGCATGACCTTGATTATAACCACAACACATTACATAAATCTTCATTACATGATTGAATTACCCCATACCACTTATATAATTACAATATTGTTCGATGGGCACTCTTGATATTAAACTTTCATTTATAAAGTCTTTTCCGAACATATGTAAACGCAGAAAAAGCGTGTAACAGATTGAATGAAAAAGTGAGTCAGTACATTACACCTCATCTCTAATATAGTGTGGTGTCAAGCTATCTAAGACTGAAAAAACTAAAGTACCCCTCTATATTCTAATACCCCCCTCAAGCTGGACTGCAGATATCCAGTAGTCCAAGCTTGGAACATAAAGATTGGAAGATCTGAGGACTAAGAGGCTTTGTCATTAAGTCTGCAATTTGCTGTGTTGTGGGGACGTGAAAAATGGTAAGAAAACGAGCAGCGACAAGATCCCGAACGAGGTGGCAATCCAATTCGATGTGCTTGGTACGTTCATGAGCAACCGGGTTCTCAGCAATCTTGATGGCAGAGGCACTGTCACAATACACAGAAAAAGGTTGAGTAAGTGAAATGCATAAGTCATCAAATAAGTACTTTAACCAAGTAATTTCACAAGCAATAGCAGCAAGCGCCCTGTATTCCGCTTCAGCTGATGAGCGAGATATCGTGCTCTGCTTCTTCGATTTCCAAGAGATGATGGAGTCGCCAAGATAGACACAATAGCCAGTCGTGGATCGACGAGAGTCCGGACACCCGGCCCAATCGCTATCGGCAAAACCCTGCAATTTAAGGTTAGAAGCAACCGGAAAATATAGGCCTGTGGCAGGAGAATTCTTTAAATAACGTACTACACGATTAGCTGCAGCCATATGTAAATCCGTAGGTCGACTAACAAACTGACTCAGGTAGTTAACCGTGAAGGCTATGTCAGGACGCGTGGTGCAAAGGTAAATTAGCCGACCGACAAGACGTCTATAGGGAGCTGGATCTTCTAATAAGACTCCTGAGTTAATGGGCAACCTCTGACCAGGTTCAGAAGGACTATTAACTGGTTTACTAGCTAAGAGACCCGAAGAAGATATGATTTCCAAAGCGTACTTTCCCTGTGAAATCGATATTCCTGAAGAAGATCGAGCCAATTCAAGGCCAAGGAAAAATTTGGCAGGCCCGATATCCTTGATGGTGAAAGCTAAATGAAGTTGTTGCTTAAGTTCCTGAATCAGTTGAAGATTATCTCCAGCAAGTAGAATGTCATCTACATAAACTAAAGCGACCAAGAAGGAATCATTTTTCGAAATAGTAAACAAGCTATAATCAGACTTGGACTGTCGAAAACCAGCCTTAATAAAAAAATCAGTTAGCTTGAAGTTCCATTGTCGGCTGGCCTGTTTTAGCCATATAGAGATTTACGTAATTTGCATACCAAATTAGGATTCGATAAAGAAAGGCCCGGAGGAGGTTTCATATAAACCTCTTCATTCAAATCACCATGTAGAAAAGCTGTGTTAACATCCAGTTGATGTAAATGCCAACCTTTAACGGCGGTAATAGCTAATAATGCTCGAACAGTTGTCATTTTAGCAACCGGAGCAAAAGTGTCGGTATAATCAATACCCTCGGTTTGTGTATAACCTTTGGCTACGAGACGAGCTTTATAACGCTCGAGACTGCCATCAGCTTTATATTTGAGTTTGTAAACCCATTTACAGCCATTGGGATGTTTGGAAGGTGGGAGAGGCACAAGAGACCATGTCTCTGTTTTGTCAAGAGCCGCCAACTCCTGATCCATAGCTTGAACCCACAATGGATCAGTGGAAGCCATCTTATAAGAGGTTGGCTCAACAATAGAAGATACAGACATCACAAAGGACATGTGTGCTGAGGACAATTTGGAATAAGAGATATGATTTTGTAAAGGATACAAAACATTGGAAGACTGCATTGAATTGCAGTGGAAATCTTTAAGAAAAGTAGGAGGTTTCTTTATACGCGAAGATCTTCGTGAAGGTTGTACATGTTCAACAATTTGTTGAACATGAATAGAACTGGCTGGAGGAATAGCAGGAATAGAACTATCCTGAGAAACATCAGACGACTGATATACCGAACCAGATGGCAAATCAGAACCACCCTGATGAATTGAATGATCAACTCCAATAGGTTCATTTTGTGAACAATCAGAAAAATGAGAAGAACGACACTCAACTGAATCACTATTAGGGCTGTCAACATGTGCAGGTGTACCATCAAGATAAGCCTCAAAAATAGGCAAAGAGTAGACAGGAGAAGGATCAAATTGTTCTATATTGGAAAAAGGGAAAATCGACTCATGGAACATCACATCTCGTGAATCCTGAAACTGATGAGTGGACAGATTATAGACGTGATAAGCCATCTTATGGACAGAAAAACCTAGAAAGACTGAAGCATGAGCCCTAGGGGCTAACTTCGGACGACCATGGGAAATGGTGGAGGTATAACAAAGGCACCCAAAAATCCTTAACAGCTCATATTCTACTGGTTTGTTAAACAAAACCAGGAAAGGAGATGGTGCGCAAATTAACGCACACTAAGTTTTACTCGCTAGATCGCTCTAGCGAGATCGTTACTTCCCAAGGGTCTCCCTTTTTCTATTACTCAGAAAAGTGTGTCGAAGCTAATCGAGGTTTCGTTTTGGGTTTGAATTGGTTTAAGATCTAAGTAAACTAATTAAGCAATTTAAACAAGTAAACAGGCAAAGCAGATTGGGGTTTCAAAGATAGACTAAGGCGGTTGTTCAGACTCGAATCCACGCTAGTTCGGTTTTAGATGGATGAAACTATGCAATCGACGAAATTCAACAGACTAGACGACTCGGCAATTATCCTTTTGTAATCTCTACTCCATGGTCAGGCCGTAGAGATTCAATTCTATCAAACCTACAAGCTCCTATGGTCAAGCTAACTTGCAAGAAATCAAGAACGATCAAGAACAGTGAAATGCCACAAAAATCATGCAAAGAGATTAGGTTCTGACAATCCTATGGTCAAGCTATTGGAGAACCTAACGACCTCCTAAACTCTAGAATGAAATGCGTTCATGGTCAGACCCGCAATTCAAAGATAAACCCAGAAACTAACAATTGATCAAGTTGCCAGAATCAAAAAGTTAAATTAGGGTTTAGAGAAATCGCATCTAAGTCTGAAAGATCATCGATTAACATAAACGGGTTAGAAACCCGAAATCATCCATACAAAATCCTATCTAACGCTTCATCTAATCTAAACAACCCTAGAGGTTTAGCCAGACATCGTTACAGAAGAAATCTCAGAAACAAAGAAGAAGAAAACCAGAGAAGAAGACATCTTACTCCGAGTAGACCTAATCTCGATTAATCCTTGAAACTCCTGGGTTAATCCTCGCTAATCCTCGCTCAATCGCGTCTCCAAAGCTCCGTCTTCACCTCCGAGAGTGTCTGGTTCGTCAGAGAAAAAGTAGAGAACTGCAGAAAATGAAGTCTGTTTCCTCCCTCCTTGAAATTGGGTTAAAAACCCAATTTTCGTCAAAATCCGGAATTAAAGCAAAAAGTGCGGGAAGGGGGTCGAAAAGTGCGAAGGCGCACTTTTCTCTCCAAAACGCGCACTTTTACGGCTGTGTTCGGGCAATTTTCTTCGGTCATTTCCCACTCCGTTTGAACTCCGAATTGGTCCCCGTTTGAAGCGTCGAGCTCGTAGAAAGGTTCTCCACAATATGGCAACCTGAAATCTCATCGAAACAACTCGAAAACACATCAAATGACCCAAAAGAGGGCCAACGGGGAATAAAACATATTTTATAAAAAATCACTCGAATACATCACAATTCGGTGTCAAACAAGAGAAATGTAGCTCAAATGTGGCGAGATAAACGCGGTAAATCTTACGTTATCAAGAGACTGCTGAGATAAAGTAGGAGTGGGGAGCCTGTTAATCAAATGCACTGCATGACTGACAGCAAAACCCCAAAACTCTAAAGGAAGAGAAGCCTGAAAAAGCAAGGCCCTAGCAACCGCAATGATATGCTGATGCTTGCGCTCAACCCTCCCATTCTGTTGGGAGGTATAGGCACAAGAAGTTTGGTGTATAATTCCTTGAGATGCATAAAACGCAGGGATATTAAACTCCTGTCCATTATCGGTCCTAATCACCTTAACACGAACCGAGAACTGAATAAACACCATAGCACAAAACTGAACTAACAACTGACGTGCTTCAGACTTACGAGACATCAAATATATCCATGTGAAACGTGATTTATCATCCACCACGGTCAAGAAATATTTGTGACCAGCAATAGTAGAAACCGAATAAGGACCCCAAATGTCCACATGGATCAAATCAAAACAAGCAACAGCACACGACGAACTTAGAGGAAAACTCAAACGCTTTTGTTTAGCAATCGGGCAAATCTTGCAATGAAAATCATGACGAGTAGGGTTCATAGACGAAATCTGAGGAACAGAAACAGAGCTATGACCTAAACGAAAATGCCACAAATAAAAATAGGCAGAAACATTGCAAACATTCGAACGTAGAACAGAAATAGGCGTACTAACTGGTGTATGCGTGAAACAATACAAGCCTCCAACCAGCTTAGCTGTGCCAATCGTCCTCAAACTGGGCTGTTCCTGAATACGACATTCCAAACCATTGAAAACCAAAGAAAAACGATTAGACTTTGTCAATCTTCCTACTGAAAGTAGATTGAAATGAAAAGACGGAATAACTAACACCCCATCAATGGTAATGCTAGAACCCAAACACATAGACCCTATGTGTGTAACTTAACCTACACACCCGTAGGCAAAGTAACAAAAACATCTAAAACTGTATTACAAGAATCTAAATGAGCAACAGAACAGCAATATGATCAGTTGCACCTGAATCAATTATCCAAACATTAGTCAAATCACGACGATCATCGGAAACAACACAACATTTTATACCTGCACCAGGAGCTGTATGCTGCGAATGTGAGGATGACGCCTGTGTCACCTGAGGAGTTTGGAGCGCTGGAATCGCCTCAGAGGACAAGCCACCAGTCGTACTCATCTGCACAATCGAACCGGCAATCGGAGTGGACTGAACAGATTGCTGATTCTGAAATAGAGTAAACAGAGTGTGGTACTGCTGGGTTAATCCTCGCTAATCCTCGCTCAATCGCGTCTCCAAAGCTCCGCCTTCACCTCCGAGAGTGTCTGGTTCGTCAGAGAAAAAGTAGAGAACTGCAGAAAATGAAGTCTGTTTCCTCCCTCCTCGAAATTGGGTTAAAAACCCAATTTTTGTCAAAATCCGGAATTAAAGCAAAAAGTGCGGTAAGGGGGTCTAAAAGTGCGCAGGCGCACTTTTCTCTCCAAAACGCGCACTTTTACGGCTGTGTTCGGGCAATTTTCTTCGGTCATTTCCCACTCCGTTTGAACTCCGAATTGGTCCCGTTTGAAGCGTCGAGCTCGTAGAAAGGTTCTCCACAATATGGCAACCTGAAATCTCATCGAAACAACTCGAAAACACATCAAATGACCCAAAAGAGGGCCAACGGGGAATAAAACATATTTTTATCAAAAATCACTCGAATACATCACAATTCGGTGTCAAACAAGGGAAATGTAGCTCAAATGTGGCGAGATAAATGCGGTAAATCTTACGTTATCAAATCACCCACACTTAAACGTTTGTTTGTCCTTAAACAAATAGAATTTTTGAATCTCGCCCAAATTCACAAATGACAAGATCAACTACACCGAAGTTCAGTCTCTTAACAATTTAACCTAAACTGTATCATTAAGAAAACGCAACCCACACGTGAAAGAAAATCTACCAAACAAATCCAAGTCTCACTATCATCTGCACACATCAAGTAACAAGCACCAATCAAGCACGAATCCGACCAGACTTCCTTACACAGAAAATATAGCAATAGGGAACTCTCACACTCTGTGTTTAGGGACGTGTTTAAGCTCTCAATCACTTTCTTGATCGAATTATGTCATAGGTTTGCATTCCGACCACAATCTCCACCACTCTGACAACACGAGATACTAGTCAAGAGGACTTTGCAAGGGACTGTACTGATTCTATACTACAAGGGCTTATGATGAATGGATGAAGGGATAAATGATGATGAAAGGTATGGTGCGGTGCAGCAATCAACTAACCTCCTTCGAATCAAAATCTATGGATTCCTACCGTCTAACCAGACTCGGATGGAATAATGTACGCTCGTCCTAGGATACCCTCAAGCAACTTAGCACTTTATTTATTTTTTTCTGATTTTTTTTCTCTCTTTTTTTACTACTTATTGCTTTCGTTCTTTCTTATGTAGGGAGAAGAACGTTTTGAACTAAAAACTGCTTATACTTGAAACTTTACTTGGAATTTTCTATTTTTTTTCATTTTTTTTAGTGCTGAATTTTTTAGTTGCTAGAGGGGTTTACACGTCTGGACATACTAGCTAAGACCACCGGTTTCTGGCTATAGGCAGATCACCACAAATCGACTTCCGGTAAGCTAATCTCAGGCTACTACCACAAGGGATCAACGGGGTGAACAAAAACATGGGAATAGGCTGTAACGTAGTATCGAACCGAAAGAACAGGCCAAACTCAAAGGTTTACACCTAGAGAATTAATGTTGGGTTGGCTTCTAGCTTAGGTAGCAATTCTAGGTGCCTCTATCCTCCTAGAACTCGTGTTATCGTGTAGTCTCAAATAGATCTCATGCAAATTCTAACTCATTCAAAGTACAAGAAAGCCACTCAAAAAGAAACAAGTTGCTAGTTACGTGCAACGGATCAAAAGCTCACAATTGGCTGCTAGTCGGGTTCAAATCATTTTCGTGCAATTCAAAGTGAAGCTACAAGAGTGATTCTAAAATTTGTTCTGACCGGATTCATTTAATATCAATTCAAGCATGCTGGTTACAAGTTTTAGATAAGACAGTCTAAGCATCATTGTGAAAGATTGAAAATCAGTTTAGCATTGCAAGTCAAGAATAGAGCAAGTTCCAATCAGAGAAAGGGCACATAAATCAGAGCAAAGCAACCCTCAAACATTAATACCCCACCCCACACTTAGTCAGGACATTGTCCTCAATGGACCACATAAAAGGAAGAAAAGTGTATAGGGGTACCGGTAAGTGAGCATGACGGCGCTAGAGAATGACGAGGGCAAAATTCCAAGCAGAAAATGGCATCTGGATCGGAGCATCGGAAGTACATATTATATCCTGAGAGAATGGGAAAGAGAGTACACAACACGATTAGAGCATTCAGAATATCCACTAACTTGATCCATAACAAAGTTCAACAAAGACTCAAAACAGACAGACCGACACAAATAAAAAAATAAAAGTACAGAGTTCTGGATGATAAGAAATATAAGGAAAAATCCTGAAATCACTAGGATCACTGAAAGATCCTCCATGTCTTCCCAACCAATGCGACTCATGGTTGCGCGACCTTCTCTCGATAACAAACCACTGCGCTCGGTCCTCCTCTTGAAATCTAGGTAGCTCTCTTGCCCTTGCGAGATAAAGAAGAAGTATTTCCTTTTGATTCATCCATCCTGAAAAATGGCAACAACAACAAACACCAAAGAAACAGAGTCCAAAGAATGTATGTTAAATGCCAACAATTTAAGCCAAAACCCCTTAAACACATCTCAAAGCACAAAACAACACTTAGCAAAACGAGCATAATCGGGCATTTAACCAATGGAACAAGAAAATTTCATTACTCAATCAACAACTTATCATAAATCAAGTAATAAACACATCCAAGTCAGCCCAACAATTCACAAATGCTAAGACACAAAGTCATGAAACCGAGATATCACAAAGAACGCTCAATTCATCATTTAAGCATAATACGACCAAAGATATTCAAGAACAAGCATTCAAACACATTCATAATCATCACAAGATCAGTCTCGAAGCAACAATTCATCCAAATTCGGCCATATGCAAAAATCCCCAATTTCGAGCAATGTCGGTATGAAAAGTCAATGAGAATGCACAATTGGAGGGGCAAACAATATCGAAACAACCCCCAATTCAAAATGTAAGCTCAATATACCACCAATTTCAATTATATCAGATCAATTTTACAAAATCCCCAACTTGAAAAATTAGGGTTTTGCTCATCTTCTCCAAAATTCGAGTTTGTACCTGCAACTCAAAATTAGATGGCACAAATCACTGAAATAATGATCTAAAAGGTAGGAGAATCGATGTACATACCTGGTGGTCGAATCAAACTCATTAAATCGAACGAAAATGAGAGAGATGGCTGAAAAACGTGTTTGAGAGGGCTGAGAACCGCCGGCTGTCGTCTATGCTGGTCGAAGCTCTTCCGGCGGATGGAGGAGTGGTCTGGTAGGTTCCTTTCGGCGAGGGGGTGGCCGGCGATGGTGTTCCAAGAGGAGGACGGCGGATTGAAGTGGTGGTGGATGGTTTGGGAGAGGAGAAAGAGAGGAGAGGAGAAGAGAAGAGAAGAGGGAGAATGAAGCTGCTGTTTTTTTTTCAAGTTTCGTTTTTTTTAGGTCTCAAAAGTGCGCTGGCGCACTTTTACCCCAAAAAACAGCACTTTTTTATTTTTTCGCCGAGAGTTTGGAAATTTAATTAAAAAGTGCGCCCGGAGCCTTCGAAAAGTGCGCCGGCGCACTTTTACCCCCAAAAACAGCACTTTTTGACCTGCTACTTCGAATTTCAATTAATTCATGAAAAATAAGCTTTAAATCCGAAGCTTGAAAAGGACCAACGACCATGAAAATTGACTCTCAGGGACTGACACACACACAAAATTGACACCACGACTCTACCACGGACTAACTCAATAATTTTAAAGACTCTAGACTCGGGTTGCCTCCCGAGAAGCGCTCTTTATTTTACGTCTTTGAGCTAGACGATACCTGGTCTAACGTGCGGCATCCCAGCTCAGAACTTCTTTCAGACTGGCATCCGTGTCCTGAAAGAATACCTTCATCGCTCCACTCTCAAGCACAAATTTCTTCCCGCTAGCATGGTAAAGCTCCAATGAACCGTCGCCACGCAATCCAGCTACCTCAAAGGGTCCAAATAGCTCCACTTTGTCCAGGACCACATCTGGAGATTTGGTACGAGTACTTTCATGGGCGGCGCCTTAGCTTTCTTAGGAGGCTTGTTCTTCTTCTTAACTCCACCTGTATCTTGGGTAGATACTATCGCCGCTACCTGATCCTGCAAAGATGAAGACGAATTAGGAGGATCCATATCGGTAAACACCGTATATACTGAAGCATTCTCAAATACTAACGACATGGGTTTCTTAGCGTAAGAGTGCGCATTAGGATCAGGTGGAGGAATTTCAAATGTAATAACTTTTTCCCTATCCCGAAAGGTTAACCTCCCAGCCTTTGCATCTATGAGTGCACCAGAAGTGGCTAGGAAGGGTCGTCCCAGGATAAGGGGAATGTTAACACTCTCCATGCAATCAATAACCACAAAATCAGTCATGAAGTAGCTATCATGCACCCTAACTACAACATTTTCAGCAATTCCCCTAGGATGTCTAACAGTTTGATCAGCTAGGTTGATATTCATGGTGGTAGGGGTTAACTTAGGCAGTCCTAGACGCTCAAACAACGAGTAAGGCATAACACTAATGCTAGCCCCTAAATCTGCAAGAGCTCTATCTATCAAATAAGTGCCAATAAAACAAGGGAAAGAAAAACTCCCTGGATCAGGTCGCTTTGGCACCACATGGCTCTGTTTCGGAGCAGACTCGCCAGCTTCATGGATGGTAATTGAGGCTATCTCCTCTATCTCGTCTGCTCTCGTCTTTTGAGAGGAGTTCTTTGGAAGAGGATTGACAGCTTTGTCTTTTCTTCTTGTCAGGAATCACGCTTCTCAGCTCCTCCACCACAGCAGCAGCTTCTGCATTTTTCAGCTTCTTCTTGGAGAGAATTTCTTTCATATGCCTCGCATAATCCGGGTTTGCAAGAAGTTCTTCCAATAAAGCAACTCCCATCTTCTGGTTATTAATTGTCACCAGAGTTTTCCCCAAATTCTCCTTGTTTAGCACAGGTCTGTTCAAGGCTGCAGGATAAGGTGCTTTTGGTTGGTAAGGATCGACGGGTGGAGTAGCTTCTTTCCTTTGCTGCTCCTTCTGACACAACTGCTCCATTGGCTTCTCCAGTTCCTCCATACCATCCCGAAGAGAAACTGCTCCACAAAATTCTTCCTTAGTTTTGCTTCCCCCTGCATTGTTGGATGAGGAGGAGGGAGCTGTGCTAGGTAGAAGACCAACTCCCATCTCCTTCAGAAAGTTGGTTATTTCCGTCACCCGATCGTCTAGCTTCTTGAGAGAAGAGTCGGTGTGTGAGATGTCCTTCTTGTTTGATTGAGTTTCAGCAAAAATTTTGTCCAACATGATATCGGAATAGGACTTAGGCGCAGAAGAGCTCGAACCACCGTTGTTGTTCTGATCCTGGTTCTGGTTGTTATTCCAGCCTCCTCTGTTCTGCCATTGGGAATTCTGATTCTGATTCCCATTATTCCTCTGATAACCCCCTTGGTTCTGGTTATTGTTCCAGTTCCCTCTGTTCTGCCATTGGGAGTTCTGTTCTGATATCCTCCCTGGTTCTGGTTATTCCCTTGGTTTGGGCGACCAACATAAGCAATCTCCTCTTGTTGTTGGTCTTGGTCACTCTCAAACTTCCAAGTACAACCCTCGGCTGAATGACCTGCACCACCACAATTTGAACACGGAGTGGATACAGCTGATACATTCGCTGTCCGAGTAAGCACCTTGAACCCTGGCGGTGGAGCTGTAGGAACACCCGGTGAAGGAGCTATCTTAGCCCTTTCCAGCTCATGCTTTAATCTCTGCACTTCCATCTCCAATTTCGAGTTATCCAACTCCAACTGACTTTGAACAAGGTCTACTGGTGCAGGAACTGTGGGAACAGGGTATTGGGCATCAGCAAAAATCTCCTTTGCCCCAGACTCCTGTCGTCCACCTTTAAGGGATTAGCTTGCATTAGAGACTTGATCCTCATGGCAAAGGCCTTGCAAGCAGCCAAAGCCGCGGGTGCGGTCATATCATCCAAGTCTGTATTCAGCTGTAAAGAGAAATCCTTCCTTTTCTCATAATCCAAGCCTCGGAGGAATATAGAGAACTTGTTATAGTCATCACATCCATGGTGAGGACAAGCTCGGAGAAGCCCTTGAAATCTTTGCCAAGCCTCATAGAAGTTCTCCTCCGGACCACTTGTGAAACCTGTTATCTGTGCCCTGAGTGCATCGGTTCTGGAAGGGGAGAAGAACTCTTCTAGGAATGCTTTAGCCAGACCATCCCACGTAGTGAAGTGATTCGCAGGATGATCATACAACCACAGTTCTGCTTGACCCTTCAGAGTGAAAGGAAAAAGCTGAAGCTTGACTGCATTATGATCCGCTTCATTGTTAGAGACTGTATGAGCCAGCCTCAAGAAGTTCCTCACATGAGCATTCGGGTCCTCATTAACACCTCTAGACAAAGTGTTCCCGTTTGCTTGAATCATGTTGATCAAGTGAGATGGGATGTGCAGATTTCGAGTTCCCGTGTTGGGAATCTGAATGCACGAAGCTGTCCATCTATGGTCGGTCGGTCATAATCCTTCAACGTCCTCTCCGTCATACTTTCTATCTCAGGTTGGATAGGAGGATCTGTAGTAGCAATGGTGGATGGTGAAGGTGAAGATGTAGATGAGGATGCAAAAAGGGTCTTCCTTGCCTTAGGTGTCTTTGCAGGAGGAGGTACATGAGTAGTGCCGAACTGAGTGTAGAAAATTCTGCCCTTGTCAGCTATGCGCTTACTCTGTCTTCTTTCTTCCGTACCTGCAATCTTTCCTGAAACACAAAAAACAAGAAATACCAAGTAGTATAAAAATGTGGGAGATAAGAGATGATAAAAGAGTGAATGAAAAGCTTAGACGCACAACGCCTTTCCTAGAAAAAGAAAAGGTCCCCGGCAACGGCGCCAAAAACTTGGTGCACAAATTAACGCACACTAAGTTTTACTCACTAGATCGCTCTAGCGAGATCGTTACTTCCCAAGGGTCTCCCTTTTTCTATTACTCAGAAAAGTGTGTCGAAGCTAATCGAGGTTTCGTTTTGGGTTTGAATTGGTTTAAGATCTAAGTAAACTAATTAATCAATTTAAACAAGTAAATAGGCAAAGCAGATTGGGGTTTCAAAGATAGACTAAGGCGGTTGTTCAGACTCGAATCCACGCTAGTTCGGTTTAGATGGATGAAACTATGCAATCGACGAAATTCAACAGACTAGACGACTCGGCAAATCCTTTTGTAATCTCTACTTCATGGTCAGACCGTAGAGATTCAATTCTATCAAACCTACAAGCTCCTATGGTCAAGCTAACTTGCAAGAAATCAAGAACGATCAAGAACAGTGAAATGCCACAAAAATCATGCAAAGAGATTAGGTTCTGACAATCCTATGGTCAAGCTATTGGAGAACCTAACGACCTCCTAAACTCTAGAATGAAATGCGTTCATGGTCAGACCCGCAATTCAAAGATAAACCCATAAACTAACAATTGATCAAGTTGCCAGAATCAAAAAGCTTAAATTAGGGTTTAGGAGAAATCGCATTTAAGTCTGAAAGATCATCGATTAACATAAACGGGTTAGAAACCCGAAATCATCCATACAAAATCCTATCTAACGCTTCATCTAATCTAAACAACCCTAGAGGTTTAGCCAAACATCGTTACAGAAGAAATCTCAGAAACAAAGAAGAAGAAAACCAAAGAAGAAGACATCTTACTCCGAGTAGACCTAATCTCGATTAATCCTTGAAACTCCTGGGTTAATCCTCGCTCAATCGCGTCTTCAAAGCTCCGTCTTCACCTCCGAGAGTGTCTGGTTCGTCAGAGAAAAAGTAGAGAACTTCAGAAAATGAAGTATGTTTCCTCCCTCCTCGAAATTGGGTTAAAAACCCAATTTTCGTCAAAATCCGGAATTAAAGCAAAAAGTGCGGGAAGGGGGTCGAAAAGTGCGCAGGCGCACTTTTCTCTCCAAAACGCGCACTTTTACGGCTGTGTTCGGGCAATTTCCTTCGGTCATTTCCCACTCCGTGTGAACTCCGAATTGGTCCCCGTTTGAAGCGTCGAGCTCGTAGAAAGGTTCTCCACAATATGGCAACCTGAAATCTCATCGAAACAACTCGAAAACACATCAAATGACCCAAAAGAGGGCCAACGGGGAATAAAACATATTTTTATCAAAAATCACTCGAATACATCACAATTCGGTGTCAAACAAGGGAAATGTAGCTCAAATGTGGCGAGATAAACGGGTAAATCTTACGTTATCAAGAGACTGCTGAGATAAAGTAGGAGTGGGGAGCCTGTTAATCAAATGCACTGCATGACTGACAGCAAAACCCCAAAACTCTAAAGGAAGAGAAGCCTGAAAAAGCAAGGCCCTAGCAACCGCAATGATATGCTGATGCTTGCGCTCAACCCTCCCATTCTGTTGGGAGGTATAGGCACAAGAAGTTTGGTGTATAATTCCTTGAGATGCATAAAATGCAGGGATATTAAACTCCTGTCCATTATCGGTCCTAATCACCTTAACACGAACCGAGAACTGAATAAACACCATAGCACAAAACTGAACTAACAACTCACGTGCTTCAGACTTACGAGACATCAAATATATCCATGTGAAACGTGATTTATCATCCACCACGGTCAAGAAATATTTGTGACCAGCAATAGTAGAAACCGAATAAGGACCCCAAATGTCCACATGGATCAAATCAAAACAAGCAACAACACACGACGAACTTAGAGGAAAACTCAAACGCTTTTGTTTAGCAATCGGGCAAATCTTGCAATGAAAATCATGACGAGTAGGGTTCATAGACGAAATCTGAGGAACAGAAACAAAGCTATGACCTAAACGGAAATGCCACAAATCAAAATAGGCAGAAACATTGCAAACATTCGAACGCAGAACAGAAATAGGCGTACTAACTGGTGTATGCGTGAAACAATACAAGCCTCCAACCAGCTTAGCTGTGCCAATCGTCCTCAAACTGGGCTGTTCCTGAATACGACATTCCAAACCATTGAAAACCAAAGAAAAACGATTAGACTTTGTCAATCTTCCTACTGAAAGTAGATTGAAATGAAAAGACGGAATAACTAACACCCCATCAATGGTAATGCTAGAACCCAAACACATAGACCCTATGTGTGTAACTTGAACCTTCACACCCGTAGGCAAAGTAACAAAAACATCTAAAACTGTATTACAAGAATCTAAATGAGCAACAGAACACGCAATATGATCAGTTGCACCTGAATCAATTATCCAAACATTAGTCAAATCACGACGATCATCGGAAACAGCACAACATTTTATACCTGCACCAGGAGCTGTATGCTGCGAATGTGAGGATGACGCCTGTGTCACCTGAGGAGTTTGGAGCGCTGGAATCGCCTCAGAGGACAAGCCACCAGTCGTACTCATCTGCACAACCGAACCGGCAATCGGAGTGGACTGAACAGATTGCTGATTCTGAAATAGAGTAAACAGAGTGTGGTACTGCTCTTGAGAGATCCTAACTCCTCCCGTTGAATCCTCATGAGGCTCCGGTACAGCATCGGAAGACGAAGGCGATGTGATCACAGCATTGGCTGAGTGAAACCTTGGCCTAGGTTTGTAGCCTGGAGGAACTCCATGCTTCTTATGGCATTTTTCCTCAGTATGACCAAATAGGCCACAAAAGGTGCACACCGGACGCTTCCCAAACCGCTTGAACTGGCCAGACTGAGCAGAAGGTCCAGGACGTCCAGAATAACCATAAGGACCAGCAGCCAAGGCTACCGGAGTTTCCACAGCTCCGGTATCATGAGATTGCAGACCTAGTTCACGCTCTTCTTGAGAAACTAGATTGAAAACCTGATTAATGGAAGGCAGAGGATCTGAGCGCAATATCTGCGATCGAACAGACAGAAATCCTGGATTTAAGCCTCTCAAGAATCGAATAATCTGTTCCGAGGCAAAATATCCTCGAACTCGAACTAACGCGTCACAATGACACACTACAACAAAACCTAGCTACGGAGGCACACCGTATTTGCCTCTAAAAGTCATTTTTTTGCCTCTATAGAGTTTTAGAGGCAGATAGCTTAAGTGCCACCAATGCTCCTGTCGCTAAAGGTCTTTTGAGGCAAATACGGTGGCACATATTATCTGCCACTAATGAAAGAATTAGTGGCAGATATAATTGTTGGTAATTACGTCTTTAAACAGCTACGTATCTGTCATCTTAGCCACCTTTTAGAGGCACTTATTTTTGTTGCTGGTAATTTTTTTTAGAGGCACATATATATGCTTTTAAAAAAAATTTATTCCTACCAGGATATTTTCCTCTATTGGACTCTCTCACTATTTACATAAATCATTTTCTACTTTTTTGCTATCTACGGGATTTGAACCCGGGTGGCTGAAGGTAATGTGCTAAGTTCTTAGTTCTTACCACTTGGTTCAAGAGTACTTACTGATATTTTTTACGCAGTTTTTAAATATGAATCACAAAACTCAAAGATATGCAGAAACTATGCCAACAAAAGAAATTGAAAAACGTAAATTTCTCCTTAATCATTATTAGAAAATAAAATCATCAATGTTTATTATTATATATATATACACATATATTTCACCTTTTAAAAAAATTATATTTTATCTATACAAAAAGTACATAGTTTACAAGTTATCTAGCGCTGCAAATTTTAATCATACAACATATAGAGACAACTATAAATTATCTAGCTCTAAATATTTTAATCGTAAAACCTATAAAGTCGGTTCTAAATTATCTACCTCTAAATTAAAGAAATTTTCTGTATAACTTATAGAGGCAGTTATAAATTATCTGCCTCTAAAGAAATTTTATGTGTAACTTATAGAGGCAGTTATAAGTTATCTGCCTCTAAAGGAATTTTCCATATAACTTATAGAGGCAGTTATAAATTATCTGCCTCTAAAGGAATTTTCCGTAGAGGCAGTTATAAATTATCTGCCTCTAAAAGGTTTAATCCTACAACTTTTAAGGCAGTTATAAATTATCTGCCTCTAAAACTATAAAATAATATTTATTAAACTTAAAATAAATAAATAAAATACAATTAGAGGCAGATATTTGCATCTATAGAGGCACATATAGTATTTGTTCTTTAAAAGTATATTTAGAGGCAAATATTCTATGTGCCTCCGTGTATCTGCCTCCGTAGCCAGATTATGTTGTAGTATACAACGCGGCTCACAAGCACAGGAAGGCACCGGCCTATGCATCATGTATTCATCCCATAGGATCTTGAATCTTGTGTAATAAGAAGACACGACAAGGTACCCTGCCTGAGATTGGAAATCTGATCATGAAGATCATTCACTCTCACCAGATTTGTACGACGAAAACGCTCTTGCAGATCTAGCCAGATCTCACGAGCTGAGTCGAGCCACAACACACTTTGATCTATGCCTGGCTGTACCGATCGGATTAACCATCCAAGAACTAAGACGTTCGCATGGCGCCACGCCGGATAAGAATCATCAGAAGGAGACGGAGAAACAACAGTACCGTCAACAAATCTGTATTTGTTCTTTGACAGAAGCGCCATTTTCATCGACCTAGCCCAAGAGAAATAATCCACAGAGCCAGAAAGAAGAGGCGTGACCAGAACCGCACCTGGATTGTCTCCTGCGGCGATGAAGTAAGGATGATCTGGATTCATTGACGCAGAAGGAGCTCGCCTCGCTCGAGAAGGCGACGGCGGAGGAGAGGAGTAACGAGAGTCGGTGTAGCCACCATTTTCGAGTTTCAGCAGCGGAGGAAGGAAAGAAAATCGAGAAAGATCGAAGAAGAGTCGAGAGACGATTTTATTGCTCTGATACCATGTAAACGCAGAAAAAGCGTGTAACAGATTGAATGAAAAAGTGAGTCAGTACATTACACCTCATCTCTAATATAGTGTGGTGTCAAGCTATCTAAGACTGAAAAAACTAAAGTACCCCTCTATATTCTAATAACATATGAATAAATTTTTATCGTGTATAGTTGTCTCTTTTTCTCTCGCGAAAATTATTCATGACAAAAATAACTTTTATTTATAAAGTTCAATATATTGAAATGTGATAGTGAATCCTAGAAGTAGTCGGACGGAGGAGGGAAACACTCATCAGTTGGATCCCGGCTCCTGACGATTGGATAACAGTGAACACAGATGGATCTGTTATCCAACCTCTCAGCCTTGCGGTAGGTGGAGGCATCATCCGCGACTCTCACGGAGCAAAGATTGCCGCCTTCTCAGCCAATTTCGGTCGCTGCTCTATTATGCGCGCCGAGCTTCGTGCCGCCGCGTTGGGTCTTGAGATCTCTTGGAACATTGGATGTCGGAAAGTCAATCTGCAGCTCGATTCCAAAGCTTCCATTGAGGCCATTGCTGGAGATGTTAGCGCAATGAGCCGCCATAGCCGAGTGCTGCAACGGATTCATGATCTTCGAAACAGAGAGTGGGATGTCCTCTTCACCCACACTTTTCGAGAAGGCAACCGTGTGGCGGACGTTCTTGCTCATCAAGGGCACTCTTTGGCCCTTGGCTATCATCTCTTGGATGATTGTAACCCGGATACCCGATTCGCTTTATTTTCTGACTGTATTGGAGTCTCCCTCCCGTATGATCGTTTCGAATAAATAAGGTGTTTTGCACCGCCATTCAACCAAAAAAAATGTGATAGTGAATACTGAAGTCATGGTGAATAATCAAAATAGGGTTTAGGATTTACTATTTAGAATCTTAAATCCTAATTTGATGAGTTATGATTATTGTTATGGTTGAGGCGAGACACCATCGTAAAAATAATGGAACAATATTTTAATTGACATCTATTTTTCAAGTTGACCATTAAAAAGAAGTATGTGCCTAAAAAGAACACATATACTTCATTGATTGAAATCAAAGGAAAGATGTCGAATTTGCTTGATTAATAAAAGCCAAATTCGTCTCCTTTAATCTTTTGGATCCTAGCAAGATGCAACGTACTAATCTACTAACCAAATAAAGTATACACTAATTAATAAGAAAGTTAGAGATGTTTTTTTTCTTCATTGGGAAAATAGCCACTCTTACCTTTACCAACTTAACAAATAGTCTCATATATTATAAAACGTTCTTTTTAGTTTTTATCCCTCCTACTTTAAATACTTTCCCGTTTCGATCCATCTGTTTCAACTTTCGTCTTCTTAACATTAATTCTGGACACATCCACACATAAAAAAAAGAGATATCGGAGGTAGGGGATGAAGAGTTGGCTAGAGAGGTAAACTGGGGAGGTATATATATGGTGAAATATGAAGGGTTTTAAAACCATACATTTTACTCGTCGATTTCATCCTATCTAATTATATCTATTGGAGCTAATCTGGTGTATTGAATACACATCAATTAACGTCACGAAGACGAAAGTTGGAATGGAAAGATCCAAACGGCAAAGTGGTCAATGTAAGAGGGGTAAAAAAGAGCAATTTATAGTATATGGGCCTATATGTTAAGTTGGCAAAGTAGAGGTGGCCAAATGCAACTTTCCCTTTGTTTTGTTTATTGCTTTAATCTTCTCTCAAGTTGTCTCTTACATGACACCCAAAATCACAATGAACAGATACTTGTGTTCTTGGCATAATCCTTCCTTGGTTATTTTTAATGGGGGTACTAAGAGATGCTTCCAAGTTGGCCGATGGTCGATTTTGACGTTGTTGGCTATAGAGTATTACAAGGTCCTTTGTCCTTTTCCAATCATTCCCGATTTGCATGTCTTTTTGTAACCAAACCCCTCTCCTTTCCACACTCCACATATGATGTATGATGATACTTTCATGGGCAATTTTCCATAATTGGTATATAGTTATTTCAAGGGTTGACCTAGTTGGCTCAAGTATACGAAATATTACCAACAAGTTGATAATTTAGGTTTCATGTTTATCTAGTTCAACGAAGATTAGAGATGACATATCTACCCCATACGTCTAATCTAGTGTCCTAATTCAACTCAACTAACAAAATCTATCTTTAAACAACGCGTGACTGAAATATGTAGTATTGAAAACAGAGTAATAATTTAATTGACTTTTAGATGTATTATATAAATGATTTTTAATATCCAAATTAGAATTTAACTGTGTTTTGGTCTACCACCGGCCAAAGGATGGTGACATAATTTAAATTATGTCACCTCAACAATATCCATTCACAGCCATAGGATGGGATTTCATAATCAAACCAACTGATTAATTATGAAATGAGTGAATTAATTGCATTGATTATATTTGAGTCAATTTGGGGCGACATTTATGTTATGATATTATTCTTATTCTTTGCAATCAATCATTTATATCAGTTACCATATTATTACTAATATTATTCTTGCTCAAATCCGAAAATATCTTACTTCCTTTTTTTCAATCGAAGTAAATCATTCAGAGACGACTGAGAATACTGCACCATCTCTGCCAATCTTGAATTTTTGCAAGGTCACAGTATGGAGAGAATACTATTATCCAGCCAATACTATTATTTCTAAACCTTCATTTTTTACTTACTCATTATGAACTCGATTTTCAATAAGATAATAAATGATTTATTTTTTATGTTTTTTTTTATAATCGTCTTCAGTCGGATCTTCAGTGTATATTTCGTTCATTTTTCATTTTTTTTAGTTTTCCAAATAACCGACACTATTATCTAGCTAGTAATAGTATTATATGAATTCTGATGTTTCGTTATTCGCACAGTACTAATATTTATCTATTTTAGTGTGTGTTTATACGTGTTTTACATATATACTATTATTTACCATTAGTTTCTGTTCAATTTCTTAGATGTGCCTGAGGTAGCTTTTGATTGGGAGGCGTTGGAGTTCAAAACTGTCAAGGATGCCGAATCATTTTACAGAGACTATGCTCATAGGAGTTTTAGTACCTAGCTTTGCTTTGCTGTGTATTCATTTGAGATTCACCAACAATAGGTTGATCCGGCCTATTCACCGGTTCATTCCTGTCTACCGGACGTTTTGGTACAACAGGTTTCCTCGGCTTCGGCTTTTTGGATACAACCAATTTAATCTTTTTCCCACTTTTTCTGAATAGGAGTTTTAGTCATCCTGATCCAAGATTAATTATATCTGCATGAGGCAAAGACATCCTGATCAAAGAATAATAGTATTCCTAATATACAATTATTGGAACAACCAAACTACACCCCAAACAACACAGTATAACTCAATCAATAATAGTAAAACTACAATACTATTATATGCATACTATTGTGTTCGGAGACAAGTAAATGTTCAAAATCAATCATAATAGCGGCAATTATCTGGAACAAATAGTAATCATAACATACTATTATTAGCATGAACAAATCACACACACAAATCACAGTTGCATTCACCATTTACAATACAGATTCAAAACAGGTCCGCACGAGATTCAAAACTCTTAAACCACAAATCAGACTCTTCGAACACTAATCTTGTTTGATAATAGTATTAACCTAATAATAGTATTTGTCATTCCAAAATCAGAGCAGAAAACATATATCTGAGATGAATGCTGGTTCACAAACCTAACCCAACACAATCGACAAATAAAACTAGGTCTGATCGAACATGCAGAGTAAGAAATCAAAACCTGATTATAGGTCGAACGAGATTCAAGGAAACGACGGCGACTACACCACGCACCAGAAACCGAATCGGAAACACAAAACGCGCACTGAGGAATCGGCAGTGGAATGACGTCCGGTAGTGGTTCGCTGAATGTAGAGATTGAATCGGCGGGTTCGGCGACTGAATGCAGAGAAGATTTGGGAGAGAATGGGGTGCGGTTTTTTTGTGGCAACGGTTAAAAGAGGAATGAAAATGGAAAAGGTAAGTAATATAATGCAATTTGGGGTAATAAAAATATTTAATATGGCACAATAAATAGTGGGATCTCATTATTTTATTAATATAATCCCTCCACCATTGGATCTAATATATGGAGATCTAATGGCTCTTATGGATTATGTCTTATAGACATAATCTAACTTTTGTCACCACTCCTAATCCGACCAACATCAACTCCATCACAAAAGTGACATGAGAAAAGGGTTAATAGTTTTTTTTCCTAATCTATAGTACTTCAAATCTTAAGAGTTTTTAGCTTTATTCTATTTTTTATTTATGTTTTCATTATGATAACTATGGTTTCTCTCTATCAAGAAGTGGTCACGACAAAAAAAAAACTTGTAAAAGTAAAACGATGGCTATTATTAATTCATAATGAAATTAATATCTCATACAAAAATTTCTTCACTTAGCAATACTCATACATTATGTTTAGGGTTGTTCACGAAACGAACCAAGTCGAGTTGTACTTCAATGTACTTAAACTTGGTTCGTTACTTTTTTAGACGAACTCAGGCTACTTGCCTCATTTAAAATGGTTAAACCTACGAGAAAGCTTTTTTCGAGCCAAATATCAAGCTGATCTCGAGCGACTTGGTTCGTCAATAGTCCTAATTATAATTATGTTAACACAATTCTCTACTCCACAAATTAACTCTAAAATCTTTTCCTTCTCAATAATATGCATTATTAATTTATTATATAATTTTTGTAACACACATTGGGAAAGAAAAAAGTAGTAGAATATCCTCAAGATGGATTTGTTAGTGACGGTGGGAAATCAAATAATTAGATGCTCATTGCTCAAACCTCTGCTCAACCCTTTTCGAATTAGGTATATGTTTATACATTTTTAACGGAAAAATAGCACTTTAACCCCTCTACTTTTCCAACTTAACAGATTTCCCCTTATACTTTGAAGAGAGTTTTTTTTTGACAACTACTTTGAAGAGATTTAACTTGATGTTCTAAATGTACATCAATTAACGTTGTTGAAATGAAAGGACCCAAAAGGCAAAGGGCAGAAGTAGGAGAGGTAAAAAGAGCGATTTATAGTACAGGGGCTATCTGTTAAGTTGGCAAAGTAGAGGGGGGCAAAGAGTTATTTTCCCATTTTGAATTAAATACTTTCTGATTTCTCCGTTCCTCACTTAATTATATAATTTTATGATAATTTATTTATACGTGCTAGCTACTGGGAGGTGGGACCAGATATTCATTAAATTAAAAATCAATGGCTTGGCATTATTCAATTAAATAAAATAAAAAAATTAATTTCATTTTCGTTTAATCCGTCCGTACCTTCCAAAATCAAAAGTTTCTTTGTATTTGCCGTTTGCCAGTCAGTCTTCCCTCCTCTTCATTCATCTCCTTCAACTTTCAAGTTCGTCCTCAGAATTACCATTTCCGTTTTCTCTCCGCCTTTAATGGCGTCCGTTTCGTTCCTCGCTCAGATTTCTCCTTCCTCAATTCTCTCTCAGAGATGTACTTTCTAATTTTCTCCTTTGATTTATTCACCAAGGATTCCGTTGCCTTCTTCACCGACTGTCACTTGTTGCTTCTCTTCCTAGTTATTATCGTTTCACTTGTCTCTGTGTGTCGGTGTCCACTCCGCTATCGATTTTCCAATTGCTGCTTTTGAAAGATGCCTAGCATCAGAGCTCCGGCGACGAAGAAAGCCACTACTCTGACCGTGAGTTTCTTATCCGGCCGCGGCTTATGTTTTATTCGGCGTTTTTTCGCACTGTTTTCATCGCTCGGCTCGTTTTTTTCTGTTCAGGTTGCTGTGAAGTGTAGACCGTTAGCTGAGAGGGAGCGCGGCCGTGACATTGTTCGTTTCAGTGACAGAAATGTATGTAGGCCGTCTTGATGTTCTTGTTTGGTTGTAATATTTGCGATTCTGGCGATGAGAGTTTCCGTTTTGGTGGCTGGTGATTGCAGGAGGTTACTGTTTTGGATCCTGACTTGTCCAAGGACTATCTCGATCGAGTACAGCATCGGACCAAGGAGAAGAGCTATTGCTTCGATCATGCCTTCGGTCCTGACTCGGCCAACTCGGTACTCTTCCGTTTTTGTACTGTGCGGAAGTTTCGCGGATTCGTTCTGTTAGTCTGGAATTGGCTTCTTGTTGTTTGATGGTTTCTTTTAATATGGATTCTGTTATCCAGGAGGTTTACGCTACTTGTATATCATCCGTCATCTCTGGAGTTGTTCAAGGTCTAAATGCAACTGTTTTTGCTTATGGTTCAACTGGAAGGTACCGTTCGTTGCTTTTCATTATGTTCTTGCCAAATTCATTTCTCACTTCTTTATGTTATTTCCTTCTGTGTTGGCTCCTTTTGCTTGTTATATCATATATGTCTTCCTTCATCATAGAATTATGTAGAAAGAACATCAAGAATCAGCTATTTATCAAAACTGTAACTAGTAACCTGTGAATTAACGAGCTGAATCATTGTCAGATACATTTGTAATCATACTGGCTTCCAACTCCCCAACAAGCACTGAAAAGAGTTGATGATAAAGATATATGCTATCGTTGATTTGTTTTGGTTATCAGATGTTTTAATTTTAAATAAGAGCAGTAGCGGATCTACAATTTCCAGATGATTCGATTGTATCGTGATTGGGGATTATCTGCTCTTTTTATTCCCAGTTACTGCTGCTTTTAGTCGAACAGTAATAATTTGTTCTGGTTGTGTTGCTTTGCTTCGGGAATTCTTCAGCGGGAAGACATATACTATGGTTGGGAACTCGGATGACCCTGGACTCATGGTTCTTAGCCTGAATACCATCTTTGATCTCATGAAAATGAATAAGGGTCCAGATCAATTCGAAGTCACATGTTCCTATCTGGAAGTGTACAATGAAGTAATATATCTTTTCTCCTAAACAAAATTCAGTAAAGTGCTATGCCCCTTTGCAACTCTTCTTAACATCTCCAGAATATATGAAGGTTATCTATGATCTGCTTGAGAAATCATCAGGGCATCTAGAACTTCGAGAAGACCCGGAACAAGGAATAATTGTTGCAGGGTTGAGATGCATCAAGGTCAGTTCTATATTATAATTTCTGCGATGATTGTGTATCCTGGTATTGTGTAAGCTATACTGGCATGCTAGTCATATACATGTAAAGTCAAAAGAAAGTATATCCTGGATTGTGTCTTGACATCTCTACCAATCAAAACGCAGACAAGGTTTTTTGAAATCCAGTTTCCATTTCACATCAAGAAACACTGTAGTAGTGGCTTTAAAGTTACTAAAGAGTACCAATTATCAATACTTCTACCGTATCTATATGGCTTACCTATGGATATGAGTTTCTGCCACCTATGCTTTGTTAACTGTCAGCTGCATATTATTCCAGGTCCATTCAGCTGATAAGATTCTTGAACTGTTGAATTTGGGTAATAGTCGAAGAAAAACAGAAAGCACAGAAGCTAATGCTACATCCTCACGGTATCACTCTACTACTTATAATCCATTTTTAGTTTACTGATTACTTAGTGTCCCAGGAAAATGGTTATTAATTTGTTAGGACTGATGATTTAATCAAGAAAGTCCCTGTCGTTTAGTCCTATGTGCATTGTACGTGTAGCTGTTTAAACTTAACTAAGACAGCTGTCAGTTTCGGAGTTTCCATATCCATATTAAATTGGTTGCAAAATTGTGTGGTCAGGGGAACTGCTGCTGGAAATAGTACCTGCCTTTTGCTCTCTTCAATGTTATTTTTGTTGTATGTCTGATAGGCTTCTATGTAATCAGGTCACATGCTGTCTTAGAGATTACTGTAAAAAGAAGGCAGAGAAACAAGTATAGAGATCAAATCTTGAAAGGGAAACTTGCACTTGTTGATCTTGCTGGTAGTGAGCGAGCTTCTGAAACTAATAATGTGGGCCACAAGCTAAGGGATGGTGGGAATATTAACCGGTCCCTCTTAGCTTTGGCAAACTGCATTAACGCCCTTGGGAAACAACAGAAGAAAGGCCTTGCTTATGTCCCTTACCGTAATAGGTCTGGTTTGCAATTTTATTATATACATTAGATGAAGGGTTGACTTTGTAATGTAAGGTTCTGATTATATTTTTCATGCAATGGTGAATGGCTGTAGCAAACTGACTCGGATTCTTAAAGATGGCCTGAGTGGTAATTCACGGACAGTCATGGTTGCTACGATATCTCCGGCTGACAGTCAGTATCACCATACCGTCAACACTTTGAAATATGCTGACAGGGCGAAGGAAATAAAAACGCATATTCAGGTGAGATTCTCATGTATTCTGCCCTATTCATACCTTTCTGTGCTAGCTAAAAGCACTATGTGAAAACATGATACTGAGTCTCCATTTTAATAATTTCTGTTTCAGAAAAACATCGGCACAGTGGATAACCACGTGTCAGATTATCAAAAGATGATTGACAGTCTTCAGGTACTACTATGTCCATTCTATGTGTTTTGGTTCTGTTAGTACTTGCTAATATTTCAGTAGAAATGTAGCGTATAAGTATATAACCTGTCATCTTTTTCTGCAGATTGAGGTGGGCCGCTTGAGAAAAGAACTGGCTGAAAAGGAAACACAGCTAACAGCCAAACCAACAGGAAAAGTTGAAGATGATGAGCTGTCATGGTTAGATAGTTTGAGCCGTGAAACCAGTGAAAATGTTCAGGAGCGGATAAACTTACAGAAGGCATTGTTTGAGTTGGAAGAAACCAACCATCGTAATCGCATTGAACTCCAGGAGCTCGACGAGGCCATTGCAAAGCAACAGGTTAGAAATTCATTTATTGTCTTCAGAAAATGGGAGAAGCTGTAAAAGGTTATTTTCAACACTGTGCATCATTAATGGATCTACTCTTGTCTAATGTTTCCACAGTTAACCCGTTGTGTAAATGCATGAATTATTTCCCTAATCAGCAATGATTTTAATTTTTAGGAGCTTTAGAGAGGTCCAACCGCAGTTTTAATTTGAATAGGATATCTCCTGCTCATTTGATAATCCATTTGTTATCAATACTGAATTAAGTTCTGCATCAGGTGATCAGCCCATACAAAAATTTCTCCTTTATTGGGGTGTAGGGTGCAACATGGATGAGTGTTTTCTGTGTCATGTAATAAGAACAACTTCATGATAGAACATGATGGCATTTGAACATCTATGCTGCAAGTCACTACGAAACTGACACAGCCTTTGTGTAATAATTCTGTTTGTCTATATGGAAATGTAAACACTCTGTACTCCTTGCAGACCGTTGAAAAGGAAGGAAGAGCTGTGGATGCTTTGAGGTCTAGACGACGAATCATTCTTGATAACATCCGTGACAATGAGGAAGCTGGTGTCAACTACCAAAAGGTGATAACTCGGTTACGGAGAGAGAAAACGATGATACTTTTTTGTCTATTTTATGGCCTTGTTGATAACTTTATTTCTGTACACAGGACGTTGAAGCTAATGAGCAACGCCGGTGCCAACTCCAAGACATGATCGAGGCGGCCATTAGTGATCATGGCAACAAAACTTACCTGCGCATACTTAACCAGTACAGACTTCTGGTGAGCTTTCTAACCCGAAATCACATATTGCTTGTGTTAAGAGTGGTAGAGCTAAACATATTCTTCTTCTCACTGCAGGAAATGGGTAATACCGAGCTTCAGTTTGAACTCGCAATGAGAGATCAAATCATCCACAACCAACGGGAAGCTCAAAGGAATCTGTGGAACTTGCTTATGGGATTAGGTCTCGATGAAAAACGTATGTTGGACCTTGCTGCCAACCAAGGAATAACCATTGAAGACTGGGTAGCATCATCCCAAATTGATCTTCCGGAAAAGAAAGAATCCCCCAATGCTTCTCCCTCGATGCACACTCCTTCCTCCAGTCCATTACCATTCAGACCTTGCATCTTACCCCATCACCGTAACCCAGATGCAATGTCATCTCCGCGAGTGATGTGCTACGAAGGTAGCAGTCTTTGGAGAAATGACAATGCTTCTTACTACCTTCAACCACCCCCTGCTTGCCTCAGGCTGACACAGGGTGGTGGTAATCCCCAAGTTTGTTACAGAGCTTCCTATCCTGAGCTGAGAACTTGGGCTTCACCTTGTGACGGAAGATGCTCGTCAACTACACCTTGCAACGTTTATTTTGGCCAACAGCATAAGGTCTGATTCTTTTTTCTCGTTAAACGATCCGCAATCGGATCATTGCTCAGTGCTTGGCCCTTCAGTGGCTCAACATCTGAAATGATTACTCTTACCAGGATTCATGGCACAACTCTACAGCCGATAGACCCCTATACGAAGGCAGTCCTGCACCCCTTGGAATAACCGGGAATCCTCCTCCTGATTTGCCATTGTATTGGAACGGCCCGAGACTGATTGGAGTGCCGCGATTCGGATCAGCAGGACCACGGTATCCTCGCCCCTGATCCATGTTGAGCGTTAACTGAAAGTCCCAACTGCTTTCTTTTGTTCGTTCGTTGATGTTGTACAGTAAGTAGCAGATTTTATTCAATTCCAACTTGTACATACAGAACCAGAAGCATGGTATAGAAGTAGGATGGATAAATATGCTCTGGATAGACTGTTTCTTTTTGGGTTAGGCAAAGAACCAGAACAGCTGGGCAAAGTGATAGTGATTCTTTCTATTTAGCACTATGTTTTATCGTAGAAGTAGTTTCCTTTCTTTATACTACAATGTAAGAAGTAAGAACGATTTTTGGCTTATGAAAGTAGAAAACCACAATGTCATTTTTTACCCTGTAATGTTGCCCTATAGATTGTTGCTTGCTGCTAGGGACGCTTGTGCGCTTTGCCGTTTTATGGGTTGGACGGCAGTGGATATTGAAGGAGACGCTACGCAAGTGCTGCAGGCCATCTCGAATAAGCCTTTATGTGATCGTGACGGGGGTGCTGTGGTGCTGGATATTTGGAACCTCGTGGATTCTCTTCCTCAGATCAGATTTCAGACTGTCCCCGACAGTCAAACACGGCAGCCCATTGTGTGGCTCGCCATGGTCTTCGATGTCTCCCAAGCCATGGTGTGGTAAACCTTACGGCTTGGGCAGACACTTAATTGTTGTTGTTTGTATGGTTATCTCTCTTCTCCTGCGGGAGTTATCTTCGGAAAAAAAAAATGTTGCCCTATAGATTTGGTCGGGTTAGATTGGTAGTTGCTTTGTCTGGTTCAATACTACTGCTTATCCGAGTGAATTTTACGGACCTAGTAGTTATTGGATATGCTTGTACATGATATTCTTGTCACCGATATAACCGAAATTATTTTGGATTGAGTGAGTTTGGTTTGAATAGGTATAACGAGTTATCTGTTACGGCGCTACCCGATTTGCTTCTGCAACCTGGGGGAATGACTCAGCTTGGCTTGCCGGCTCGACTATCAGTCACCTATCTATTAGTTTAATAAAGACAACTCCATATTTCGTCACCAACTACCATTATGGAAATTTCGGCAGGAGGGCCAATTACTATCTTCTCGGATTGTAAGGTTCTAGTCAACGCTATCAATGACCTAAAGCAGTAGTGGCCTTGGGAATGTTATGCTTTAATGGGAGCTTGTCATCGGCTACTTCAAAGGCGAGCTTAAATTAAGCAAAATCTAAATAAGATTGTGGATTGGTGACGGTCTCTTCTCTACAGCACAATCTTCCTCGTGATTAGATTATACTTTAATGGGAGCTTGTCATCGGCTACTTCAAAGACGAGTTTAAATTAAGCAAAATCTAAAACAAGATTGTGGATTGAGTGACATCTCTTCTCGACAGCACAATCCTCCTCGTAATTAGATTTCATTCCTCAAAACTCTTGGCTATTAGCCCTCTTTGTACTCTGTTCTGTTTCACTTTGGTTGATGGAATAAAATACTATTTGTTCAAGTCTCGGCCTTTTTCAGTTTCTGTCGAGTATTTAGTCTGGTGTGGCGTTCCCGGCCCTTTTCAGCCATTATCAGAACTTGAGAAGCTGCTGAACTGAATCGCCAAACTCCAATCTCTTCTCCGTCTCCAGACGAACAAGAATCTTACACAAACACAATCAAACAGCAATGTCCTCCCCACCTCCACCTCCACCTCCAGCTCCAGCTCTTCCCGACTCTTCCACCTCCGACTCCTCTTTCAAACCCTACGTCCTAACCCAAACCTTACCCGCCCACAAACGGGCAATCTCCGCCGTCAAATTCTCCTCCGACGGCCGCCTCTTAGTCACCTCCTCCGCCGACAAAACCCTCCGCACCTACTCCCTCTCCCCTTCCAACCCTCCTTCCTCCCCTCTAACCCCCGTCCACGACTTCCACGGCCACGTCCAGGGTGTCTCCGATGTCGCCTTCTCCTCCGACTCCAAACTCCTCGTCTCCGCCTCCGACGACAAGACCCTTCGCCTCTGGGACGTCGCCACGGGATCCTCCATCAAAACCCTAATCGGACACACCAACTACGTCTTCTGCGCCAACTTCAACCCCCAGAGCAACATGGTCGTGTCTGGATCTTCGACGAGACCGTTAGGGTTTGGGATGTTAAGACCGGCAAGTGCTTGAAGGTTCTTCCTGCTCATTCTGATCCTGTTACTTCTGTTGATTTCAATCGGGATGGGACGCTGATTGTTTCGAGTAGCTATGATGGGCTTTGCCGGATTTGGGATTCTGGGACTGGTCATTGCTTGAAGACCTTGATTGATGATGAGAACCCTCCCGTTTCGTTTGTTAGGTTTTCGCCTAACGGCAAGTTCATTCTCGTTGGCACACTTGATAACACTTTGGTGAGTTTTATATGTTCTTCGTTTTCAATTTTATGCTAGATTGCTGGTATGGAGAAGTAGAAGGATCTGTGACTATATAGATTAAAACACATAGGTTTAACAATGTGTAGCCAAACAATGAGCAGAGCTTTGTGATTGAGATATAAGACTGAGAACTTAGGCCTCAAGAACATGAACATCGTTGTCTTCTTCTCTGTGGAATGCCCTGATTTGTTAGTTGGGAGATTGTGATGGGTTCTATGAATTCTAAACATGGATCTTCAGACATGGCTTATGTTGTTATTTTGCTGCTTCAAGTTGCTGATATCCATAGCTGATATGATTGGAGTAGGTACAGTAATCAGTGGGGTTAGTGTTGAATCAGTTTGATGCTTTGGACTGTTTCTTTCTTCTGCAAAAACTAGTATGTTTCGAAGGTAAAGCCATGAGCTTGGATCATAAGCCTTTGTCTATCGGTTTTGATTGTGTTTGGTGATCTTTGAGTGTGAAGGCTTGTTCAATGTCTAAGGTTTCTGTTGAGGAAAGGAACTTATTAGGTTTCTATGTTGACGTTGCTGCATTGTTCTACATTAAATTCTGTTTTTCCTTAGGCTCTCCGTTTGCAATCTGTTGTAGATACCATCTGTAAATTTCGGTAGCTAAATGTTCCCAGTCGCGATCTATGTTTCCCCCGGGATCTTTGCCATATTGATCAGCTTGGAACTCGTTCCTATTGTTAACATGGACTCTTTTGTTTCTGGTGTTATGCAGAGGCTATGGAACTTCTCAACTGGGAAATTCCTGAAGACTTACACAGGCCACACCAACTCCAAGTTCTGCATCACATCGGCATTCTCGATAACAAACGGGAAGTACATTGTTAGCGGCTCAGAAGACAACTGCGTGTACCTGTGGGAGCTTCAGTCCAAGAAAATAGTACAGAAGTTGGAAGGCCATACTGATACTGTTGTATCGGTAGCGTGTCATCCAACCCAGAACATGATCGCGTCTGCTGCACTTGGCAATGACAATACTGTGAGGATCTGGACTCAGGAAAAGGAATAGTAAAACTTGGATGCCCTCGGAAGGGGAAGTAGTGTTGGCTGTTGGCCAGATTTTCGAAGAACGAATGCCATTTTTTGCAGCACAGAGATTCTGGGATTGTAGGTTCGATGTGTTTACAGTAATTGTGTATCTTCAAGTAGTTGTAGACGGTTTCTGCAGATTAGAGAAACTGGACGTACAGTGCTTATTGGATCAAAGATGTTCAGTTAAACTATTGATTCAAAGGTTTAAATTTGGTATATTTGAGAACACCTCATTTGGAGGTGATCCAGAACTTGTGTGGCTGGCCAATTGATCAAATCTTATGAGAGATTTTCTACAGGAATCAACTGGGAAATTCTAAGCAAGCATTTGGATATTTTATTTGGCTTTAGGTGCTGATATGGTTGATAATCATTCTTAATTTCGAGTTTGGGTAATAATCGACATAAATTGTCTTTCGGCTAGTAAAATTCATACCACACTCGTATTCATTAGTTTCGAATGGCTTTCAATGATAACCATATTAGAAAAGGCTTCAAATTGTAAAGATATATAGAAACCATCAAACTCTATTTTTTTTCAAACACTTCATTTTCTACCATGGAATTGATAATGCCAGTGAAAATTTAATTTCGCTGGAATTGTCAATTGTAATTCAATTTTTTATTTTCGAGCTACTTTAGCGAATTGGGCTTCAAACATAATTTAATTATGAATTTTGGTCACTTTAAGTAAATCGCAATATCTTCTCATTTGAAATGGAATTCAATTCCAATTCGAAGATGAAACTGAACCTCGTGCCCAAACGTAGAATAATTTTCTGATATATTCATACCAACTAGAATTTTATTCAAAATTATTACGTTGACCCCTAGTAAAAATCCAGTCATTTGAAAGGGGCCTTGGCAGCATGGGCTTCCTTTTGGGCCCTCTATGGCCCAATGTTTACTGTAAAATTCTTACATTATAATTTTGAAAAATATTTCATCATTTATTCTTTAAAAAATCAACAACTAGTGATGGAACCAAGAATTGGATCCGGATATTGTTTGACTAATAAATTTTGTAAAAATGTATGTATAATTTGTACGTTAATATTTATCTATAAATTTTTTACATCACTTAAGCGGTATAAATATTATTACCAATCGTTTTTACAGAAAAACTAATAAATCATATTTAAATATTCACGAGTATTTTAAATATTTTCATAGACTTTTATAACACAGTTTTCAAGACAATCTTTACACCAACATACGTCATTTTCAACCAAAAAAAAAAAATGTTGATAAAAACTGAAAGCATTACTACTCCAAATATAATAATTAGTCTTTAAAATAATATTACACATATAAGACAAAAGTATTTAGTATACAAGATTCAGTACCCCAACTTTGTGTAATGTAAGTATATAGTATATACTAAGCTGTTAGTTTTTTTTGTAGAGGATGAGCTGTTAGTTTCTAGTGGTATGGAGATCATATGATATGATGATTAAATTCATGTCATGGTTTCATGGATATTTTATATTTGTTCTTTCTTAATTTGGTTTATGTAAATTGATAAAATTATAGCGTGGATTTAGAAAATACTTAAAAGACACTTTAATGAGACATGTAAGCAGTGGCGGAGCTAGAAAATTGGTCAAGGGGGTTCTGAGTTTGTACAATAAAAAAAAAATAAACCCAAAACATAACGAAAAATAATATAATATTTAAGATTCATACAAAAAAAAAATATTAATTTAACGCACACTATTTATAGTGAGCCACGATAATATTCATATTCTAAAAAAATGGATACCTTGTCTAAACTAGCACACAAACCTTGTTTAATATATGCCATCAACGTATTCTTAAACCACTCATCCTTTATTCGGTCTCAAGGATTGATCAATATAACATAATTTATTTATATATTTGAAGTTATATTAGATTTTTAATTGTTAAGGGTGTTTATATACGTGTGTTGGAACAATATACAAAAGTTAATTAGTGTTTAGTGATTTGGTTTAGTTGTTGTAACTTTGTTTTTACTACTGTGAGATTGAAAGCTCGATTTGAAAAATGTAGGGTCAAAAACATTGGCGGTCACCTAAGTTTTGGGTTGTAACACCGTAGTCACCTAACTCTGTTTTGTAACAGAGCACTCTTCTATGTTTAAACAAGGTAACCGAGCAATTATTTCGGTCACTTTTGATTACAATTCCGGCCGAACTGACAACTAAGCATGCAACATCATCAAACATAATATCGTTTAATCTCCCTGATCAACTCACTTGAACCCTCAAAATAAATTTAGTCAATTCAAAAATCAAACCAATATCTGTTAGGGTCTTGTCCTAGTTCTTTTGTGTTTTGACTAACTTTTTTCCACTTGGCTCCGCCAATGCATGTAAGAGTAAGTAATTAATAAGATGACTAATATGTTAATAATAGATCGAAGAAAAATTATATATACTAGTATCTTTGTGTCCAATGCTAACTAATAAAGAGTTTGCGCTGTATGATTTCTCTTTTCATAAATATGAATGGACTTGATCTTTCACAGCTTCTTACATCAACTTATGTATCTAATCAATAATAATAGCCATATTGATTTTACATGTATAAGACAAAAATAAGAATACATTAGTATATGTGAAAGGTTTGACTAAATTAGTATATTATTAGTCCAAGTAAATTCAAGTTGAGAATTAAATTGTGTAAGTTAAAACTAGATTGAATAAGACTAACTTTTCATGGCTCTATAAAGAGTACCCATGCAAGAAAATGATGTTGGAAATAGAGTAATTAAGCTAATAGTTTTTTTTTATGAATGAATGAATATATAGATTGTTTAGGATCTAAAATCTAGGAAATGCGAGAAAAAATATAAATCATCCAGGACCTAAAACCTATTTTGAAAAACATTAGTAGAAAGCGAGACCTCTTAAAATGAAACGGTCAAGATTTCAAACACAAAAGAACTAGGACAAGACCCTAACAGATAAAAACAGCTGTCAAAACACAAAATATGTCAAATCATCAATCTACCCTATTGAAGAAACAAAATGATTGAACCCAAATCTATCATGTCAAGTCAAAAAGAGCCCAAATTTCATCATCCAAACCCACCGGAAATAATGGCCTTCTCGTAAGAAAAAACCCACGAAAAATCATGTTGTTTCTCTTCACTGTAGAGTTTTTTTTTATGAATGATTACAGAGTGTTTTTTTATGAATGATTACAAAGTTTTTTTTTTATGAATTATGATTACAGAGTTCATAAGCAGGCCATCAAATAATTTTTTTAAGCAAATGGTCAAAAAACTAAAAGAGGAAAATACTAAAATGGTGTTTGATTATGAACAACGTAAGGAGCAACAAATTGGACCTTAATTAAACTTAAACCAATAGTTAATGAGAACCGATCTAATTAACTAACCAAATTGACTAATAATTATATATATAATGATCTAAATTAATTATTATTTGGTTTGATATGGAGGAGATCTCCACCTAGGCTTGGCAATATCCGGGGCCGGGCTCGGGTTTAATGTTTCCGAAACCCGCCACAGCAGGTAGCGGTTCCCGGGCGGCCCGAATCCGTGACAATAAACGGGGTGGAAATTTTTACCAGGCCCGGATCTAGTCGGTTTCCGGGTTTGCGGGTTGGGTAGCGGGTCTGTCATTTAAAATCTGGGCTGGATATTGTTTTGGCATTGGGCTGGTGTTTACATGCTTGGTGGTGAATTAAAAGCTAAAAATTCAAACTTTGAGTCTGCAAATACTAAAATAAGAAACCAAAATCCTATAACGTAAACAAATATTCATCGAATTCCAATCGACATGTGTTCATCACGTAAACTTAAAAATCCGAATAGTAAATATTAAAGGCTAAAACAATTGTTCTTGTAGAAGTAGCTAATCAAAATTCAAACTTCAAAGATAAGATCCATGAAACCATGCTCTTGAGTCTTCACAACCTACACAATGAAAATTCACAGTTTAGATTATGATGCTTAGATAAAAAAATTAAATTCATAATTTGGTCAACTGTGCTTTACCTACGAAATCCCTTATTCATCAAAATTGTATATTGTCTTGTCTTCATTCAACACTGCATTTTCTGTGTTAGAAAAAACATAAAGATGTTATATATATATGCAAAGAAAGGAACATGGGGAATTGTACAAAAACCCATCACAAACTTCAAACCTACAGTAGGCTAAGGCAACAGTAGATTACAAACACATAGAAACCTAAGTTAGGTGAATTACAAACATACAGTACTAAATCTGCAGAAGCATAATGAAGACAAGCAAATAGCAGAAGCAGAGTTTGTTCACTTGCTGGGTTCTAAGCATTGAACTAAGCAGAGTTAATACAAATAGCAGAAGCAGAACTAAGCATTGAAGCAGCAGAAGTAGAAGTTCTAAAAAACAGCAGAATTAAGGACACAGCAGAAGCAATACTAAGCAAACAGCAGAAGCAGAACTAAGCAAAAATACAGTAAAAAAACAACAGAAGCAGAACATAGTTAGGTAGGTGAATTAACATGAAGGTGTTTACCTTCAAAGTCTTCAATAGCGGCATCCTCCATGGTGAGTGTAGTGAAAATACCTTCTAATTGTTCCATTTTTGTTGTTTTATCTACGAAAACAAAGCAAAAAAATCAACAAGTAGTCAAGTACAAACAATTTCGACAGAAATTAAATAACATAAACACAAAGTAAAAAGAATTAGTGAATTACCTTTCTTCATGTCATCCTTGATCCAACTTCGAGTGCACATCATTGTCTCTACCAAAGAAAAGTGTAGTCTGCTACGATGAGGATCCAACAATCTCCCACCAGAACTAAATGCGGACTCAGATGCAACAGATGTTATTGGAATAGCTAACAAATCCCTAGCCATCTCTTGCAAAGTAGGGTATTTTGCACCATTAAGTCTCCACCACATCAGCACATCGAAGTCTACACTTGTTCGAGGAATGAGTGCCTCAGCTAAGTAGTGATCAAGCTCAGTTGTTACTGAGGTAGTTTTTGACTTCTTCCTCTGCCTCACGTATAACTCAAAGTCAAGATCCACAGTAGAGCTAGTAGGAACATTGACATCATGTTTTGCAGAACTGGTACTTGATTTTTCCTCCGTCTTTCTTTGGTACTCAAGCACCAAATCACATACAACATTCTTCACTCTCTCACCCACAATATCAACATTTGTACTCCCAAACTTATCAGCATAATACTCGATTACATGAAGCTTATATCGCGGATCCAGAACAACAGATACAACCAACACTAAATGAATATCATCCCAATATTTTGCAAACTTCAACCACATCTTGTTAGCCATGTCACAAATGAGAGGGTTAGGATCATACAACCATTCCATTAGAGCCATTCTAATGTCACAGACCTTCGGGAAAAAGATATTAGCCGTCGGATAATTCGTACCAGAAAACAGATCAGTTATAGTGTTGAATATCCTAAGCTTCTCACAAACAACATATGCAAATTCCCAATCATTGCTACTAGGCAATGTAGTGTACTGATGGTCACGTATTTTCAAACTGCAGAAAACATCCTTATATGGGATGGCAACAGAAAGCATTTCATATGTAGAATTCCACCTAGTAGAACAATCCATAACCAAGGCCTTCTCAAAAGTAATTTCAATTGTCTAGCAGTATCTTTAAATTTCTCAACTCTTCTAGGTGTCAAGTCCAATATAGAACACTAGCCCTAATTTTCTCAATTCCATCTCTAATGACATCCAAACCATCCTTGACTATCAGATTAATGATATGAGCAGAACACCTCATGTGAAGCAATGATCCATCCTTAATCAAATCAGACAACACTAACTTTCTCTTCACAAACTCAATCAAGGAATCATTAGTAGTGCAGTTGTCAAGAGTGATTGGGACAACTTACTATCAATGTTCCATTCAATAAGACACTCAGATAGTCGTGCTGCCAGTCTCTCTCTAGTATGAGGGGCAGGTACATAAAGAAACCTGCGAAAACAAAGACAAAACAAAGGCAGAACATGAATATTGATTCAATATATTGACAAACCAACAAAACAAAATAACTATAATTGTATAGTGATTACCTCATCAAATAACTTCTAAGATTCCACGCATTGTCAATGTAATGGGCAGTTACAGCCATGTAACCCCTTTTCTGGTTGGTTGCCGTCCACATGTCAGTTGTTATAGCTATTCGACTTTTGGTTCCTTCCATCTCCTTCATTATTCGACTTCTCTCAGCCCGATACATACAATAGATTTCTTTCCTCATAGTATTCCTTGTTGGAACCTTAAACAAAGGTTGTAAAGAGCAACAAAATCGTTTGAAATATAGATGGTCAACCATAGCAAGAGGGTACTCATGCATGATAATCATGATGCCAAGTTCCTTCTTAGAAGCCTCACTACTAAACTGACCCACTGTCAAATCTGGTTGAATCTTACCAATGAAATTCGGACCCAAAATTTTTTGTCTACCATCATGAATCTTCTTCTGAATGCACCCATCCCTGTGATTCCTAAGATGTGTAGTACCATTGTTCGAATGTCCACAGAGCAGCTTTCGGCAGTAGATGCATTTAGCTTTTAATTCACCATTCACTTGAAGCCTTTGAAAGTGTGGCCACACATCTGATTTCAACTTTCTACCACTCGATTGGACTTGTTGTATCTCGCCTTGAGGATGACCTTGACCATCAGCAACAACGGTCTCAACACCTATTAAGACAGCTTCCGTGGAAGGTTGTTGAGCTGGAGGAGTAGCAGCGTTAGGTGGTGTCTGTGTTTGGGTAGGAGTTGCAGGAACATTGTTTGGGAATTATTTGGATTCTCCATCTACAAAACATTCACATACACTACTATCATTAATATATTCATCAATCATCAGTGCATTATTCGATAAAGGGGAAGCAAGGATTAGCACGAAATCTAGAAGGTTACTATGAAGCAGAATAGTAGAATCAAAGAACCAACACTACTAATTGAACAATCTAAAATTCAAACTTCAATCAACAATGGAACAATCTAGATTGAATCAAAGCATAAACCAAAATTCAATCAACAAAGGAATAATCTACAAGCTGACAAACTTCAGCAGAAGTAGAAAACACGGTGATGTTTTAAACATCAAACAATCAAATATGAAGTAATAAAACCTAACTAGATGATTGAACAGTGAGTTATATGGATTCAAGAAGAAACCCTTGACTGGTATGGATTCACGAAACAAAGCAATGGTGGGTGACGAAGATTAAATACCGTAACGAAGATTGTGAGACGGTGGGACTCCAAAGTCAACAACAAGAACTATTTCGTAGTCGACTTCAAAGTGCCTGCAAGACGAAAAAACAAACAGAATACGAAGATATGAGAAGGTGAACTGGGAAGAAGAACTGGAGAATGAATCAGTATATATAAATGGTACAGTATTAGGCACTCACGAGTCACAACTTCCGCGATATACAGCTTGCCGATGCAGGTTGCAGCAGAGAATATGAACCTTGACTTGAGGGCTTGATAGAGCCTTGAGGACTGATTGTGTCGCTTTTAACATCTTCAATCCGAGTTTGTAGAGCAGAAATCTCGGAATCAATTTCCCTCACGAACACGGCCTTACCATCGAGATTATAGGGATTACAGAAGATTGTGCGGGGATGGAAATTTGGGGGTTTGGCCGTTTGGGGGTATCGAGATTATAGGGCTCTGATAAGGATTATAATCCTAATCAGTATCCGGGTCGGTGGCGGGGCGGATATGCCGAAATCCGTCCCCGTTCGATTTGTATGGCAGCCGGTTTTCGGGCAGACCCGGACCCATTACAAGCCCGCGTAATTGGGTTAAACAGGCCGAAAATCGGGCCGGATTCAGACGGGCTGGCGGGTTTCGGACTTATTTGCCAAGCCTATCTCCACCCAACATCGTCTTCTTTGTAAACGGGAACCATATCGTCCACGTCATCATATATATTTGGTAATTTTAGTAAACGCTAACACCCCCTCATTTTGGTTTCTAAATTTGGTAAACATTACATCACCATCTTAAACCATTAAATAATTAACTCTAAGAAACTAAAACTCAAAATTTATATATTCAAAATCTTAAACTCTAAATTATATTCCTTAAATCTAAAATTCAAATACTCTAAGCCCTAAAATTTTTTTAAACCATCGATTAAGGCTAATTGAGAGATGAGAGAGAGGTGAGGAGGAAAGAGAGTAGGTCAGAAGTGAGAGTGTTCGACGGTGAGGGTTTAGAGTCTAGGCGGTGTGAGTGTTTCTGGGTTTGGGTCTCCGTTGGATCGATGTTGTCGTGCGTCTCAGATTGGGAATAGTAGGATCACCTTAGAAACTTCGGATGGTCGGTTTGGTTCGGTTTGTCGACTGGAAGCTCTCAAAGGCTCTGCTTCGCATTTCGTCTTCCTTGATCGGGGCTCCATTCTGTGGCTGGAAGAGGTTTTGCAGGTGGCTTCGTCTATTGGGTGGAAATTTCCTGCGAACTGCGTCGTGACTTCCTCCAGGCGCTCTGTGTCAGTCTCTTCATTCGCCTCTGACGACTCCCGGGTTCTGAAAATCTCAGAATCTTGCGCCAATGGGAAACTCTTCTTCGTGCTGGTTCCGATGGCGACAGGCTGCGCAGGCTGGAAGAGCCTTCTTTCGATGTGTCAAGAATGGATCTCCGCGGTGCTGGTTCCGCCCCCTCCAACCCCTCCTTCACCCCCAAATCCTCCAGTTTCATTCGCCAACTTGGTCAAGGGGCCGTCGCTATCTTCCGTTGGGAGATGTTCTAAATCAGATGCTCAAGGCCTTCCGGGCATCATCATCGAACATGATGGAATCAAGGAGCGCCTGAACTATCTGGATTGCTGTGTAGTGTTCAGATTCTGCTCGCAAGATCCAATCGACTGGCCTAGATTTCGTCGATGGCTAATCGAAATTGGGGCTCGTCGCTCAACGCTCCAATTCAGAAACTTGACGACGACCTCTGGCTTCTCTTCTGTGATTCCAAGGCCAAGGTCGATCGCATCCTCTCCCGTAATCGCTATAGCTTCGGGGATATCTTATTCAGCTCGATAAGTGGATCCCTGAGGCTGGGCGATCCAGAGTCCTGGCTGGAGAAAAAGTGACTTGGGTTACAATTAGAGGAATCCCTATTCATCTGCGCTCTTCAGATCTTTTCCGGCAACTTGGTTCGGCTTGCGGGATTTATCTGGGTTTCGAAGTATGCAGTTCACTCTCCTCTGTCAGGTTAAAAATTAGGCGAGTAGATTCTTTGCCGGAGGTCGTCACACTTTATTATGAGGGCAGGAACTTTCCGGTTCAAGTTACTCCTGATCGGGATTCCTCTCCGATTCAGGCAGATCCGAGGGACGATCGGCCCAAGGGGAAAGCGGTCCTCTCCCCTCTCCCCCTCTACAGATCTGGAAGTTGGATCTTCCTCTTCAGCACCGCGTTCGCCGGCGTGCTCCTCCGATCAGGCCTCCCCCTTCGGTTGTCCTTCTGGTCTCTCGTCCCCCGATGTCTTTGAAAAAAGCACTGGCGAACTCAGCGGTCAGCTTCCGAGGTCAGAGACATGCCCTGTCGTGTCAACATCTCTCTCTGTCCCTAGAAAAAGGAGTCGTTTTGTCGGTTTCAGTTTGGATCAAAAAGACAATCTTTGGATTATCTCCTTATCTAGTTGGAGACGAACCACCCCGGTATTGAAGCTTATCGCTGGACCAACCTTAGACTTTTCTAAGGGCCTTCTGACTTGGCCAAAGGATTGGGCCTTATCCAAGGATTGGGCCTTGATGTCCCCAACCGCTGTCTTTGATGATTCCTTGTCGTCGAGCTCTCTCGGCCCGAGAGGTCCCTCCAGACTCTTCGACGACCTTGCGTCTTCACAGCAGACTGAGTTTGGAGCCTCTCAGCAAGAATCTCTATCCCCCCTCCTGGCGCTTCTCCTTCAGTTTCGTCTCCTGGTTACTTCTCTCCCTCCTTAGAGGCCGATTTGCTCCCCTCTGTGGTTATTCAAGCAGCGTCCTTATTTGGATTAGAGATTGAAGGGAGCAGGAGTCTCGGCGCTGATGCGGCAGCTGTGTCTTGCTCTGAAGTCTCGACACGTATCAGTCGAAGCCGGAAGGATAGGGAATGGCATCGACTGGGTTTTTCCCCGGAGTCCCCCATAGTGTCAGGACAGAGATCATCCAGACGAGAAAGATGTTCTTCTCAGCCTCCTCCCAATGGTATTTAACTTGCTTTCGTGGAATGTTCGTGGTTTAGGTTTTCGAGACAAGTGTTTCAGGATCAAACAACGAATAAAGGAGATGAGGGCTTCTATCATCTGTCTTCAGGAAACTAAATTAGAGATTATTGATGCCCGGGTGTTAAGAAGTCTCTTTGGTATGGTGGATTGGAATTGGGCGTTCAAACCAGCGTTAGGGTCGGCTGGGGGTATACTTTCTTGCTGGTCGGACTCTGACCTCGAACTTGAAGGTGAATGGATTGGCTCTTTCTCTCTTGTCACTATTTTTAAGTCTCTTCAGGATGGATTTCGTTGGGTTCTCGTTAATGTGTATGGGCCGTGCGATCACCGGTCTAAGCTTCATTTCCTCCTAGAGCTGCGAAGCTTCGCCGTCTGGTGGGAACTCCCTATCTGCTTCATCGGCGATTTCAATCTTATTCGCTGTCCGTCGGATTCTACTAGCTCCTCTCCAAACAACTCCGATATGCTTGCCTTCAATGATTGGTGTGCTGACCTCAGTTTAATCGAGATTCCTCTAAGGGGAGCCTCTTTCACTTGGTCTAATTTTCGCTCTCCTCCGTCCCAATCCCGCATTGACAGAGCTTTTGTCTCCTCTGATTGGGAAGAGCACTTCCCCAACTGCTCCTTATCCGCCAGGACGCGCTCTTGTTCTGACCACCGTCCTTTGATCCTCGCTTCTGGCGAGGCCTTAAGAGTCCGTAGACCTTGGCGCTTCGAGAACATGTGGCTTGAACATGACTCTTTTGGTCAGTTTCTGGAGGCCTTTTGGTTCAGTGCAGGTAGAGCAGACGGTTTGCTTGCTCTAAGCAGGAAACTTCGCCTCCTCAAGCTGAGTTTGAAACAGTGGAACTCTGAAATTTTCAAGAGGCTTGAGGTGCAGATCTCCCTTAAGCTCGCGGATATTGAGGCCTTGGATCTCAAGGAGGAATCGGGTACTATGTCGGACTCTGAAAGACTTCTTCGAATCTCCCTCAAATGCGGTTTGGATAGACTTTGGAAGATGGAAGAAATCAGTTGGGCACAGAAAGCTAAAGAGAATTGGCTTGCTTTAGGGGACAAAAACACCCGTTTCTTCCATCGAGTTGCAAATGCCAAAAAGCGCTTCAACAATCTGGACAGAATTTTGGTTAACGGAAGGTTGACTCAGGATTTTAATGATATAAAGAGGGCGGCTGTTTCTTTCTCCCAAGACCTGTATTCGGAACCCAACCCTACCAGACCCTTCCCTGCAGCTCTGTCGTTCGGCCGGATTTCGTCTCTTGAGGCTGACTCTTTAGTGACTCCCTTCTCCATGGAGGAGATATGGTGGTGGTGAAGAGTTGCGGGGAAACAAATCCCCGGGCCCAGACGGCTTCACGATGGAGTTCTTTAAAAAGAATTGGTCTACCGTCAAAGAGGAGGTCCTTAGTGCTATTTCTCAGTTTGAGGAATTTCACTCGCTTCCTCGCTGCATCAACAACACCTTTGTTGTCCTCATCCCAAAAAAGGATGTGGTCGAGGACTTTCGTGACCTCCGCCCGATTAGCCTTGTGGGAGCAATCTATAAAATCATTTCCAAGTTGCTCGCTACAAGACTCCGGCAGGTTTTTGCTCAAGTGATTTCTTCCCATCAATGCGCCTTCATTAGAGATCGTCAAATTCTTGATGCGGCTCTTATAGCGAATGAGCTTGTGGACTCTAGGATCAGAAGTAACAATCCCGGCCTGATATTCAAGCTTGACATTGAAAAAGCTTTCGATCACGTTAATTGGAGTTGTCTTCTCATCGTGCTTAAGTCGATGGGTTTTACCAGAAATGGATTTCTTGGATCTCAGCTTGTATCTCTTCAGCCTGGTTTTCTATTATCGTCAATGGTGAGGCAGCCGGTTTCTTTAAGAGTTCAAGAGGTCTGCGTCAAGGTGATTCTCTCTCTCCGCTGCTCTTCATTGCGGTAATGGAAATCCTGTCCAAAATGCTCCTTCGTGCGCAGGAAGTGGGGTTGATCTCTGGCTTCTTTATGAATCCCAGTGGTGTCGGCAAGCAAGTCAACCACATTTTCTTTGCTGACGACTCTTTGATTTTCTGTGAAGCCACGGAAGCTCAGGTTAGATTCCTGACAGCCACTCTTGTGTGCTTCGAGTGCATCTCTGGCCTAAAATCAATTTCCACAAATCAGCGATGTTCAAAGTCGGGGAAGTCTCTAATGCCGAATCCTTGGTTGGCATCTTCGGCTGTCCGCTGGCATCCCTTCCGACCTCGTACTTGGGGCTTCCCCTCGGTACACGTGTTTCCTCAAAAAGCCTCTGGGATCCGGTCGTTGAGAGAATGAACAAAAGGCTGGATACCTGGAAAGCTAGGTTCCTCTCCTTTGGGGGGCGTCTCGTTCTAATCAAAAGCGTGCTGGCTTCCCTTCCGGTCTACTTTCTCTCTTTGTTCAAAGCCCCAAGTTCGGTCATCTCCTCTCTCGAACGTATTCAGAACAGATTCCTGTGGTCCGGAAATTCTGAGTTTGACAAAATCCATTGGGTTAGCTGGAACTGGGTTAAAACTCCTAGAGCTCTAGGAGGCCTTGGAGTTCAGGACCTCAGAATCCTTAACACAGCTCTGTTGTGTAAATGGCATTGGAGATTTGCGGTTGATAAAAGCGATTTTACCAAGGTCGTATTCCACGGGGTCCTCTCATAGACCAATACTCACACTTCTCATAGACGGTCTAGACATTTGAAATTGGTTTGGTTTGATTGAGAAATTCAGAAACAAAGGCAAAGAAATGCAATACTAACAAAGATTAAGCAAGAGAGAAAGGTGGTTCAAATCAAAGACAAAGGGGGCTCTCTTGGTGGGTAGTTTCATCATGCTCAAGATGACTAATTGAACAAACAAGCTAATCAAGATCGAGTTTGCATTCGGATTGACCATGCATTTCACTTCTATAGACTCAATGCACTCTCGTAGCACCAAATCCCTATCCTAATACCACTCAACTTAGGCTCTCGCTCTCAAGCTAAGTGAAAAAGGATGCATTCTTAGTGTTTGATGAAATGCCAAGACACAAGACCCTCTCTTAAGACTCTATGACCACAAGGCTAGGCACAACACTCTCATATCAATGCTCTAACACTAAGAGATTCACCAAAAAGCCTTTTCAAACTCAATTGAATGAAAATCCACATGCACACCAAGTGTTCGATAAAATGCCCAAGAGAGAAATCAAGTGAAAATGGTTGAAATAAGATGATCTAATCTCTTAGAACACACTCACTTCAATCCCTAGACCTACAATCTATGCAATCCAAGCACTCTCATGCATCAAATCACATTGAATGGACCAAATTAAGCAAACAGCAAATGGCATTAAGAACAAGTCTAGGAATCATCCTCATACAACCAAGATCAATCATGGCAAGTTCTATACAATCATCCCTCTATCATAGCACAACTAATCTACCCATCCAAGATGAACCCTAGAAACTCAGCCACACATGGCCAAGGGAGTAAAGAGAAAAGAAGGAAGAATGGTCACCAAGAACACCATGGATGAATCCTTGAGATGATCATCACTTCTCCACTTGTAAGCACTTCTCCCAAGGTTTGTTGGCTTCAATCCTAGCTCCAATGGCTTCAAATTGCTCCAAAAATGTGTTCTAGGGTTTGAGGGTTCGTGGGTATGTGTTTGGGGTTCAAGAGAGATGAAAGAATGCCTCAAAAGAGTAAAAAACGTGGGTATTTATAGTGCAGGGGCAGTGCACGGCGTGCACCTATGCACGGCGTGCACCCCTGCACTCTGCATAAATCCCGAACTAGCAAGAGCCATAACTCCCTCGTCCGGACTCCAATTGACCTCCCGTTTGATCCTAAGTGCTCCTTGTCACCGGTACCTCAATGCTAAATCCTGAAAATGCAAAGAAAACAACTCCAATAGACACGGAATTGGCCTCAAAGTGGCAACCGGACAACAAATGGACACTATGCACAAAACTTCAATAAAAGCATATTAAGCATGGCATTTAAGGATCAACTACGGGCATTTCATAGGTCAATCATAAGCCCAAAATGCACTAAATAAAGTCACATCAGATTCCCCTACGACTAAGCTTTGCTTGTCCTCAAGCAAATGAATCAGAAAACATCCAAGTTCACAAATGACAAGATCGGTCCCATTGAGATTCAAACAATAACAATTTGGCTTAAACTGTTCCACGAACAAACTTAACCTACACATGCAAGAACATCAATCAAACAAGTCTAAACCTCACTATTTGATGCACACTCCAAGTAGTGGTTAATTGGGATACAGAAAAACCGACCACAACAACACCAACTCTAATCAAAAGGACTTGAAGATTGCGGAAGACAATGCGAACCAACTTAATCGCTTAGCACAAAGCATGGCGCACATCAATGGGATGCTTGAAAATGAACGTCAACCCCATAAGGTGGAGCAACACTCTCCCCTCCTTCCATGCTAGAGATCTTGCAAATGGCGGAAGACAATGCGAACCGGGTTAATTGCCTAGCTCAAAGTATGGAGCTCATCAAGGATATTCTTGACATTGAAAGTCAGCCCGCTAAGATGGAGTATGTTTATGATGATGAAGATGACACTTGTGAACCGGAAGAGCTTGACACGGAAGAAGATTTGGTAGTGGAGGCGATTGAAGAACATGTTCTTCCCAAGAACACACCAAGTAACGATGATGATTGGATAGAAGAATCAAGGAGACTTGAGGATGATGGCACTTTAGAGGAGGTGAGACATGTTGTGAAGACTCTTCAAGAAGAGGTGGTATCGAGAGTGGAGCACGAAAGTGAACAACACCACCCTATTGTGGTGCCACCAAAGATTGTGAGTGATCTTCAATCTTCTTGCTTGGTTATGAAGTATTTGTGCCAAGAACCCAATGAGACATGCAACTCTACTCCTCATAAGGTGGTCATGGAAGTGGAGCCACCTCTCCTTGACCCGGAAGACTCTTCGAGTGGCATCACCAACTTGGAGACGATGGAGCTCAATGGTGGCCCCTCACCTTACTATCTTCCTCAAGTTCCAAATTTCAAAGGTAGCAAGCCACCCAAGGTACCAAGTGTTATGTAAGCATCAATGTGCATTGGCTAGCCTACCATTCTCCCAAGATGTTTCTTGGAGCTCAACTTTCATCGTGGAAGAAGCTACTTGACTTGAAGGAGGTACTAAGTTGGACACCACAACGCAGGTATCGTCAAGCTTAAGACGGTAACTAAGCGCTTCTTGGGAGGCACCCCATGTTATCCTTAATTTTTTTGCTTTTAATTGTTCTTTGAGGTTTTTGTGTTGTTTTAGCTTTTTGAATAAGGTTTGACAAGCATTTTGGATCACTCTTCACCAAGGATCATCATAGAACTCTTTCACCACTATTACGTCTATGCTCCTCTCTACCAACGCGGTAACTTCGTTCCACCTTACCCTCTCTCTCTTGATCATTGAGGACAATGCTCATGTTAGTCGTAGGGGAGTTTGAGGTTTGGTGTGATTATTTGTGGTAGAGATGTAATGCTATGCTTTGGTGATTTGCATGTTCTTGATTGTTTCCAAATTCCTCTATTGTAGAATCATTCGGTTCTTGACTTTTGGTGTTTAATTGACTTCAATCTTTCACAATGACGTTTAAACTGTTCCGCTTAGAACCTATAACCAGGATGTTAGCACTAATATCAAATGAGTCTAGGCCAGAACAGCGATTTTATCACTCTTGTATGTTGGTTGATTGGTTTGATACGTGTTTTTGTACCGCTCGATAACACCGGTCTAAGATGATAAAGGCAATTAGAATTTCACCATATTCAGCCAAAAAGCCCACCCGAATCAGTTCCTATAGGAAAATCCGTTGAGCCTTGGCCTGTTTGTTGGATCATACACATTTTCACCCTAATCCATGTTTTTCATTTCCTTTTTTTTTCCTCGTGATTGTGGATTGAGATTAGACGGACTCCTATTCGAAATCTTGTGTGGAAGTTGTAAGGGGCTAAGGATCAAGTGACTAATTTGTGAAGAAAATGTTCAAAAGAAAATGCTCAAAAGGAAGTGTTCAAGTTGCTGAAACTCTTGAAATGCCAAAAGAAAAGCTAGGCAAGCTCGGCACCTAAGTGAAATGTCGGGTTGAGCACTAGCAAAGACAATGGCTGTGAGCTAGGCAGGTTCAACACCTAAGTGAAGTGTTGGATCGAGCACTAGTATGCAGTAGAAAAAAAAAGAAAAAAAAAAGAGAGTTCTCAAATTGGCCCTTGTTGTAGTGATCCTAGCTTGAGCATAAAAAGTGCAGATCTAGAAGCGGACGAAGTTGAGTCGATAGCCACATCACGATCACTACCACTTTCCAAATTACCCTACCTCCGCTTAATCCGTTCCATCTCCCGAGTTCAAGTCCTTTTGATTAGAGTTGGTGTTGTTGTGGTCGGTTTTTCTGTATCCCAATTAACCACTACTTGGAGTGTGCATCAAATAGTGAGGTTTAGACTTGTTTGATTGATGTTCTTGCATGTGTAGGTTAAGTTTGTTCGTGGAACAGTTTAAGCCAAATTGTTATTGTTTGAATCTCAATGGGACCGATCTTGTCATTTGTGAACTTGGATGTTTTCTGATTCATTTGCTTGAGGACAAGCAAAGCTTAGTCGTAGGGGAATCTGATGTGACTTTATTTAGTGCATTTTGGGCTTATGATTGACCTATGAAATGCCCGTATTTGATCCTTAAATGCATGCTTAATATGCTTTTATTGAAGTTTTGTGCAAAGTGTCCATTTGTTGTCCGGTTGCCACTTTGAGGCCAATTCCGTGTCTATTGGAGTTGTTTTCTTTGCATTTTCAGGATTTAGCGTTGAGGTACCGGTGACAAGGAGCACTTAGGATCAAACGGGAGGTCAATTGGAGTCCGGACGAGGGAGTTATGGCTCTTGCTAGTTCGGGATTTATGCAGAGTGCAGGGGTGCACGCCGTGCATAGGTGCACGTCCGTGCACTGCCCCCTGCACTATAAATACCCACGTTTTTTACTCTTTTGAGGCATTCTTTCATCTCTCTTGAACCCCAAACACATACCCACGAACCCTCAAACCCTAGAACACATTTTTGGAGCAATTTGAAGCCATTGGAGCTAGGATTGAAGCCAACAAACCTTGGGAGAAGTGCTTACAAGTGGAGAAGTGAAGATCATCTCAAGGATTCATCCATGGTGTTCTTGGTGACCATTCTTCCTTCTTTTCTCTTTACTCCCTTGGCCATGTGTGGCTGAGTTTCTAGGGTTCATCTTGGATGTAGATGTGTGCTATGATAGGGATATTGTATAGAACTTGCCATGATTGATCTTGGTTGTATGAGGATGATTCCTAGACTTGTTCTTAATGCCATTTTATGCCATGTTTGCTTAATTTGGTCCATTCAATGTGATTTGATGCATGAGAGTGCTTGGATTGCATAGATTGTAGGTCTAGGGATTGAAGTGAGTGTGTTCTAAGAGATTAGATCATCTTATTTCAACCATTTTCACTTGATTTCTCTCTTGGGCATTTTATCGAACACTTGGTGTGCATGTGGATTTTCATTCAATTGAGTTTGAAAAGGCTTTTTTGGTGAATCTCTTAGTGTTAGAGCATTGATATGAGAGTGTTGTGCCTAGCCTTGTGGTCATAGAGTCTTAAGAGAGGGTCTTGTGTCTTGGCATTTCATCAAACACTAAGAATGCATCCTTTTTCACTTAGCTTGAGAGCGAGAGCCTAAGTTGATGGTATTAGGATAGGGATTTGGTGCTACGAGAGTGCATTGAGTCTATAGAAGTGAAATGCATGGTCATCCGAATGCAAACTCGATCTTGATTAGCTTGTTTGTTCAATTAGTCATCTTGAGCATGATGAAACTACCCACCAAGAGAGCCCCCTTTGTCTTTGATTTGAACCACCTTTCTCTCTTGCTTAATCTTTGTTAGTATTGCATTTTTTTGCCTTTGTTTCTGAATTTCTCAATCAAACCAAACCAATTTCAAATGTCTAGACCGTCTATGAGAAGTGTGAGTATTGGTCTATGAGAGGACCCCGTGGAATACGACCTTGGTAAAATCGCTTTTATCAAGTTTTTTTTTTTTTTTTTTTTTTTTTTTTTTTTTTTTTTTTTTTTTTTTTTTTTTTTTTTTTTTTTTTTTTTTTGAATAATGGGTATAGAGATTTGGAGGTCATTTTACTTGGCTTCACAACACTAAGAACATCCCATAGCTGAGACAACCAATGAGTGGATGAAGACTAAGAGCATGAGTCATAGAAGTGAAATGAAGCATCCGAAATCAAACTGATCTGAATTAGCTGGTTCAAAGTCATTTTTAGATGATGAAACTACCCCCAAAGGCCCATGTCTTGATTTGAAAGCTTTCTCTCGCTAATCTTGTATATTGCATTCTTGGCCTTTTCTAATTCCAATCAAAACCAAACCTTTCAAAGGGCTAGACCGTTTGAAATTGGTTTGGTTTGATGAGACTCGGGAAACGACCTTGGTAAAATGCATTTACAAAGTTTTTGGCGCCAGTGCGAGGACGTTCTCAATCCTAAGAACATAGAGGGACCTTCTTCACTTCCCTCGTTTCATCATGCTCAAGATGACTAATTGAACAAACAAGCTAATAAAGATCGAGTTTGCATTCGGATGACCATGCATTTCACTTCTATAGACTCAATGCACTCTCGTAGCACCAAATCCCTATCCTAATACCACTCAACTTAGGCTCTCGCTCTCAAGCTAAGTGAAAAAGGATGCATTCTTAGTGTTTGATGAAATGCCAAGACACAAGACCCTCTCTTAAGACTCTATGACCACAAGGCTAGGCACAACACTCTCATATCAATGCTCTAACACTAAGAGATTCACCAAAAAGCCTTTTCAAACTCAATTGAATGAAAATCCACATGCACACCAAGTGTTCGATAAAATGCCCAAGAGAGAAATCAAGTGAAAATGGTTGAAATAAGATGATCTAATCTCTTAGAACACACTCACTTCAATCCCTAGACCTACAATCTATGCAATCCAAGCACTCTCATGCATCAAATCACATTGAATGGACCAAATTAAGCAAACATGGCATAAAATGGCATTAAGAACAAGTCTAGGAATCATCCTCATACAACCAAGATCAATCATGGCAAGTTCTATACAATCATCCCTCTATCATAGCACAACTAATCTACCCATCCAAGATGAACCCTAGAAACTCAGCCACACATGGCCAAGGGAGTAAAGAGAAAAGAAGGAAGAATGGTCACCAAGAACACCATGGATGAATCCTTGAGATGATCTTCACTTCTCCACTTGTAAGCACTTCTCCCAAGGTTTGTTGGCTTCAATCCTAGCTCCAATGGCTTCAAATTGCTCCAAAAATGTGTTCTAGGGTTTGAGGGTTCGTGGGTATGTGTTTGGGGTTCAAGAGAGATGAAAGAATGCCTCAAAAGAGTAAAAAACGTGGGTATTTATAGTGCAGGGGCAGTGCACGGCGTGCACCTATGCACGCGTGCACCCCTGCACTCTGCATAAATCCCGAACTAGCAAGAGCCATAACTCCCTCGTCCGGACTCCAATTGACCTCCCGTTTGATCCTAAGTGCTCCTTGTCACCGGTACCTCAACGCTAAATCCTGAAAATGCAAAGAAAACAACTCCAATAGACACGGAATTGGCCTCAAAGTGGCAACCGGACAACAAATGGACACTTTGCACAAAACTTCAATAAAAGCATATTAAGCATGGCATTTAAGGATCAACTACGGGCATTTCATAGGTCAATCATAAGCCCAAAATGAACTAAATAAAGTCACATCAGCGGTCGAGAGTCGGCTTGGTGGAGGGAGTTGATTGTCGATAAATGCGGAGTGGGGTCTTCAGAGTGGCAACCAGCTTGGCAATTCAGTTCAACTGGCCTTTCGTTGTGGAAAGGGGTGATCTCAGTCAGTTCCACTTTCTGGTCTTACGGATTTATCGATCCCTGGGGGGGAGATGTGTGCATTTTGGTTCGATTACTGGGTTAAGGGAGTTAAACTAGCGAGTGTCTTTCCAAGAATTGTGCTGCTGCCCGATTCTTGGACGTGTCTGTTTCTAATGTTGTTTCGTGTTCTGATCCACAGAGTTGGGCTATCCCCCTTCGTTTCCAGTTACGAGAGGAGCTTTGGCGGAGTGGGATGACCTAATGCGGCACCTAGACAATACTCATTTGCAGCTCTCCGAAGGTCCTTCATTCATCGCCTGGTCGCTCCAATCGGATGGCTCGTTCTCGGTTTCTTCTCTTCGGCGCAGCCTTATCGCAAACAAGTTTCAAGGCCTGCAGGATTTCCCCTCGGAGGTGGTCTGGCAGCCTGCTGTCCCCTCGAAGATTGTTTGCTTTTGTTGGAAGGCTTATCATAGTAAAGTGGCGACTCTCGACAATCTTCAACGAAAAGGCTTCCTGCTCGCAAATAGGTGCGTTCTTTGTGGTACCAACTCTGAATCGGTTGATCATCTTTTCCTTCGATGTGGCTACTCTTCGGAAGTCTGGTCTCTTATCAGTTCAAAACTTTCCATTCACGGTCCCTTTCCTCAATCGACAGTGGACCTCATTCATGGATGGAAAGGCTTGAACTGTATGAGAAGATTCTCTTCGGCAAAGACAGTTATTCTCCACTCCGTGCTGTGGTTCCTTTGGGCGGAACGCAATGCTCGGACTTTCAGAGAATCAGCAAGATCTCCTCTGTCCACTCTTCATAGGATTTGGTTTGCAGTTGGCGATTGGTTGTTGGTTGATTCTAGCTTTTTGTCCACTGATTTAATTGCTTGGAGGCGGCTGGTGTTCGATAACGGCTAGACCTCCTTGCTATTTTGTCTCCTTTGCAGCCGGATCATTTTGCTGCATCTTTGTTCTGAGGCTTTTTGGTCCCTGTTTGCCTCCTGTTCTGCTTCATAAGCATGTGTTTCGGGCAGTGGGCGGTTTCTTTGTCAAGCCCCTGCTTTCTTTTTCTCGGTAGCCAATTCGGCTCCCTGGGTACATAATTTATACACAAAATTCATCAAAAAACCAATAAATTTTTATTATACTTGTGTTTGAAATTTAGAATTTGAGAGTTTTAGTTTAGTGTTCATGTGTTAGGATATAGTGTTAGGGGTTTGAAGATTATTTTTGGTGTTTATGATTTTTTAATTTGGACTTATAGTCAAAAGTCAGAGTTTAACGTACGTACGATTTAGTATTTGAGTTATGATGTAGTATTGAGGGTTAGAATTTAGTGTTTAGTTGTTCCTCATGATTTATTGCAATGAGTTTAGGACTCATTATTTGAATTTGAAATTTTAAAGAAATGTGAATTTTTAGTGATAGAGTACCGAACAGAGCGTTAATCATGTAAATATAATGAAGCCAAACAATATAATATAATAATCACAGACAGAACAGAACGAGCCAACCAATAATAAGAATTAAAAAAAGTCATAATTTTCACACGTGGTACATAAATTTTTTTTTTGATTACTTTATTTCGTGTATTAGTTAATCAACTCAAACCTCTTCTTGATCTTATATAGGATACTAAAAGCGATTAATTAGGAATTAAACACACAAAATGGAGGAAGATTACAAGTACATCTTTGACGACACCATCAACAATTATCATCATCTTCAATATCCCCTCCCGGCGTCGACCACCGCCGTCCCTCCGGCCGCCGCCGCCGCCGTTGGATCATTATCAGTCCCTTATAAAATGCTTTCGTTCGACAGGTCCTCTTCGTCTTTCCATGAAAACGACGACGACCCATTTGAAATCGCCATCTCTGCTCCAAAGGGTAGAAGTAATAGAAGCCGAATTGATGCAAATGAACACATCATTGCAGAAAGAAAGCGCAGGGAGAAGCTTAACCAGAGGTTAATCGAACTCTCTTCCCTAGTTCCTGGCCTCAAGAAGGTATTTTTATTTATTTATTTTGTATATATATTCTTCTTTGGTTTCTCTTTTAGTTTGTTTGATTTGAATTAACATCAGTGAATTTATTTTACAAGTATATATTAACTCTACTATGAATTTCGACTAAGTCGTTCAAGTGAGGTCAAATGTTCACTACAAAAAATGGACCTTTAGCTACAACAAAATTACAACGGCATGAAAATGCAGTAGCAAATAGTTAGTATTTGCTACGGCAATCACTATTTCATATAGTAATTTGCAGTAGCAAATACTATTTGCCACACCACTATTTGCTACGGGATGTTGGGTGTAGCAAATAGTGGTGTGGCAAATAGTATTTGCTACTGCAAATTACTACATGAAATAGTGATTGCCGTAGCAAATACTAACTATTTGCTACTGCATTTTCATGCCGTTGTAATTTTGCAGTAGTTAAAAGTCAATTTTTTTGTAGTGGTTCAAATTTGGAAGTTAGCGTAAGAATTATATGTATAGTTTTGAAAAAATTAATTAAATTTGTACATGTAGTTTATTATCTATTTGCTAGCTTGTAGTCTGTTGAGACATATATTGTTTCATGTCGAGATAACATTGAGGGATGCACACAGTTATCCAAATCTCAATCATTCATCTAGAGCAAGCCAGTTTGCGAAAATATCACTCAAAGTTCAACCGCTTGAATAGACATATCTAGTACTGAAATCTTCATTTTTTTTTTTTATAGATGATTGCGTGTAGATTTGAACCTATGTGACCTTTTCCATGAAGATGTAGTTACTTTACCAGTAGACTACAAAGTCTTCCACTACTGAAATCTTCATATATCACCCAAATAATGAAATTGGCTAATTTACCATGTAGAAGGACAAAGCATCTATTCTTGAAGATGCTATTAACTACATGAAACATCTTCAAGAGAAGATCAAACAGCTCGAGGAAGATATGATCACAAAGAAGAAGATGTCTGGTAGTATAGAGTCAGTAGTTCTCATCAAGAAACACCAACAACTCCCTAGTTTCGATATTCATGATCATGACTACTCTAATGATCCATTCCTTAATGTTGTCGATGATGGAAACTTGGAGTTGAGTACCCTGCCAGAGATCGAAGCAAGAAGATCAGAGAAAGATGTTATGATTCGAATCCACTGTGAGAAACATAATGGAGTTCTTGCCAAGGTGTTGAGTGAACTCGAGAGTCTCCATCTCATCGTTGTGAATTGCAGTGTTTTTTCGTTTGGCAACTCAACCATCTACATCACCATTATTGCTCAGGTATCATCAATATTTTCAAAACACTCATTCCAAAATTCGTTAAAGGTTGAGTTTTATTTTTTTTTTGATAAAGTTTGTATGTATTATATACTGAGCAAAACAGAGGAATGTAGCAAGGAGCAGAGTAGCAAGCAACAAAAGACAGAGCAACCCAAAAGCGACACAGAGGATCAATCTCTAAACAAACGAGATCGAGCACCAAAAACAATGGAGACCCTAGCCATTATCAAATATCAGTCTTCGCCAGCGGATAAGATCAGGGGCTGTGAAACTGCCGTTGACGAGAAGCCAATCTCCGACAGTAACGCCAATCCGATGAAAAGCAGAAACAGGAGTGTTAAACGTGTCATTGAAGATGCGAGAGTTTCGTTCTTTCCAAATAAACCATAGGACCGCATGTAGGAGCACTTTCATAACCGGAGAGAAGCTCTTATCGCAGTTCAATTCTTTCCAACCTATCATGAGAGAGGCGATCGAAGAGTGGAAAGGACCGAAGATGGAAAGTCGTGAACTGAGCAGAGCCCATACCTTGTTGGAGAAATCGCACTCGAGAAAGATATGCTTCACTGATTCGAGATTAGCATTGCAGAGCACACATTTGTTGACCAAGGTGAAACCTTTTCTTTGTAAATTGTCCACAGTAGCAATTTTGGAATAGAAAACTTTCCAGCAAAAGCAAACAACCTTCGTGGGAACTGCAGTTTGCCAGATCACCTTTGTCGGAAAATCAGCACAGCCCTTGAATCTTTTAGCAACCAAAGCTTGACGAAGGGATGATACGGTAAAGCGACCAGCCGGGTGAATCGACCAGTGGATGTAAGCAGGACCTTCCGTGAACAAATCTCGTCGAATGTTGGAGAGATAGAGTTGAAGATTGTCCCATTCTTCTAAAGCACCTCCTCGAAGCTGAAAACGAAGAGGAATGCTCCAGGTTAGCCTGTCAGAGAAAGAAACCACATCAGTAATCAAAACATCCAAGGAAAGGGCAGCGGCCACGATCCTTGGATATAAACGATCTAACCTCACATCTCGAACCCAAAAATCACTCCAAAAATCACACATCCCACCCCCCGGATTGATGACGCCGTAAGACCAGAAAATTGGACTCAAAGAAACGACCCATTTCCACAAGGAGAAGCCGGCAGAAGGGAACTTCCAAACAGGTTGCCAGTCTGAAGAACTGGTTCCACATTTCAGCTTGATCAAATGGCGCCACCATGCGTTTCGTTCAACAGCATATCTCCAGTGCCATTTGCTCAGAAGCGCCAGATTTAGAGATTTGATGTCTTGAATACCCAGACCACCCACTCCTTTTGGTGTTTTGACCAAATTCCAGCCAACCCAATGGAGCTTGTTCAGATCAGAGGTACCGGACCAAAGAAACCGATTTTGGATTCTTTCCAAATTTGAGATCACCCTTGAGGGAGCTTTGAAAAGAGAAAGGTAATAAACTGGCAAGGAGGAGAGCACGCTCTTGATCAAGGTAACACGACCACCAAACGATAGAAATCTAGCCTTCCAAGTGTCCAGTTTACGTTCCATTTTATCCACCACCGGATCCCAAAGGGTTGAACCAAAGCCCTTGTTGCCGAGCGGAAGACCAAGGTAAGAGGTTGGCAGAGAAGCAGCTGTGCAGCCAAACAAATTTGCCAAGAAATCGAGGTTTTGAACCTCCCCGACCGGGAAGACAGCAGATTTATGGAAATTGATCTTAAGTCCCGAGGCACATTCAAAACAGATAAGCACTGCCATCAGATTCTGAACTTGGGCGGTAGAAGCTTCACAGAAAACCAGAGAATCATCTGCATATAATATATGGTTCACCTGTCCCGAGTTCGAAATCGGATTCATGCAAAAGCCGCTTACCAAGCCAGATTCCTGAGCTCTAGTAAGCATCCTAGAGAGAATCTCCATGATGGTGATGAATAAAAGAGGAGACAGCGAGTCTCCTTGACGCAAACCTCTTGAGCTCCGAAAGTAGCCTGCGGACTCCCCATTGACAATAATAGAGAAATGGGCGGAGGAAATACAAGCGGCGATCCAATCCATCCAACGACTCGGGAAACCCATCTCCTTCATAACCAGAATCAGACAGTTCCAATTCACATGGTCGAAGGCCTTTTCAATATCAAGTTTAAAGATCAGACCAGGTCTTCTACTTCTGAAACGAGAATCCAAAAGCTCGTTAGCGATAAGCACGACATCTAAAATTTGACGACCACCCACGAATGCGCATTGCTGATCGGATATGATATTCGACATACACAACTTAAGTCTGCCTGCGAGGAGCTTAGAGAGAATCTTATAAATGACTCCGACAAGGCTAATAGGGCGGAGATCCCGAAACTCTTCCACAACGTCTTTTTTAGGGATTAAGGCCACAAAAGTACTGTTGATGCTCGGAGGAAGGATAGCCGTCGAGGCAAACTCGATGATCGCTGCACATATCTCATCTTTAATCACAACCCAATTATGTTTAACAAACTCAAGCGTAAAACCATCTGGACCGGGAGATTTATTCCCGGCACAGAATTTTACGGTCTGCCAGATTTCCTCTTACAGATAGGAGCCAATAACCGATAAGAGTCTTCCGTCGTGATGGAATTAAACTGAAGAAGACAGGGAAACGGACGAGTCGGAAGAGGATCAGCATAAAGGGTGGAATAAAAAGAGACTGCAGCCGCTTTTATCTCAGCTTGACCCTCCACAATCGAACCATTAAAAGTGATACTTTCAATACTGTTCCATCGTCTTTTAGCGTTGGCCACACGATGGAAAAATCTCGTGTTACGGTCTCCGTGACTGAGCCAATTCTCCTTGGCCTTCTGATGCCAGCAGATTTCTTCATACTTCCAAAGTCGATCCAAATCACATTTCAACTCGATGCGACGACGAACCTCGTCTTCGGATAAGCCCGCTGTTTCGTCTCGACCATCCAGCTGGTCGATCTCCAACAGATTACCCTCAATTTGGGTTTGAACCCTCTTGAACACAGAAATGTTCCAAATCTTCAGGTGATGTTTAAGGGCTTTGAGCTTCTTACTCAAAGCTAACAGTTTACTATCAAAACAAAAGGTTGCCTCCAAAAGACCTCCAGATAGCCTTTGAAATTATCGTGAGCAAGCCACATGTTCTCGAATTTCCAAGGCCTCAAGATATTAGGCAACGTACCACAAGACAGAAGGAGAGGCCGGTGATCAGAGCAAGCACGAGGTTTGGCAATAAGATTGCAACCTGGAAAGTGAAGATCCCAGTCTGAAGAGATGAAAGCACGGTCGATACGAGTTTGGGTCGGAGAGACGCGAAGATTCGACCATGTGAAAGAGGCTCCTCGGAGGGGCAATTCAATAAGACCTAAGTCCTCGAGCCAGTCGTTGAACCATCTAGCCTCAGTCCTGTTATGAGAAAGACTTGACGAGTCCTCCAGAGAACGAATAAGGTTGAAATCGCCTATAAAACAGAACGGGAGATCCCACCAGTCCGCGAAGCTCCGAAGTTCATCAAGAAACACAGCCTTTTGAGAGTGATCGCAGGGGCCGTAAACGTTGATAAGAGCCCAGCAGAAGAGATCCGCCCGAGAGCTTAGGATAGTGACGAGAGAGAAGTTTCCGATCCATTCACCTTCAATCTCAAAATCAGAATCCAACCAACCAGTTACTAAACCACCTGCCGAGCCTGAAGCGGGTTTATAGGCCCATCTCCAGTCAGGAACAGTACAGAGACCTCGCATAATCGATTCATCCAACACATCCAATTTTGTTTCTTGCAGGCAGAAAATTGAGAGCTTCATATCCTTCAGACGTTGTTTAATACGGAAACGTTTGTCGCTGGACCCCAAACCTCGAACGTTCCAGGAGAGAACGTTAAAATTCATAACTCGAAGAAGGGGAGACACATCTTACCGGACGAGAGGTTCGCGGTCCTGATCTCAGTGCCTCTGGGCTGAAATCTAAACGGCGCAATTCCATGTCCTTGCGAGACGCGGGGCTGAAGAAGAACCTCGTGAAGAGACACTCTCACAAGTCTCGATTGCCGCAAGAGCACCTTTAATTCTGCAACCTTGGAGTTCAAGGCCGAAAAGATTGGCGGACTTCCACACAGATTCTGAGAGGGTGGAAGAGACTTGTTCCGGAGAGTGATTAATACCCACAACGTCTTTGCCCATAGAAATTGTAGCTAAGGAAGAAGAAGAGAAATCCCCCTCCGTAATTGACAAGGGCTCCATTGAAGGTTGAAAAGAGTCGCAGGAAGAAGATAAAAGATGAAGAGAATACCCTGACTCCAACTCTGGAGCGCAGCAAACATCAGCAGAGGAAGGATCTGGAGAGAGAAAATTAAAAGGCAAATCAACCCAACCTAATTTGTGGAGAGGAGTTTGGCCGCCGTGGGAAATTGATGAAGATATCTTAACCACTGGGCCCGAAGAGGGGCAAAGGAGAAGCCCAAACTGAAGCCCAGAGGAGGAGGACTGGGACCATAAATTCAAGCCTTCTTCAGATAGGTAAAACGAGTTGGAGAGGCAAAGTTCGTCGTTACCATTAAGTCTAAAACCAACGAAATTGCAGCTTGGCCGAGGTGGGGAAGGAGCTGTCATTGTCAGAGCATTAAATGGCTCAGCAACATTTGACGCGACATCGACAGCTGAGAGAGAACTAATGTCTTCATCGGTCAGTGTCACAGATTGAACAAACTGATCGGAGCATACTCTATCAACTGCAAAAGGCGGCCTAGGGAGGAGAGACGATTTTCCTTTGCTTCGCCAGCCATTGACAAGCGCCGAGGAAGCTGGAAGTGAACCAGAGATAGGAAGGCCTTCTCGGTCGATACTAACAGGGAAAACCGTGTCCTTAAAGCATAATGGGACCTCGTCCGGTAAAGCTCCGGTCATCTTCACTTTCAGACGGACAGAAGAGAGTGAGTCACAGTATTCAAAATCCAGGAATTTTCCACATGCTTCGCCCAGCTGTCGGAAAAGGTCCGTAGACCGCAAATGCAACGGTATACCTCTAGCTGTAACCCAGACAATATCATCGTTGATGAGAACATGGGAGCGACCGGCCATCGGAATCCATTTATCTAGTAGCAGAGGATGTCCTTCAAAAGTCCACCTATTAATAGCCAGAATTCTATCGACTTTTGTCTTCGAGCCACAAGACAATAGCCAGAGCCCATCTCCGAGTTTGTGCAAGGAAGAATTGAGAGGGATACCCCAGTTCCGTAGAGCCCAACGGCGGAAAGAGACCCAATTCACAGTCTCGTGGTGGGAGAACCGAAAGATCACGCAACCCTCCAAGAAAAGCATCCTGTCCTTAATCCCTTCGTCTTCTACCTTAATTCCCATAACTCCGTCAAAAGGGAACTCGACACACCTCCCTTGTGATGAGAAACAAGGTCCAGAGACTGCTTGGGCATAAGATTTTGGTAGGGTACCTCCTGACGGCAGGGGCAAAATCGAGACCGGAGGTGGCGGAGGAGAGGGAACCAGGAAGATTGCAATCCAACCCTGTAACGAATGCAACAACCCAGACCAACCACCAGTGGCTGGGTCCGCGGGATGACAACGTAAAAAACCTTCCCATTAGAACATTTCTCTGCAATTTTTATCCGGCTGCCGTCCGAGGTCAAAAACGATGAAGCTGAGACAGTGCGACGATCTGAGAGAAAAGAACAGGAAGAAGGAAGCACCCAACTATTCATTGAAGCAACCTGCAAAATACCTTCAAGCCAAAGAAGAGAAGAGCGATCAAGGAAAATGAAATGCGAGACCAAACCCTTGGAGACCGATAACCTGCAAACCGAGCCAAACCGGCCATCCGAGGAGTCACAGGCGATCTGCGAATCCTTAATCTGGTACGAACGGCGAGAACAATCCGATGACGACCCCCCCCCCCAAAGACCTCACCACCTTAAACCTACCCCCGACTCTCTAGAAGCCCTAGCACGACCTCTCTCATTTGAGAGCACCCTCACTTTCTCTCTCATCCCTCTCTCTACTTCCTAAGGTTGAGTTTTATTCAACAGCGTTTTGGCTCGTTTATCATTTCTCAATATTTTTTGTTTCTACTTTGCATTATTTCAAACATGTACCTTATCATCTTTGAATTAACCCGATCATTTACGTTGATGTTCTCCTTCATCATTCGACTAAAACACAAATCGACCTTCTGTCACTTCTATAAATCACTAAAACAACAAATTCGATCTAGTTCAAGTAGTCCATTTGGTTGTGGGGTTAGTACATATGTTTAACAAGATTTAATTAAGATTTCTCTGACGATAAATCTTGTGCCTAGATTTTTTTTTTTTTTCACAAATGATAATATAATCTATATGACTTATTTTAGAGTTGAATGTTACTTTCAATTAAAGGGGAAAAATCCAAATGATTAAATAAGTAAATACCTAATAAATAAATTGACGTTTAACTATATGTTATTAGTTAATTTTATTGTTTCACACAGATGGTGGAGGATGATGGTGATCAGTTGTGCGTGACAGTGAAGGATATGGTGAATAACCTGAGATTGGCCGTACTCGATCACTTCACGTGATACACATGCATGCATGTTGACTTCCCTAAACACCAATAATTGATTGTTAATTACTACTGTTATATTTTATTTTATTTTTAAAAGAGAAACTGACAAGGTGGCTGTAATATCCGCTTATCCAATCAAGTTTAGCATTCAAATTATTTATTTCCGGGTCTAGATCAGATGTGATTAATATCAAATTTTTAATATCAGATCATATAAATTGTGTGTATAAATACGTGTATTTGTGTATATAAAATAACTGTGGATTTGATATTGCTGCTTCTAATTATGATTCATGCAGAGGGGCGGATTCAGGATTGAATCATGCACTGAGCCGAAATTGAAGGACAAATTTTTCAAATCGCGACAACAAATTTGAATAACATAAAAAGTCTTCAAATCTATACCTAGTACCTACAACTTCAATTGTACACGATGATTTTTTAATTTTGAAAATTCATATATTATTGAATCTCTATCTAGCTTTCTAGCGTAATCCCTCTCAATAAACATCATCAAAGTATCAGCTAGAAACCCATCAGCCATGTTGCTCCATATATCCGTCTTAACGAATTCGAAAATGCACTGAGCCGAATTCAAAATACCCAAAAATATATACTCGATTTTCAAGGACGGGACCGAAAGAGGGGTGAGCCGGGGCTCACCCGGGCACCCCCTTAGATCCGCCCCTGGATTCATGTAGCTTTTTTATGTTAAGATGTGAATAAATAGTATATAAAGATATAATCTTTAAGTGGAATGGTGTAATTTTTCAAGCTTGGTTAATTCTTAAGTAGAATACAAATAAATTTATTCATGGAAAAGTATCACAAAATGAGCGACTTTGTTAGCTAAACAACAAATCGTCTCAATCGATCACTAGTTCCTAAAAAGAAATGTGTTGGATTTGAAGACCCGTGATTCGAATGTCTCCTCATTTTGCTCCTTCATATCCATTCCATCAATAGTTCACAAAAAATAAGGTATTTTCACCTAAATAAATAAATTAATTAATTAAATTATTTACACAAATAAATACGTTTTCAAACTATATAAAAAATAAATATTTTTGACTAGATTTTAGACGAATTCGCCAAAAAAATAGCCCACAAAATGGGCGAATTGGCCCAAAGTAAGTGGCAAAGGCAAGTTTGATTTTATTTGATCAAATTCCTTATGTTAATTAGTCACCCGATTTTTAAAATTTACAAAATGATCACTAGTCTATATAATTTTGTAAAATAATCATTGAAGTTTGAATTTCAATAATGAGTTTGACCGTGTTACGATAATCGTAACTAAATTGAATTAAATCCTTACTTGTGAGCTTGTCGCTAATTAATTCTTTAAGAAGTTAATGAGCCAAACTCAACAAATTAATTCATTAAATAATTTAACTTTTTTATTTATTTAGGTGAAAAGGCCAAAAATAAACTTCATTAACTATGTTGTGTTTCCTAATTCATCAGTATGGGCCCCAGAAAAACAAATCCATCAAAGCCCAATTCTTAAATTTAGTCCAGCCCACATGGCTTCATCTTTTTCGATCTTCCATTTTTCTCCGTGGTTCTGCTTCTGCAGAACTCAATTCCTTCCCATCTGTTCTCGATTTCGGTTTTTGACGGCAAATCTAGGGTTTTAATCCTGGGGTTTCTTCTTCTTCTTCTCAGGTATCTTCCTCCCCTGCTTTCTACTATATCCGTATATCTAATTTCGCGGTTAATTTGGCTTTCAATTCAGCTGTGATGTTCTTCGTTCGATATGCTGTTTGTACTGCTTCATTGCTGAATCCTACATCTAAGGTAGTAGATTCTCCAAGAATACGCAGAATCGACTAACTAGAGTTCTCTTGTTAACTCTGCTTGATACGCTGTTTTCGAATTGTGAATTATGCTGTATTTGTATTTTGCTAGCTCCTGTTATTGATCGTAAATCTCTCTCTGCTTCCTACGATGTTTCTGAATCAGGGTTTATGGAGTTTGATGAGTAAGCAGTATTCAAGAGAGAAACCAGCTTCGTTTGTCCCAGTCAGTTAGAAGATGCATCCTCCATTGACGTTACATAGGCATCCTATGTGTGCTGAAGTGAGTTCTGATCCAACTTCCTGAAAGCTTTTTGCATCGATTTATCGAATTTACGGTCCAATTCAATACTTGCTTTTCTAGAATTTTTACATTTCTACTTAATCATAGCATTTCGTTTCCGAGTAAGTAGTAACCATGACTAGATCAATGTTGATGAATTACAATTTCAACCATTGGCTTCGAGTACTAGATTTATTGTACTTAATCTTTGAATTTGTTCTGATCCAACGTGGATTACGTAACTATGTAAGTTGTGTCTGATGCAGCAGATGCTTCATTTAAGGGGTTTATTGAGTTAGAGAACCTGGGTAGCATAGACATGTATGTTTGCTAAACAAGGGTGATCACCTTCCGAGGACAGATTTAGATTCTCGTATCGGCTTTCATTTTAATTATAGAAGATTGTTTTGGTCGGGATTGAAAATCTCTCTAGGAAGTTTGACGTTTCAGAACTTATGGATGTCAAGAGATGCCCTTTATTTATCCCTTATCACTGTCCTGTCCTCACCTTCTATGTGTGAACAGATCAGCTGTTGTTGATTTGCTGAATTTGATGCTAAAATACTGTGCAGATTATAGAGGAGTTCCAGAAGTGTCATTCAGACCATCCTTACGGGAAATTCTTTGGTGACTGTACAGAACTCAAGATCAAGCTAGACCGCTGTTTCCGTCAGGAGGTGATAATCACCTAACGACATTGTCTGTTTCGTGGTTCTTTCTTTCCCCTGCGTCTTCTTACACTTATGTTCATTAATTTCATACAGAAATCAGTGAAGCGGAAGGCGAATTTCGAAGAGAGTAAGAAACTGAAAGAGAGACTGCAAGCTATGAGGAAAGAAGCTGCAGCTGCTGAAAAGAGCATGCCAGCTTAAGCTAATGGTTTGTGTATGATAGATAATTGAATAATTGTGGGAAAAAATACAGACTTTTATTGTATTCCTCAAGTTATGTATTCTTTTTCTGTATAAATACAATTTATGTATTTTTTAGTTGATTTGAAATAATTAAAAATGGAGATTAGCTGGCTGAGATCATTAAAGCGTGCTCTTCTTTCCTAAACAAGTGTTTTGATTTCTCTGCTTTTGTTTGCTGATGTTTTGTTTTCTCTGCTTTTGGATGTATTTGGCTTCCATGGCTTCTTCCTGGTGCTCTCGTTTGAGTGCCCAGTGACTTTGGTATCTGTTCCCTTACTCTTTTGACGGACGGATTCAGTATATAATACACAAATTTAATCAAAAAAAAAAAAATATGCTATTCTTGGTAGGGTTTTGATCCAAATCTCCTTAGCATCGATTGTATATTTTAGTGCGTATTAGGAAAAATATTCATTTTCAACATATTTACAATTTATGATTATGATTTAATGTGGCAAAATAGCACGTTGCCCACTCTACTTTTTCAACTTAACAGATATCCTCCTATACTATAAATTTCTCTTTTTACCTTTTTTCCACTTCGCTCACTTTGCAGTTTAGGTTCTTTCGTTCCAATTTTTTTCTTCATGACGTTACTTAGTGTGCATTTTAAACACCATGTTAGCTCCAATAGCCATGTATTAGCTTACTAAGCGTTTTTTAATTGGGAATATAAATATATATAATTAGATATAATGAAATTGACGAATAAAACTTTTCATCAAAAAAAAAAAAAAAATTGACGAATAAAACATGTGGTTTTAAAATTCTTTGTATTTCACCGTACTCTGCGCGATACCTCCCCAATATATCTTCATGATCAACTATTCGTCTTCTACCTATGATATCTCTCTCTATCGATGTGTGGATGTGTACCCAGATTTAACGTTAATAAGACGATAATTGGAACGAAATTACCTAGAAGACTAAGTTGCCGAAGCAGGAGTGGGTAAGAAAAACGATTTATAGTATAGCGATCTATCTGTTAAATTGGCCAATTAGAGGAGAGAGAGTGCTATTTTTGTATCTTTACTATACAAAACACTGGGATATTATTGGTCATAAAAGTAATTTTTTTAGGTGGAATCATAAAAGAATAATAATTTTACGTACCACAACTTTTAAGAATTACTTTTACGTCATTATTTTTGAACTTATACATCATCTAATACTGGATTCCAAACATATTAGTGGAATCTGTCCATAGAGTATCTTATTAGAAGGTTCTAATTTTCCCCAAGATATAATATATAATAAAAGAGTAGGAGTTTGGTGCCTAACAGAAGAGAGTTGACGTTTCCATGGACGGTAATGAATGATAACAACACGGCTTCATCCCATAAGCTTCTTCAACACAGCTAGCTAAATAGAAGTTTCTAAATATCTTTATTATTGGGACACAGTTAGTTTTGGCTCCTAGTTCTATAGGGTTTGACCAGATATTGGTTCAGACTTTATGAGATAGAGCTAAACTGTAAATGCGTTTAAGCTGGCTGAATTGGGATGACCGACCTACTCCAAGCAAGGCATAATCAACAGGGTGTTTGACTAATTATGGTGTAAACCGACTTGATCACAGCTAGTTTTGAATAATACATATGAACTGTCAAGAACCGTTATATCCCAATAACTTGAGTTGTTAGGAAAGGGTTTTGAATGGATCATATATAGTGTTTACTAACATGAACATTGTACCTCACCTGGATTTGCTCAAAACTCTGATCACTTGGCTAATTTTTATATTACGGACCCCACTTTGTTAATGAACATTTATAAATTCCTGGCAAGTATGATGAGGTTAGTCTAGTGTTAATTAGTGTGGATATGGTGATTGCTCAACGTAGAAAGTAAGAGGGAAATAGAGATGTATCGAGCTCGTCTTTTTTTAGGTGGTCGCTTAAAAAGTTGGGAGGAGAAAAATATTTTGCGTTATGGTCATGAAGTTTCTAGAATGACTTGATCTAGCTCTCAGGTAGGGTAAGGTATCGGGCCTTACATAGTGGTGTTCGGAATTATCAAGCACATCATATAAAATATGCTTAGACAACGTAAGATAAAAAAAACAACAATATCATGAAACATTCATCGAAATATTTGTCGGCGCACACTATGTTTGTCTTCCTAATAAATATGCTTAACTCACATTACAATTACAATTTACATATCGGTGAATTGAAACCTGTAAATCCAACTGCTCACACGTTACAGTCTACATATATGAAGACATGTTGCGTCACCTCTTAACTCAACAAGAATACATAATCAAACAAATCTATCTCCATAATAATACATAAGAATATCGTTAAATAATGACCATCAATTTAACCATTAATATCACGGAACAAACCTCTAACAATCGCTAATATCACTTGTAACAAATCTATCACAATTAAGAATAACCCACCCAGTGATCAGTGGCCCTATTGTTCTTGGACTCACTTTGTGTTTACTAAAGAGAGTAAAAGGATCCTTCTTTGATGTTTCGTAGATGAACTACTACACAGCATTTTTCACGTTATTGATGGCTTTATTTAATTAATTTCACCTCCCAGAAAAATGGGGAGTCAGCATCTAACCAAAAAAAGGACAAAAATTAATTTCACAGACAATTCCTTTTATCATGATTGGTCAAACCCCCTATTTCAGAATAGTCAACATTCGGGTTCATATACAGACAAAAAAGAAGGTCGTCCGTCTCAAATATAGGACAACCACCCTCTATTGTCTTTTGTTTCTTGCAATTTTTCTCTAAGCTTCGAATTTGAATTGTTGATATTTGTGTTTTATTTTTTGTAATTTTGAGTATAAATAATAAATATGATTTAGATATTAAATTGTATATCATATATACATGATTTTTTTAATGAATTATAATGGTTTTCAAAGGTTTGTTATGTCCTTCATCCGCTACACATAAACTGGGTACCTAAAGACTTCCCGACAATTCCAATCCAAAGAAACCCTGGCTCATACGCGGGTCCTATTTCAATCTCAGGATTTATCCTTAATGGGCGATGGGATAGAAATTTACTCCGAGAACACTTTGCGGAGACTTCTATCTCCAAAATCCTTCAGATTCCTCTACCTTTGACCCCATTCCCCGACTCTCCAATCTGGCTCTTCTCGGAGTCTGGTGTGTATTCAACTTCGTCAGGGTATGCATTAGCGTTCCGGCAAAAAAAAACCAAAGAAACCTCGAAAAATTGTCGTACAGATACAGAGCGAGCCTATGTGGCTCTCAACCTGGGAGTTACCTGTGCAACCAAAACTTAAATTCTTTCTCTGGCGAATGTAACACAGAATTATCCCAACAAAGGATTGTTTGATTGACAGAAATATGGATGTACACCCGTCTTGCGCGGTGTGTCACCTTGCTGATGAGTCTCTTGAGCACTTATTGTTTGAATGTCCTATCTCTATGGCATTCTATCGTATGGCCCGGCTTACGCCCCCGCCTTTCATCAATACACACTTTGTGATCTACTGGAGATTTATTATCCAGAATCAAAGTAATCTTGCCCATGTTTGGATACTAGCACTATAAGAAATTGCATAATCAGGGACCGTGAAAAACGGTCCCAGAAAATGAAGAAACGGCCCCTGAAAGTCAATAAACGGTCTCCAAAAGTATTGGGGACCGTTTAACAAATTGGTCCCAGACTTCATGGTCCCAGATTGTATTGGGGACCGTAAATTGGTAGACGGTCCCAAAATATTTTTTGGGACCGTATGCTTATACGATCTTCCATTTTCAGTTTTTGGGACCGTGAATGTGTTGCTGCTGATTAGGGATGGTTTTTGGGAACACCGTCTTGAAAAATTGAAAAGTTACCGTTATAACAGTAGCTAATCACTTATTCGGGATGGTTTTTACGGTCTCGTATAATTATTCAATGACCGTTTTTACGGTCTTGAATAATAATTCGGGGACCGTTTTTACGGTCTTGAATAATAATTCAGGGACCATTTTTACAATCTTGAATAATGATTCAGGAACCATTTTTATGATCTCGAATAATGATTCAGGGATAGTTTTTATGGTTTCGAATGATCATTCAGCGTTCGTAACAATAACATATTGGATACCAAAGACAATTTAACAATCCTAATAATCATTCTACATATCCAACAATTTAATTCAACTTGACCTTGTACGTTCAAAAGTCAATTTAAAAGCGAGATAACAAGCACAAGATGTTCCTCTAGGACTGAGTTCAAACAATAGCAAAGTACACCTTCAGGCACAAGTTGAATTCACCTTCAGGCACAATTTAGAAGCTTCCTCTAGACCCTTCAGGCACAAGTTGAATTCATCAACAATAGCAAAGTACACCTTCCTCTGGACCCCTTCCTCTGCTCAATCTCTTGGTCTTCCCTCCTGCAGTAATGGACAGTCAAAATCACAACCATTAGGCAGAACTGGACAGGATATTTATATTAGAATCTTGTTCCTCATACAACACGTCTGCATTTGACCAATATTGATAAATTATAATACAGTAGTGATTAGTCACTTTTCCCCTCCATTTGGGATTTACAAATCACAAGATATCACCAAACAAACCTCCTTCTGGGAACCCCATCTAATATGACAACAAACCTCCTTCTGGGAACCCCATCTAGTAATATACATACCCCTCATCATCATCGGAATCATAGGTTTCTTTCAAACCAGTAACTTTCTTTCTCATACAACTACCAACAACTGCACAACTTGATCTAGATATACCAGACTCGGATTACTCAAGAGCAAAAGCATAGATATACATACCTATAGGTTTGAAGGTACTGCTGCTCAGATGGTAAGTTGAGATCTGTGTTCTTCCTACAACAGATGATCTCAAGAACCAGCACTCCGAAGCTGTAGATGTCTGCCTTCTCCGACAACTCCCCTCTGATTGCATATTCAGGAGCTGTGTATCCCCTGGCAGAACAACAAACAGACCGAAATTGTATTAGCGGGAAGGGAAAAGGACTCAATACAGTTAGGCAAGACAAAAGCTTACAGAGTTCCAGCAAATGTGGTGCTCAGATAAGCCTAATCTTCAGGAAAGAACCTCGCCAGCCCGAAATCACTGATCCGCGGCTGGTACTTGTCATCCAGAAGAACATTGCTTGCCTTAATGTCTCTGTGAACAATTCTCAGCGGCGAATCTTCGTGCAGGTACTGCAGGCCACGAGCGATTCCTAGTATTATCTGGAACCTTGTGTTCCAATCCATGAACTGGTTGTTGTTCCCTGGGAATCAACTTCCACTATTTCATCATCAAACTTCGTACAGGCAAAAACACTACAAGAAACTGTGTAGTTAACAACGGCATAAATCCGCTGTTAAAATAATTTAACAGCGGCCACACGCCGCTGCTAAATTGTCCAATGCTAAACAAATTTAACAGCGGCCAAAAGTGGCCGCGGTTAAACAACACGGCCGCTGTTAATTTATTTCAGTTTAACAGCGGCCGGATGGCCGCTGTTAAATTATTTCTTCTGAAAAAAAAATTTAGCCGGAGCTCCGGCCTAGCCAGAACTCCAGCGGCACCCAGCAGAAATCCGGCGGCACCCAGTAGAAATCCGGCGACACCCAGCAGAAATCCGGCGGCCTAGCCAAACAGATTCAGCTCGTTCATCCACATAATCCGTCGTTGTACCCATCTCCGGAGCAGAAGAAGAATGAAGAGGAAGAGGAAAATGAAGAATGATGAAGAAGAAGATGAGCGGAACAGAAGAAGAATGAAGAGGAAGAGGAAAATGAAGAATGATGAAGAAGAAGATGAGCGGAAAGAAGAAGAAGGAAGAGGAAGTGGAAAAGGAATAAGGAAGAAGAAGAAGATCGGTGGAAAGAAGAAGGAGGAAGAGGAAGAGGAAAAAGAAGAAGAGGATCGGCGGACAGAAGAAGGAGGAAGAGGAAGAGGAAAAAGAAGAAGAGGATCGGCGGGAAATAGAAGAAGGAAGAAGAAGAAGATCGGCGGAAAGAAGAAGGAAGAGGAGAATGAGAATGATCGACAATCCGTGTGAGAAAAAACCAGCCAATCAGATTGCATTATTTTAACAGCGGCCACTTGGCCGCTGTTAAATTTTTCTGACCGCTGTTAAACTGTTCGACAATCCGTGTGAGATAAAACCAACCAATCAGATTGCATTATTTTAACAGCGGCCACGGCCGCTGTTAAATTATTCCGACGCTGTTAAAATGTTCAATTTAACAGCGGCTTCGAAGCCGCTGTTAAATTTCCGCTGTCATATTAATTTAACAGCGGCCATTTAGTGGCCGCTGCTAAGCTTCCGCCGTTAAATGGACATTTTCTTGTAGTGAAACAAGAGGCAACACGATCATTGAACTTATCGGTTGTACTGGTTAAACTACGTATTAGATGTTAATGGCATGCTTCTCTCATCGTTAGATTCACTAGTTCGATAACCAATACAGTTCCCAAAGTACTGATTGTTGTTCCCTGGGAATCAACTTCTTTTAATTGTTATTGTCTTTCTACCAGCTGTAGAGATTAGATTATGCTATACGATTATATAACTTAACTGTAGGCTTCCTTAAAGAATTTGATTCTGGAATTTGGCCTAAGGTAGCCTACCAATTCCAGCCATGGGAAGTAACATTTAAATTAGAACTAAAAGACAATCACAAGAATTTTGCCCTGTGGAAGCCTGGGAAACAGTCCAATCAATTTAAGAAATAAAAAATAAAGAGAATTGTTAAAAGATACAAGCTAGGAAACATTTAGTCGAATTTAATATCAAGAGAAATCTGGTATGTAATTCAGACCTATAGGTATGTATACCTATAGTTTGAAATCTCTAGATCAGTAGAGCTGGGTATGTAATTAGTGACATCAACAACAAAACCAAACCAACAGAGAAAGGTAATTCTCATGAAAAACAAATTGTATGGTGTAGATAAAACTTAGACAGAAAAGTGAGGAGAGGACAGCCAAATGAGCAATCTATAGTTGCATCAAAATCCATGAAAACAACTTAAAGTTGGACATGAAAACAACAGAGGAAAAAGGTGTCTTTCACTTAAGCAGCCAAAAGCTTAAAAAGGAAATAATTAAGGGTCATGGAGAAACAGAGAAATGGATGGAACAGAGAATCAGAGAGAGAGACCTGAGATCAGAGGAGGGCAGAAGGTGAAGTTGCAGACTCCAAAACAGAGAGGGTTTGTTTGTTGGTGGGTTTTGATTAGGTGTTGGGACTAGAAGGGAGAAGATCACAGTTCATGTGATATTAGCATGAAAATAGAGTGAGTCTCTCTGAAACACAGATTGATAGATAGACAATCTAGTTTAGATTATAACTATCTAGCTTAGATTAGATTGAGTGGATTATCCAAACACAATCAAAGTGTTTTGTATATTGTTATTATATGGAATAATCTGCCCCCAAAACTCAAATGTACTGGACAAGACTCATTTTGGAGATACAGCTTCTCTTCTCAGTAGTATGCTAGATGATATTATAAATAAGAAAGAGTATGAGATGATTCTCTTTTATCAGTTATCAGCGGCAGATAAAATCAATTTATGTTTAAGCAATCGAAGCCACCAAGTGTGAGACAATTACCCATGTAACTGTTTGGGGAGGAGCTTGTGTGTGGAGGATGCAAATTTTAATGAGGAGCAGTGTCGGTAAATCAGTCACATAAATAACCTATAAATCACTATGGACATTGCAAGGAGACACATCAGTTATCACAAAGAACATCTGTTAATTTAGGGAATATGAAATCCATATGGAACTATTCTAAACAAAGGAAAAGGCTAGAACTAACAGCTTTTAGACTATGAAATGCAAGTTACAGTGTCTCAATTGAGGCTTCTGATTCACCTACAACACCATTCATCTACCATTCTAATAATAGCAAAGGAAAAAAGGACAAGCAAGCATACTGAATTAAGAAAATTAAGTAACTAGAGATCATTAACGCGTATAATTCAACTTATAATTCAGTGTTAACTAGAGATCATTAACATTGACTACTGCTCATAATTTCTAATCATGGAGATCTATGTATCCGCAGAAAATGCAGTACAACTAATCATTCATGAAAAACAAAATACAAGCACATGGGTTCTAAGCTTAATTAGATGCAGATCACAATCTGATAATCTGTCCACATGGCTCACGGATTCACTATCAACTTCTGTTCTTAATTCTCTCCTATTTTAACTACATATTCTTATCATCGACCAACGTTGTCTCCTAGTCTTGTTTTTTTTTCTTCTCATTCTCTATATCAAGTTGACACAGTACTAATCTGCATTTATCTTCTTTCCTGTAACCGACAGGCACCAACTATATTCTTCTTGGCCATGATACACTAGAAATGAAATGCCCTAAGTACAGGGAAATCATATGAACTAATGAATTTTTTAAGGTAAAGTATGAGCCAACTGATTAGTTCAGAAGCCATGTAAGGATGAGTTTCTTGACATTATAGTGCGTAACATTTGAAAATGAAAAAACTAAGCGCGATCAACGGACATTAAAACCTCTAATTCAAAAAACGGATAGGATCTTAATTATATTTCAACTCCACCATTATACGTGTTAATGTGCTTTATCTTAATAACCAAACAGAACATAGTTTGTACCATTCACTGCAATTATATTCTGATAGTAGGGTACATTGAAATCATATAGCAAGAGAGTGGGGACTGAGGTACCTTAATCTGGTTGAGCTGGATTGAAATCCTTGGCAAAACCTAATTTCTTCCTTAGATCCAAATTGAAAAACGCCTAGAAACTGAATCATTTAACTAAGATGTTGGAATTGAAGTTAGCTAGGTTGAAAGGGAAGTTATAACAGAGAAGAAGATGAAGAAATTGCCATTGAAATAAAGATTCATAGTGGTGCTGAGAATCCTAATCGTGGACCTAACCTGGCTTCTCCGTCAAAATGATGAATCCTAATCGTGGTGCTGAGAATTCTCTTCGCACCGCCTCTGCTCTCTGAAATAAATTTCATGATCAGTTCCATAAAGTTCTCTTCGACGGCAGCGGCAAATAATCTCTGATATAAGGCAGCAGCAGAGAAAGAGCAAGGACTCTTTCCTCTGGCAGTCTTCCTATCGCCTCTGCCTTAAGCCACTGTACAGAACATCAAACAAAACAATTAGGTCAGAGGAGAATTTGATTTATTCGCAACCCAGCGGAAGTGATGACGAGGAGGAAGAGGAAGAAGCGCTGTGAGGGAATCGAATGATGCCTCGAGAGTCTAAACGGAAGTAGGAGAAGCGAGTGCAGAAGTTGTTTGAACGAGGTGTGGCAGTTGGAAGAGCCTTACCTTTGGAATCAACGGCAGAGAAGAGAAGAATCAGTACACCGGCGGCAGAGAAGAGATTGGAAGCATCGGGAAAGAATCGTGGGGTCTAAGGGAAATAATTTTTTTTTTGTTTTTTTCTGACAAATAGCGGCAAATATATTATTTCCGCGCCATGCTATGAGGTGATTGGGGACCGGATTGATTTTTATTTATTTAATTTTTATTTATTAATGGTATGATTAGGGGACTGTGTATTAATTAAATCAAGGATCGTTATTAATTACGATGGTCCAAAAATTCCAGCCCATTGTAATTTGGGACCATTTTTAAGTTACGATCCCTAATAAATACAAAACGGTCTCAAATAGTGCAATTTCTTGTAGTGTAGCCTGGTGGAGGGTTTGGAAGGGAAGAAACCATGTCGTTTTTAACCATGCTCAATACTCTATAGAATCTCTTTTCCGACAGTTTGCTTCCCACCTCTGCGAGCTGCCACTTTTTTGTCAACCCTCTCTCCCAAACCACCCTCCTTCCTCTCTAGCCCCTGTTCCACGTCAACCCTGCTGGATTCCACCACGCCCGCAACGGCTAAAGATAAATGTAGATGGTGCGGTCCAGGCTCCCTTTGGTGGCTCCACAGGTTGGGTACTTCGTGCACCCACAGGCATGGTACTTCATGCTGTAGGGACTCCTTATCCAGGTATCACAGATCCTTTCATTCTTGAATTACTTGCGTGTAGGGATGCAGTTTCTTGGTGTGTCTCTTCTGGCCTATTTCAGGTAGACTTCGAAGGCGATGCAGAGATGGTTTCAAAGGCAGTTAGTGAGCAGGAAAATTTGCGAGCTCAGGGTGGGATCATTGTCCAAGAGGTCACCCGTCTCCTGGCTTCAAGTCCAACCTTCAAGCTGCTCTCGGTCCGCCGCTCAGCTAACAGAGCCGCCCACTCAGTGGCGCGTATGGCTCTTAGATATCTCCCAGGGGTGTTACCGGTAGTCCTCACTCCCTGGGCAGATTATAGTTGATTTACTGCTTACTGCCTTGATTCTCCTCGCGGAACTATCTTCGTAAAAAAAAAAAAAGGCAACTGTACTCATAATATTTTGAACACTTGGGCAACTCGGTTTGTGGGCTGGGTTTATTTCCTTTATGTCTTCGGCTGTAATTGTCTGGTTTAGGCTGTTTAGTTTTGAGACATCTTCCTCTGTTCCCTCAGGGGAGTTGGGCACACTTTCTCTTTAAGTTATATATATATACACAATTCAGATCAAAAAAAATATTTTGAACACTTGGGTTAAAACTTAAAATTCATAGGATTCTATTATTTATTTTAAAACTTAAAATTTACAAAAACCTAGTAATTATTAATTTATTACATAAATAAATATTGTATAATTTCGTACTTCATACCTGGAAATATTATATATTCATAAGACCTCATCATAAAAATATTTTTTAGTAGGTATTTAATGATCAATTCGTGCTTGATTAACAATGTTGGGGATACTATAGTTATTGTACTCACATCACATCCATGTGTAATGGTTTTCAGGTTTATGATCCACGCACGAAAATAGCTGGTAAACAATCAAAATTTTCCCTAGTTGGCATCCTCTAACTTGAACTAAATCAATAAAATTTTATTTTATTTTTACTTAATGGAGAATCAACTCTAATCATCTACTCAGGTGGCGAGCTTCATCATCATGCAGCTTGTGAAATAAATAAGTCTTTTGAGCTATAGAATGGACAACATTGTTGACAGATGGACAAACCACATGAGAACGCAACAAATGTGTAAACACGAGGAAATCAACTATCTCCACAATGATGGTGCATGTCATCTAGAACTCTCATATCCACTTATCTCAGTACTTAGTCTCCTTCTATTAAGACTTCGAATCAAAATCAATGTGCATGGTGCAATGCTTAGGATTTGGTGTTGTGACGGCATTAGTGGTCCAATCGTTTGATGATGCTCTCTTTCTCGCATTAGATCCATCATTAGTTCATTATTACTACCATGGCCTTGTAGATCATTTTGCTATGTAGTTGCCGCTTACTTTAATGGATATTTGTGTCTTTGGTATTCGTGTGTGACATGTTGAGATCTTAATGGTGATGTTAAACGGTAAAATTGTTAGACAAACACTTGAGTAAGAATTTTAATGTTCAAACACAACAAATTACGAGATTTCCATCGTCAAGTTAGAACCCATTGACTCATTGATGCCGATCTCTTAATGTTAACACCTGGCGGACAAAAGCTTCAGGGGCATCGACCAACCAATTCAGAGGCGATGTTTTCTTTTGTTGTCTTATGTCTCCTTGTTTTCAACAGAACCCAAAACCAGTTTCACACACGTGCGCTAAAGAACTTCGTTGAATTTCCAAACCCCACACACAAAGCAGTCAGAATAATGCTTTTAAATAAATAAATTAAAAACTATTCGATGCGCGTTTCCCTACGCGCCAAATCACCCAAATCTTCCTATAAAATCGGATTCAAATCTGTCTTCATCCCTTCTTCTTCAGCTTCTTCTTCTCTTCTCACCTAATCACCTCTCATCAATCAAAGTCTTCTCTCCCAATTTCACAGGTGCGTTTACTTTACTTTACTTACAAGCTTACAGGCTTACATCTCCCATTTTCCTGGCGAAAATCTCTCCTTTTTCTTCATTTTCCTGGAAAAATACACACACCCATGTCGATTTCTTCAGAGTTTCTGTGAATTCGGACATGGGTTTTGCAGTTCATGCCACTGAATTGAAGACCCAGTTCTTGTTTTTGTTCAATTTGAACTTACGAGTGGATGATTTTGTATTTCAGGGTTTGTAGACGTTGCTGAAAGACAGAGGCCTGATTTTTCAGCTTTTCTTCAACTGAAATTATGCAGTCGGAGTGGTTGCCTGAGTTGGTAAGTGTGTGTTCATCAAAAGAAAAGAAAATGGGGATGAAATGAAATGAAATGATTCATTTTATTTGATTAGAGTCTGTGCTCTGTAGCTAAGGAATTTCGGTTCGTTGACTGTGGCCAAGCAGGGAATGGAGGATCCAGCTTTCAATTACCAGTACCAATCACCTTTCAGCTTCTCCCTAGACGACTTGGATTTCGACCACTCGTTTCCGCCCGCCAACTGTTCGACGAAATTCCCCAACGAGACTGTTAATAACAATCCTCCTCTAATCATGCCGCAGACTTCTCAGTCCAGTGTCGATCCTCGCTACCAAGTCTCCGATAGACCTTCCAAGATTCCGAAAACGAACAGCAATTCATCAAGAGCTTCTCCTCCTTCTTCGTCATCTTCACCATACTCGTGCATTATCTCATTCGACAGCTCTAGCAGCAGTGATTCAGTTCCTGTTCCACAAAAGCCTCCTCGTTCTTATTCAGCTGTTAAGCCTGAGTATCCATCGATCGAGGACGGTCAGTATGGTTCAGTGTTTAATAATAATGGTGGACATGGAACTAAGAGACCTGCAGCTGCAATGAGTAGAAGTCCTGTTAGTGCACAGGATCATGTGATGGCTGAGAGGAAGCGTCGCGAGAAGCTCAGCGAGAGGTTCATTGCTCTCTCAGCTGTTGTCCCTGGCCTCAAAAAGGTATATTGCTTGAATCGAAACTAGTTGACTTCAAAGAACATCATTCCAATAACTCGGGTTGTTGGGAGAGATTCATAATTTGTTTATAAAAATTCTGTAGCACACGACTCTCAAACAAAAGTTCACTTTCAAGTTTGTGCAGATCTACAAAGGCTTGTTCAAGTGAAATGGTTGTATTGGGCTAACATGATTTTATGTTAGAAATCAAGATCTTTCAGTCTAATGATGTGATATCATGTGGAGAATCGTTGCATCTCAATAACTCAAGTTATTGGGATGTAAAAAGCCTTTGACCGAGAGATTATAGCTTCAAATCATGTTAGCTCCAATACAATCATTTCACTTGCACGAGATTTGGTGGACTGTACAACTTTAATGACCTTTGAGGAGTGCGTTAAAGAATATTATATAAATCAATTTAATATAGAAATAAAACTCATTCCCATTTCTAAGAGATGGTATGCTGATTTGGTTGCAATTTGTGCAGATGGACAAGGCATCCGTTCTGGGAGATGCTATCAAGTACCTTAAGCAACTTCAGGAACGAGCCAAGACACTCGAGGAACAAGTGAACAAGAAGACAATAGAATCAGTAGTCTACGTGAAGAAGTCTCGTGTCTACAACCTCGACGACGAGCTGTCCTCAACAGACGAGAACTCCGATGGCTCATCAAACCAATCCCAGCTCCCAGAGATCGAAGCTAGAGTCTCCGGTAAAGATGTCATGATTCGAATCCACTGCGAGAAACACAAAGGATGCCTTCCAAAGCTACTCTCTGAGATAGAAAAGCTCCACCTCAATGTCATGAACAGCAATGTCTTGCCATTTGGGAGCTCCACACTTGACATAACAGTCGTTGCTCAGGTACCATTTGGGAACTAACTATATATGTCTGTGTCGATAAGTAGAAGATGTCGGTCTTTAAGATTCGAACACCCTATTGAACTTCTTTGTCGCTTGTTTATCTGCAGATGGACTATGATTTCTCTGCTACCACGGTTGATCTTGTGAGGAACCTAAGAAGGGTTCTGAAATAGATCAGCATATCTATAGCCACCAACTATCAAAGGCTGCTGCTGAGGTTTTTTGCCATTGTTCATCAAAGATGGATCCTTTTTGGGTATTGGGTTAAAACCCATATCTTCTTTTTGCCTGGTTGAGTCATCTAATCAGGTTTAATGATCCAAAGGGTTGATGAAGAATGGAATTTCCTGCAGTAAAATAATTTGAGTTCTTGAGGGGGGGGGGGGGGGGGGGGGGGGGGGGGGGGGGGGGGGGGGGGGGGGGGGGGGGGGCTATTTCTTCTTTTTTTACTGAGAGTTCTGTGATTTTTCTCTCTGTTGTTGTATTTTTACCCCCTTTTTTACTGTTGTTATTGTTTTACCCTTTGGTTGGCTGGCTGGTTGGTGGTGGAAGCTATTTTTCTTATTTTAGTATTTAATTTTTCTAATGTATTTTTTTGTCGTCTGGTGTAGTTGGGCTGTTATGTGTATTTGTTTTTCCACTCCAGATTGTTGTTATAGATTATTGGCTTTATAATAAGAAGAGTTCTCAGTTGTAGCTTATCTGTGATTATCAATTTTATATGAATGATTATGTTTGTTTATTATTAATCAAGATTTTGATTGATTCTTATCCCAATCTTGAATTATTGTAAGGGTTGATAGTATTGATATATCATAAAATCAAATGGCATAGCATAGTAACAGAAGATAAAACAAAATGAACAATAATGGATAAATTGTGTTAGTGATGAACATGTTCAACTCAACTTTGACCATATAGTTCTTCGCAAACTAAATTTGACTATCTAGTCCTAATCTAACATCTTATGATTATTTACAACTTTACAAAAGTGTTGGTGAGTACTCTCACTCTTTCCCAACGATAGTCGGCTAGTTGCATAACAATAAATAAATCCAACTACATATGTATGTTATTTAGAAACGTATGGTGGTACCCTCTCTCACTTGCAATATGTAATCATATCACAACTTCTCTCAACTGGGTGGTTGACAAATTGTCAGGTTTATGTTGATGACTCCCAAACAGTGTCCATCTGCGTCAAACTATATATAGCATGCCTCGTACAACTGCTTGTTTGGTCTTGGAAATAACAGAGTCGCTATTGAAGTTGAGAGAGATGGAGTCCATGAGATATTCGTTGTCGCCTTGGTAGGTTGACCAAAAGTGATTGACTAGTTCAATATATATCAGTACCTCCTCAACGGTATGAGCATATGATACATTGTGATAGTAAATCATGAATGATGAATTGCTTAGTAAATATAGTTTCATTCCTAATCTTCCAAAGACACTAGCATGCAATTTTTTTTTTGGCATAGACAACTCCTCAAGGAGACACCAAGACAGCTGGCAAGAAAAAGAATGAACATCAAGTCTCAACCTAGTAAGTCAAGTCTATCTCCATGACCACTGGGAGGTTACACAGGGTCATACGAGTCATGTAATGGGCGGCCCTGTTACCTGAACGGCGAACCGTGTGTGGAAGCGCCAAGCTGAAACCCCTTTTTGCAGCTGGAAAACTTCTTCTACTACTATAGACCTTCCTGAATTCAAAGCAATCTGTCCAACCAACAATCTCGCCATGTGTGCTATTTTTCCACTAGAATTTACTTTTTATGAATTCTATAGAAATTTTTCTAAGGTAAATAATTTGTTGTTTCCATTTGGTCGGTTTGTTGGTGATGTGCTATTTTCCATATTTTACTAGTTAATTTTCAATGTATTTTTGTTGTTTGGTGTATTTGTTTTTCCACTCCTCATCTATGAAATATTATGCTTATTTATCATTAATTTTGATTTTGATTGATTCACACCCAATCTCTAATTATTTTAAGCAATGTATTAAATATTAAATATAGCTTGCCTTTTGATTTTATAGTACAAGTAATTTGTCACTTTCAGTTGTTATAACATATAACATTATTTCCCTACTCCGAAGAAAATGGAAGTCAATTATCAAGGCTCTAAAGTTAATTTGTAGAAAATATAAAATTCATCCACTGGGAATTAATTTTAATTTCTTTTTGAGAAGTTGTACAACTCATGATTCACGTGGTTGAAGATTTTGGAAATTGACTGATGGTGATAATAACATATAATATATGGTAACAAATGTAAAGAGATAAGTATGATTGGCTATTGGTCCGAGTCGTTATCATAGTTGATATCTAGTTCTTTCTCTGTTGTAGGTTTGGGTTCACGTAATAATCATCTTAAATTGTCTTTCTGATAGTAAAATATACATCATACTTATACTCGTTGATTTAAAAAATTTGGACAATAGTTATATCCATAAAAGACTTAATTTTTAATATTAAAATAATAAAATTATTATTTTATTAATATTTTAGCTGACTAGGATGTGTGACTCAGCTGCCACGTCATCACTTAACAGAAAATTTGGACGGAATTGACGGAAATACCATTTCGAGATTTTCTGAAACGCTAATGACTGAAATGAAATTTTTGAAACGATGTGTACCAAAATGAAATTTCGTTCAAACGTTAAGTACCAATAAAGTTAACAACTCGTTCCGATGATGACACACAAGCAGGTGTAACCGGTATATTGCACCATAGCCTGTATATATATATATGTATAAATTGAAGCACATATATATTGAGATTAATACACCTTTTTGCCCCTGTACTATGCAAAGTTAACAAACATGCCCCTTTACTATTTTCTAACTGATTTAACACCCTCTACTTTGAAAAGTTTAACAAATATGCCCATACATTTATCTTTTCATCTATTTTTCGTTTAATGAGTTGATTATATGTGCTACTTCATATTATTTGTACACCTTATCGTTGATTGGAATGTTAACAATCCAAAATTATGTAAATTAGAAAGAAAAAGTAATACCACAAAAATACATTTGTACATAATAGTGATTCTAATGCTTTTCCCTTTTCTTTTCTTTTTAATTTAAATATTTTCACCTTGTGGACATCCCGATCAGTGATGTTGTATATAAATAATATGACATAGCATGTATAATCAACTTATTAGACGAAAAATAGATGAAAAGATAAATGTAGGGGCATATTTGTTAAACTTTTCAAAGTAGAGGGTGTTAAATCAGTTAGAAAATAGTAAATGGGCATGTTTGTTAACTTTGCATAGTACAGGGGCAAAATGGTGTATTGAAACAAGTCATTTTCAAGCTGCCAACGAGGGATGACCTCAGGTAAACAACTACACCAAAAGCTGTTAATGACCAATAATAATCGTTTTTATGGAACAAATTCTAATGATTAACTGAATAATTTCCATTTTTAATTTCCCCTTTGTAATAAATAAAAATACAAGTTGTAAATGTATATATGCATGTCCTAATCATTGACAATACACTAACAAAATAGGAGGAATTCGTGCTTAATTAGTTGACAGAATAATAGAGATATAATTACGTAATTAATTACACTAATCATACCCTACAAAAGATTATGTGATCTTCAAATAATTTCTTTTTAGATGTTTATCCTTTAAATTATTTGTAAAAATCCAGATTATATTTGTTATATGTTCATAGAAAAAAAGCAGAACTTTGTTTGGCAAACATTAGGGGAAATATTGTATATTCTCTGTTCACCATTAAACAAGTCTAAAAAATGATAAGCAGATTACATGTAATTTGGTACATAAGATTTGGATTAGAGATAATAATAAAACGAATACATTAGGTAAGGATCGTTCTATACCACCATACGATTTTATTTTTGGGTTCCGTCCCAAAATGCCTCTTACTTGTATAATTGGTGGACACTTTTAATCTAGGCAAATCTGTCCCGATTTGCCGATTTGGTGCTTGAAATGTTACCCCAACTTTAAAGATACGAGTTGCCAAAAAGTTAATATCGTGATTGCCATCATGATAAAAATGGGAAATGAAAATCTCGCAATCACGAGATAATATTGAATTGAACTTTACATCGATACAGTGACGAAAATGAAATGCAAATGCTTGAATGCATATATACTCTTTAATGCCTTCTGTTACAAGTTAAATACAAATCTTGAATACCTTGTCTTACAAGTTAAATACGAATCTGTCACAAAAAAAAAAAAAAAACTCAATTAATGTCAAGTGAAACCTTAATCGATAGATTATAAATTCAAATCATAGAAACACTGATAATCTGTCTCATAAAGTAATGTCAAAAGTTAGAAAAAAGGTATTATTAAGATATGAAAGATGATAGTGGTGCTCTTAATCGGTATTAAGATATGAAATATGAAATGGCATTCATAATTAAAAAAATTCAAACACAGCCTGTTTGAGTGTTTGTTGCCAAGACTAATTTGGAGTTTCTAGAAACATTTATATATATGAAAAGGCACATAGATGTATCTCATTAACTTGAGTTGTTGGGAGAGTATTCTTAATGAATCTTATATTATTTACTAATACGTCCCCCCTCAAACGACAGCTCTCAGAAGAGCTAAGGTTTGCACAACTTCGATAAGACTTATGCAACGGACTGGAGGCTACAGAGACTTCGATAAGCCTTTATACACAGATTGGTGGTTACCGGGATTCGAAACCTTAATCTCAGTGGTGAAGCCAGGAGGAGTCTACCCCTAGGCTCGGGCCCAAGGCCCCCTGGACTCGAATAGCTAAAATATATGTATTTTTTCGTACAAAAATATATTCGGCTAATATATGTTATGTATTGAGCTCAGGGTCTACTAAGATCCTGGCTTCGCCACTGCTTGACTTCATGTTGGTCAAAGGCTCTAATACGAACCATTATTTTTAGTTGTAATAACATTGAAAATAGTGTTTATATGAAAGGTTTGAGTTTGGCAAGAGGTTGTGTCATTATGAGTTTATAATTTGTCACTCTCATTATTAGTCTATGGAAGCATGAACAATATAGTTGACTCGTTTACATTCACATGGGCAGAATTAAGGAGAGTCTTAGGCTTCTCCTTTTTCGTTACTAATCATACATAAATTTCGATGTTGTATATATTTATAATCTTTTCGATTTAAAATCCAACTGCATCACATTCCAATCCAAAATTTGGCCCCACGTTCTGTTCCAATCCTAGTTCCACCATTAAACGTAGCAAATATCCTTTTCCAACAATGGATCCGAATCTACAACTCTAATTAGTAACTTACATGTGATTTCTTCAGGTCATGTCACAGCGCATCAGGACATGGGTAATTATGTACACTATTAAGGAGGCACTAATAGTTATACATGTGACCAAATTGTTGATGTTAGCTTGTTCCGAGATGTTTATGGTCACTACTTGACACATATAGCATGAACCTGTGATTGTACTCGCTCACTAGGATTAAATTAAGCCAGGATTTATTTTTTTTTTTTTTTTGAAGAAGCCAGGATTAAATTGAGAGGTGTTGTGATGGGGCTACAAATTACTTGAGATCATAAAGAAATAGAGAATACTAAAGGGTACAAGTGCAATTAGATTCACGCAATCCAAGTACTATTGTTGGGGAGGTGAGATCACACATCAACACCCTTCTGAGATCGTCAACTTCCACGACCTATTCAATATTGAATAGTTGAAGTTTTACATATTTATCGGAAAAACAACCTGACAGTTGTATGCTCATCAACTCTATTTATTATATTTCTGATCTTGTATTATCCCATCATACCAAAAAGGCATTATATTAACCAAAGTTGTAAGCTTCTCATGATCTCATCGTTCATCAATTGTATCACGAAAGAAAAGATATGGAATATCAGAATATGGAATCATTTACGTACAATCAAACCTTATACTTAAAACTCTTGATTAGGACACATAATTAATTGTGAAAAGGTTCCACCGTCCAACACAGTCAAAGATGAGAAGCAACCAACCGTTGAATTTTTGGAACCAAACCTTTTTTCACTTCTTATGTTATGTGTGTCGTTTTCCTAGTGTGGGAAAGCCCCATTTCTTGATTATATGAATATCTCGCTTAATTATACTAGTTATTTCAAACCATATGTCAATTCTTGATTCTCGAGCTAGCTAATCATCATCCACATTTCTAATTAAGATGCCAATCATTGAGCCTCCAAATTGGTCGGCTAATATGGCCAATCCACACTTTTCTATGTCTTTCAAACCGAGGATTGATAAATTTTTTGATTTGAGTGGATATCTAGCTATGGTGAATACATAATTATCTTTCGACCGGTCTCCTACGGGCAAAAGAATTATAAGGTTCATCATAGAATCCATATTGGCTCAAACTTATAACTTTAGGATTATAAGCATTGCGTCAAATACTATCGAGCTATAAATTAAGTTTTGTGGTTACCTTGATCTCGCTCAATTGATTTAAGTTCTAGTAGTAAGTTTAGTAATCACTATATGCAATAAAGTTTAGGACTCACTCTTAATCGAATTATGAGGGAAATAAATAAAAAAATCTTATGAAAAGATGTTATATTCACGCAAGTACATCGAATAGCATTATTCAACCCTTCAAGAGGGACAACACCTAAATAAGTAACGTCAATAAATGTAATTGTCTAGCTAGCACAAGAGTAGTCGTTCATAAGAGGATAATGAGTTTTATTTAAGGTTATGTCATGTTCTAGATTCATCGTATATTAAGTATTATATGTGTCTAATGACGATTTTCATGATTTTAATTATTTTAACAATAGATCCACCTTCTCCAAAATGACAAAGTGGTCGAAGTAAAAGAGGAAAATGAGCGATTTTTAGTATAGGGGGCTATCAGTTAAGTTGGCAAAGTAGAGGGAGACAAAATGCTATTTTCCCTTCTTCTTTTTTGACAATACTGAAGTAATAGATCGCAGCCCACTAGTAGCTCTTTTATCGAATATCAATTGGGCCGCTCATCTTTTCCAAAATAACAAATAAGACCACTAATCTGAATATGTGGGCTTCCAAATGCATGAAAGTTGCGGGCTTTTTCATATTCAATGAAATCTATGGCCCACATAAGCAGAATAACGTGTTTAAATTTAGGGTTGGAAGACAAGCCAACCCATTTGAAATAAATACACATTTTATTATGGGGTCAAAAAGGCCTAATACCCTCAGATAGCACCAACTATTGCGTAATTCCCAGAATATACACACCGTATTGGAAAATACTCAAATAGCTCAACCTATCGACCGCCAAATTTCATCGTAGCACGCCGTGATGTTCCGTCCAATATTTGACGGAATGTTTGGCTGATGTGGCAATAGCGTCCAGCTGGCATAAATATATGTCCATGTGTACCAATTTTGATGACGCATCCTATGGATTCTACTGATGTGGAAATTAGAATTTCAAAATTTTGAATTATCTTCCAATTAAGCCCTTTACGTTTCCCGGTGAATGTTCAACCCTCTCTCTTCCGCAATCCACATTCATCTTCTCCTCTGATGTGCCCACCCCTGTGCCTTTTCTCCCAATCGTCGTTGTTTCAGCTCAGTGACAACTGCCATTCATCTGTTCCAAAGAAGAAGAACACTCTCTGCTAGATGGGAATCCAGATCTGTACGGAGGGCGTTGGATCTGAATCCGGAGGAGCATCCTTAGTTGGGTACTCGCTGGCGGCGGCTCTGGTCCACCGCTACTATGCGAATGTATGGGACGAGAGTGGAGCACCTGACAACAGCTTGCTGGAGGAGAGGGTGGGTAATTTTCGAATCGAGGGGTGGCGCTCGGAGACGGCGGCAACAAAGGAGTCGTGGAGTACCTCTAAGCTGTGATTCCACCGTCGATTTCGTCACCGATTGGGATGCCGAGGTATCAGAACAAGGAAGGGAGATTGGTTACGGAAGTCGTGTTGTTTTCTCCTCCTCGGAACGGCGCCAGATTCAGATAGTGTGATACGACCTACTACCCATCCATTGTCCTTGTTTCCTTCTTTCCCTTATCCAAACTAGGTTGCCAATAGTTACCTCTTCGAATTCCATAACTGCGAACCAAAAACGTAGATGAGAATGGAAGGTAAAGTTTATGAATTAGTTCTAATTTCTAGTTACATAATAGAAAGTAAAGTTTATGAAGATATATGAATGGGCTTAGTGGTACAGGAGGAAGGTATGTTACGGCGGTGGCGATCGTGACAATAACCTGAGGATTCGGGAAGTAGGCAAGATTTCAGATTTGTGAAGTTTACGGTGGCGGCGAGATCGTGCTAGTGGAGCTGGTGTGAATGAGAATTTTCAATTTTTATTTTTGAAATTCTAATTTTCACGTCAACAGAATCCATAGGATGCGTCATCAAAATTGGTACACATGGACATATATTTATGCCAACTGGGCGCTATTGTCACAGCAGCCAAACATTCCGTCAAATATTGGACGGAACATCACGGCGTGCTACGATGAAACTTAGCGGTCGATAGGTTGAGCTATTTGAGTATTTTCCAATACGGTGTGTATATTCTGGGGATTACGCAATAGTTGGTGCTATCTGAGGGTATTAGGCCGGTCAAAAACATTTCGATACGATACTTGCACAAAATGAGTAGAATAGGTAACGGCTAACTTGTTCTACTTATTATACTCAAATTCACTCGTCCTAAAATATGTGGATTGAATAATCAAAGTCCACGGGATGAGTTTGATTGGTGATGGGCTTAAGCCCAATAAACCGATTCGGCCCAGGCGCTCAAGAGCCTAACAGTCAGGCGTCTTGGATTTGTCTCTAGGCGATTTGGACCCTACGTGAGCCAATGGTTAAGATCATTCTTAAATTGAGTCACCAATTCATCAACAACAGGCTCGGAGTGGTAGCTAGGCCCTACTAGAAAGTAGCTAGGCACCGAACTACTAACCCTACTAGAATCCCGGCTTCGCCACTAACTCCGAGACGCTTCTAGACTTGATGGGTGCTTTTACTCACTCCAACCAGCAACCTTCCAGGTTGAATCTTCATTGCTTTGACCACATGTGGACGGAACAATTGGGTTAGATAATGAATGAAAATCTGGTTGAGTACTTTTTGTAAATTGAATTAACGTGTATAATAATTAACATGTATAACATATACCCATCAGTCATCGGGATTATGGTTAACCAACGAGTACTGAATCCAGATCATGATTCCTAGTTTGTTGTGGGTATCCCAAACTATATAATACGTTTATACATGCATATGAACACATTCGTACATATACATCTATACACTCAAAATCCACACAAATTCAAAATTTTGATCGTGAGCTAGTAGTTGGGTGCCGACCAGCATCATGAAAGTAGCTATGGCCAGCAGGCTGAGCATCATCTTGAGAGAAAACTGACTAGACAATAATATGCACTTGTTTTGAGATAGGAAACTGTCCAAATAGGAAACTGAAGTTGCTACCGACAAGCTTAAGGTGGGCACCATTTTTGGATGGGCCTATTTATCAAAAGCATATGGTATTTTTTTTAAAACTCAATGACAAAGGCATTGCGTCAAACAAGCCAGGACAGTGACATTTGAGGCCACCCTATCACAAATTGCTTCTTACATGTTTCAAAAAAACATACCCACAAGATTATATATTACATATGTATTTCATCTTGTTGGTTGGTTTGGGTGTAGCAATAAGTGATTGTATTCGAAGGATTGATTAGGTGTGGTGTTGAGTGAGATCTTTCTTGCTGTTGCGTAGTTACGTTGTAGAGCTCAAATGTGTATTTAATGTTTTCAGTGAAAAATCTATTAAGGGGTTTCTCTTGGGCCACGGTCTAACCTGTCTTTGAGTCTAGAGCAATGGAAGTTATTAGATTCTTTTAGACTTTTGGATGTTTTTCTCGATATTGTTTCAAATTTGGTATAGTGTATTTTTTCAAATTGACTCATGACGTAATTATGGTCCAATACTTTCGTTTGGTATAGGGGATTAAGAATTAGAGGAAGTATCAGAATTGAAGAATGGTGGAAAAGTGTTTGTTAAAAGTTGGAGGATGTTAAATTATTTTGTGTGGTATGTATATTTGATATAGAAAACAGTAGGGGGAAACAGTGGGACCATCAAATTTGTTTGGAGGAAGTCGGTATTTATGATAAAAGTAGAAATTATGAGAATACACATTATGGAGGCAATAGAAACTCTGGTTATCAAAAATACACAAAACTTAGGTTTGTTAGACAGTAAAAAACAAGGATATCTCAAAATACATGGTTTTGAACATACACAACTGGATTTCCCCCATACCAAACGACAAGCTATATTGAATCTGCCGATGGATGTTTTCTTGACAGTAGTACCTCGCAAGACGCGAAGAAGAAAGGTAGTAAGAGTAGCAAATAGGTTATGGGCTTGTTCATATATAAATTATGAGAAACAAAGAAGTATCAGAGAAATTGTCCTAATTAGATGTGTGGTTATAGTGTATGGTGTGTAGGATAGGTAAAATGGCATTTGATGTCCTAATTAATGATTGGGTGGATTACCTTTTTATTCATAGTATCTCAAAATTCGGCCCATGTTAACATGTGTTGCTTCTAAATTGATGACCCTTGAATGACGAGATCCTGATTGCCGGAACTTGAAAGGTAGAGATCAAGGTTGAAAATTGGTGTAGTTGTAGTTAACCGTATCGATTAATGTGGTTAACCGCACCACATTTTATTCAAAATTGCATCACAATTTTATGCGGTTAACCACTACCCACGTTGTGGCTATGCGGTGGGGTTAGTACTGGTTAACCACATTACCAAAATGCGCAAAAAAAAAAATCAATAAAGTACCCTATTGAAATTGTCAATATCCACTCAAAATTTTAGCCATTAAAAACATAATGAAGTCAACTAATAGTCTAAAACGATTTAGGATTTGATATAAGTCATAAAACTTGGTTTCTGAATTCTATTAATCATATTAGAGTTGGAATTTCAGAGTCGTGAACATTTGGTTGATTATCAATATTTCATGTGTGATTCAAGGAAACAAAATATTTAGACACTATGATGTATTTTAACCAGGGCCGTGTAATGAATTTCAGAGGCCCTATTCCAAAATTGTGGTATGGTCATATTAGAAATGGTAATATATACTCATTATACTTCTATCAATATAACCCGACATGATATCAATATAAATATTTGGACATAAATGATATATTTATATACAAATAATAAAATTATATTAATATCATATCAATATAATAGAGACCAAAATGATAATAAAAATAAAAAAACATAAAATAAAACACAAACAATGTTAGTTAATAAACTATTAGCTTTATTTCATTTTTTCAAAGCAAATGATCGAACTCTTGTCTATCCAAAGGCAAAACAAAAGCTAAGCCACTAGACATACACTACATTAATGTATACTTTTGCATAGTTTCTTTATGATACATTTATCATATTTCTACTAACTCGAAAATTTGGAGACCCTATGTCGTAGGGCAGGCCAGCACACCCTATTGGGCGGCCCTGATTTTAACTCCTTTACGTAACAAATCCTAGTAGTTTAATTAGTTTGATTACACGAGATATTGCCAATCAAAACTCGGTGTATGTTTTTAAGTGGGTTGAGTTTTTCCAATTACTTGTGATTACCATATCAATTTATAGTTAAACACTTATAACCACGTTTTTTGAAATAATATGATTATCTAACCAATTTCCGATCCCTCCGATTCGTAACCAGTGAACCAGTGGCGGGTTGAGCCCATGCAACCTTAATTAGTAATAAACTAATTATGTGGGCTGATATGCTATTTTTCAACTCTAATCTTTAATCTATTCAATGCCATCAATGAATTATTAGCACATTTAATGCGGTAATAAAGTAGAGCTTACTACAATAATTATTTTCAGAACTCATCGCTTAGATTCTATTCATGCGTATATATTTTAACTTTTAACTTTTACCTAAATTAACCTTCCTTTTTGTTGATCTTATCCTTTGCCTATAATTTCTTTCTAACTTTTTAAGGGATATGAAATTGTTTGTTCGTGTTAAGCATTAAGAGCAATTATTTCACCACATAAAAAAATAAAATTTTAATATAAAATTTTAAATTGAAAGAAAAAAAAAATTTGTGTGGCAGTTGATGTGACATCTATTTGACCGATAAAATGAGTGTGGCTAGATTTTTATAAATTGAAAGGAAAAAAAAATATTGTTATTAACGGTATTAAATATTTAGAATTTGTTGGCTAGATTTATCATCATTTCCAAAGGTTTGGCAAAAAAAATGGCATCAATATAGCACTGACTAGATTTGAGATATTCGTGAAGGATTTGTCTAGATTAGTGCATTAGTCCTATAATTTGTATCAAAATAAGAACTAGAGAAATATGTACAGATTCACACCCTCCCTTCAAACCTTAATCACATTATATACCTAGTATTATTAATTGATTTCCTACAAGGCCATTATTTTTAAAATAACTATTAAATTTGGGTTATGTTAATCATATCTTAAGCTATTGTTAAGAAAATAACAGCACACTAAACCTTATAATTCGTATGATTTGTTGCCATGCGATGACACACAAACATTGATATCCTAATTTTATTTAATCAAAGTTGCTATCATACTTAAGTAATCTGAAAATGATGCCAATTTCATTCACACAAACCATATGAAGTGATTAATTATTAATTCATACTTTATTGAACTTCCCTGACCATTTGAGTACTAAACTATTACTCAATTGCATTCTGAAAGATAGGCATGCAAGCCAAGCAACATTACAAAATCATTAATCAATACTTATCCAATAAAATTAATTAATTAAGGATATCATTAATATTTAATAGTTGGCACACAAAATGGTTAGCCAAATGAGTCTTGGATTTTTCGAGTAAAATAACATTTGTTACTCATACAGTCAAATGCGACGGAGAAAATCAATGGTTAAAACAGATACTTAAGGCAAAGTAACTACTGTTAGGGGTCGTTTGTGTTCAAGAAATGGTTCGAGGAAAATTGAAATAGTTAGAGAATTGAGATAGCTAAGATTTGAGAATTCTTGTCTATTTCGAAAATAGATTATTTGTATGGGTGAATGTAAGAGATTCTTGGACCGAGAAAAATAAAAATAAATAAAAGAATATGACAAAGACCAAAATGCTCCAACTTTAATCCCTACTTACCCAGTAACGAGGACATTTTTGCCATCTCATTTGAATTCACCCTAGAATTAGAATGTGAACATTTTCTACTTGTCATCAGAGAATTCAGAGGGGGTCTGAATTCTCGGATGGACCCACTCCGAGAATTCAATCCTAGGGCATTCTCCCGGGTTTTTTTTTTTTTTTTTTTGCAAAACAAACGGTAGATTTGCCCCAATTCTCCATCCCCTATAATTGGGGTCAATTCTAAATAGTTCTCACCTGTTAATTCTTGGACAAACACAAACGACCCTAGTTTAGACAATGGGTGAATATATAGTAAGAGCTTCCATAAATAGTTTAAAGCCTATAAATTTATTGAATTCACCTTATGCTCATTTGGCTGATTTCACTAAAATAAATAAATTAAAATAACTATTTACATAAATAAATAGCATACGAAACTATTTATTTTAATGGGTAAAAACGTCTAGGGCCCAGGCGAGATCGCCCAGACCCTAGGCGAGATCGCCCTGGCCCATTAAAAACCACCCGTGATTATATTTTTGACCTGTTTCAGAGTCAAGGGTCCGAAAATGGCCAAGGTTAAGGCGATCTCGCCTAGGGCCTGGGCGATCTAACGAGCCTTTAAATCTTGTTAGTTTCGGGTTTAGGTTCACCAAACGAAATTATTCAACTTCTAAAATGGAAGACCACCACACTTTGTCACGAGAATTCCGGATCCAAGTTTTCTGGGGGGGGCCGTATCGTCCAGGATTGGACCGGCTTATCCTACGAAGGGGGAAATAATGTCCGTCTGAAGATGACCAAGCGAGCGACCTATGATAGTGTGGTTACCGTGTTTCGGCGGAAAATGGATCTTGGAGCTGATCAGATAATCCAGTCCTTTGTTTGGAGAATGCCGATATACAGTTCTGAGGGAAATCTGTCGCATTTCGTTTCTAGGCCAATATCGGACGACAACGGTGTGCAAGTCATATACGACTTAGTTCAAGTCAACCCATTTTTCGAAGTTGCCGAGTTGTACGCCTTGATGGAAGAGGAGCCGTCTCAGTTCTCCGATTTCTCGGGGGTCATTCCAACTCAGATGGCGGATCAGAGCCAAACGTATGATGGGGAATACATGGCGACTAGTCATGTCGGTCCGGAGGAGGAGGAGGTTGATCAAGAGGGGTTGGCGCGAGATGAATATGTCACCACCGACGATTCGGGTGACGAAAGGAGCCATTGCTCGGCGGACGAAGGGAATCCTAATGTCGACGATGACATTGGCCAAACCGACGAGGAAGACGACGATGAAGAAGGGGCGAGTTTTCCCAATCCCATGGCAGGGGGCGAGATCGCCTAGGGGCCGGGCGAGATCGCCTATGGCCCGGACGAGATCGCCTATGGCACCGGGCGAGATCGCCTGGGGTCTTTATACCGCATTTAATCGGCGGTTGGGCCGATTTGAATCGGCTGGTTCGGAAAATCGATGGGTATAGGCGATCTCGCCTAGGGCTTGGGCGATCTCGCCTGGGCCCTGGACGTTTTTACCCATCGAAATAAATAGTTTCGTATGCTATTTATTTATTTTAATAGTTTCGTTGCTTTTGGAAGCTGGCTTCATCAAATCAAACCTTAGAGAAGAGAGAGTTTGATTACTATATCATTCATGTGTACATCAAACTCTGAATTAGCAGCATTACCAAAAGAAGCAAAAACCCTAGAAAATAATATGAAATTAGGGAGTCAGTTAAAAATCCTAATTTCAAATGAAATGGAAAGAGAGATCAGATGAGAGAATGAGAAAGAATGAAAGTGAATTTTCTTCTTAAGGGGTTTTTGTCGATTGGATCGATTCGGTTGGTTGGCCCAACTTGACCACAAAGGCTTTGAACACAAAGCATGTTTTAGTTTCACGGGTTTCTTTGTTCCAAAAATACGAAAGTGATGAATAGAGGATGATGATGAGAGTCAGAGAAGAAGAGATGGGAAATGAGAGCTGAGACACACGATTTTACGTGGTTGGAGATAAACCCTACTCCATGCCCAAGCAAGCTTAGGAATTAGGATATTCACTTTTTATTAAGAGGATTACAACAACCCTTGAGCAACACAACTCAAGTAACAACACTTTGTTCTACACTTCACCGGTAAACAAGGAACCAACCAACAGCTGCTGCAAACACTCATTTTTTTCCACCCGTTAATCAATCACAATCTGCTTCATTGATTTAAATAGGTTGAGAAGTAGCCGTCGAAGGAGGATTACTTGATTGATTCACTTTCCCAAATTTCTTTATTTGATTATTCCCACAAGATTACTGAAACAAGAACATATCAATTTTGCATAGAAATAAAAGCGAAACCTTGAGATTCATATGGATGATTCTTAAGGGGCTTTAGACTTATTCCAACATAATCTACCATTCTACTTTGTGCTCTAATAAAAATGGGGTGATCATCCTCGGTAATTATCTGTCTCTCTTCTTAGTTTCATATAAGTTTATTTCATTACACAACACTTACTAACTCTCATTTGAAATATTTGCAAGGTGTATAAGTCTGAAAGTCTATCTAATCACATGTCCAACAAGCGACACACAATAATATATAGGAAATTCACATTTTGGGTTAGAACACTAAAAATATATATAACGGTTGTTAAATCTAGGGATAGAATGACCGTTGATCGAAAAATAAATTATTTCAGAGAACATTTTCTTAGAAATACTAATAAGATTTTTCCTCAAATCAATTGCACTAGTGAGTTTATTAGACATAAGTACAGGATTTAGTATTTACCAACTTCAATAATTAGGCATAGCTCAATGTAAGTAGTGTTAATAATTTAGCTAATTGGAAGTCAATGTCATTAGCTCCTTTTTAATTGAGAAAGCAATCACTCATGAAGTACTATTAATTAATTAATCACATATATCTCTCTATACGTGTTAACAATTTAGTTGTCAATGTCATTAACAAGAGCTATAATTTATCATCTAAAACCTTAATAACACACCTCCAAGCTTCAACTCGCCCCATTAACATGACAAGTCTATCGAAAAAGTCTGTGAATCAATTAAATTTGGAAAATACAAACCTTAAGAATTTCATCTTTTATGGTCCACAAGACGGACATCAAGTGACTCCAAAAAATCTATATAAGGCTTGATATTTTTCAAATTCGACAATAGAATACTAGTACATCTGACACAACTTTAACTTTGTTATCCAAAATAGTTCCTCTAAATAGTCGTCTAAGCGGTAGTCCAAGATAAATACGACACTTCTTAAACTTTAACTTTAACTTTATTTAGATCAAAATATTCATTTTTAACAAATCACTAATCAAACACTCAAAAACCAGATCACGACCCAATTCTCATTCTTAAGACGGACCATTAAAATCTGAGTATCACATTGCAGGGAAGAAACAAGCACACATCATTTGAAAAATGGCATGGAAGAAACAAGGCCAATTATAACCCTAGCTTTCTCATGATTTGTTAGAAACAAGTGGGGATATTAATTAAAAGGATGGAGGTTGATAGTTACATTGTTCAGACATAATTAATTTTCAACAAAATTTGTCCCCATTTCAACATAATATTTTGATAGCTACATCCCAACAGTTTTTAATATCTATTATATTGTTTTTTTTTTTTTTTTTTTGTGTGCAAGTAGTCTGGGTTTTGATTACTCCTTGATGCTTTAGTGCATGAAATAATCTGTTTTTATTCGTGTCATTATCCCTTCTTTTTCACATTTTTATAGAATTTTTATGTTTTCATATGATTGGTACTAAACTTGGGATCTACTCCCCATTAAAAGTCCTTATATGAGGATACTGTTTACAGCCGTTGGATGATGATCCTAATCAAACTGCGGGAACCAGGTATGGACATAAGGGGAAAATAGGATAATTAATTCAAAGTGGAACCAAAATGAGAACTAAAAAAAGTCGTACCAATTAAGCAATTTACCTAATACCCATTTCATTTTAATTATTGGATCTCTATTATATAAATTAAGAGGGTAGATTAGTGTCCTTATATAAGGACACTTGAGGAGTCCTCGTATTAATAATGGCCACTAAACTTAGGTCAGTCATTCAGACTGTTAAAACCGTCACCTACCAATTTAATCAATTTTATCATTATATTGCTATTTGATCCGCCTAGTTGAACTGGTAGATTAATAAAAAGATTTAACTAGGAGTTGAGTTTGAGAGATCCTCAGTACGTTTTGGGCTCCTTGAGTGCGTTTTTTTGCAAGGCGGATGACAAGGGATCTAGTTAGAATGAGTAAGGGTGTATATGTGAGGTGAAAGTGTAGAATGAGTGGATAACAAATAAGTATTGGGAGGTTAACCTTTTAGTGAAGGCAGATGTTCGATCCACAACCCTTAGCGTGTAGTATCAAGTGTGTGGTCCCAGTATGTGTCGTATCTTTAGATGAATGGATGATTGGTATTTATAAGACCATCGTGGCATGGGTCGGTGCCCCACGTGTCACTCCCTTAATGGTATCTTAGTGAGGCTCGATCAAGGCTGTTGGATGGGGTCCTAGGCAGTAGGAGGTGGATGTCGTCAGGACCTGCATAGGGAATGTTTCTGACTAGACGTTGACAGGTCTTGAACAACACAAAGCAATTGGTGTCTGAGTAACAAGACGAATGATCTACTATTGAAGTAACTCGTGATGTTGATGAGTGTCTACCTACCCTTGACAGACATACGACAGGTCAAGACGGATAAACAATATGAGGCGACTCAACTTCTTGGTGGTGGCTGGTGGGTGAATGCTAGAAAGGAGGTTCGTGGCCGGGGGCCGGGCCATCATTATTATTTGTTTCTCACTGGTTCTTGAAATAAAATTTTAAGGCTGAGCTTTTAAATCTTTAATTTTTTTTTCTCTATGTTTTGCTGTTTTCTAGAAAAGAAGGCATTCGATCCAAAGATTAGATTAATCTGCCGCTTAATTAAATGAATTAATGAAGGGAAAGAGATAGTGGAGTAGTCCAAAGAGAAAGGAGACAAAGGGAACAGCAACCAAGGGAGGGGCATGGCCTCAATATATGTAGTAGCCTTAATAACGTGTTTTGTGGGATGTGAAATATGCTTTGGGGTTAGGGTTCCTTTGGACCATATCTCAAAGCTTTATCCTTCTTAGTTCCATGTGAACCAAAAATTGTTAAAAAATGTGTGAAAACTACTTAGGACCGGTCATGGGTATTCAGAATACGGGTACTCACCCGAAATTCGATTGATCTGGGCGGAGATTACCTGTTGACCGGGTAAAGTTGACGGGTGCGGGTAAACTCGATATCCAGTTAGAGTGGGAGACGGGTTTGAAGGTATATCTGCCCCAAACCCAACTCGATGGGTACCCAGTATGAAACGATATTATATAATTAGCCATAACATATCATCTATGTTTAACGGACCATAACAAATTTCTCCTTCAGTCATTTAGTTTTTCACTTCAACTCATTGATCGAGCAGTCTATCGTTTCCTCTCAAAACTCTAATCTCCTGAAAATCATAGCTCTCCATCTTGAAAATCTCTTTGCAATCCAGATAAAGTGAGATTTCGGGGCGAGGATAGTTTGGATTTTGTACCCGTTTAGTCTCGTTAGACGGTACGAGTAATACCCGTTTAATAAACGGGTGGATAGTGAATATGTGGTATCCGAGCCTACGGATACTCATTGTCAAGCCTAAAACTACTTCAACCATATAAATTATATTTGAATTTTAGTATTTGTAACGAGAATATATGAATTATCTTGACAAGTGTTTCAAAATTAAATAATTTATATCGGTATGATTTTGAAAACACCTCAGAAATTTTCGTGAGTCAACACTATGATACTCTTACTTTTGTGCGTGTCATTACTCATTACTATAGCATTTCGATTCATAAACGGGGGTTCAAATTTTCATTTTGAGGGAGTATGAATAAAGACATATTATTAAAAGATAATGAATTGATTTGGATAAATAAATTAATTTTGTAGAGATGTTGATTTTTTTTTTTTTTTGTGAAATATTCTGTTCTAAATCCAAATTTGAAGAACATTGAGCATATTTTTGTATTACAATAATAAGAAAATCTCAAGTAAACTTAATATAAAATAAAAAACAAATTCACAATCTATTTCACATCAAGTAATATGCGAAGTAACTCCCAAAATGGGAACAACTTATGGTGCTGAAGCCGCCTACTACGTGTAGATTCATTCAAACGCAACGATCCCACGTTTGAATGAATCTACACGTAGTAGGCGGCTTCAGCACCATTTTGATGCTGAAGTTTCAGCACTCTAATATTTTCCCCCGAAATGTGATTAGATTTAATGATTTTACTGTTTCGTTCATGAAAAAATTATACTCTAAATAGTATAATTTGCAATGAAGTATACAATTTTCAAACAAGTTAATGCTATTCACTATCATAGTGTCCACTTTATAGATAATGAAACCATGGCTATTTCACAATTGATGACATAGTGAAAACTTGGTCTCGAGTTGTTATGAGCTTATTCGTTCAACCTTTTCGGGAGATGCATTACTCAAATATCAAATGAGACGGAGTTAAATACCTATTTCTTCTTCTTTTTTATTCAGTGAATCGTAATCCGAGAAGACTCCCTCGCATTAATCGCATATTTAATCAACAACTTAGGGGTTGTTTGTATTAGAGATTTGGGGTGGGGATTTTGGGTGATTTGGGGCCAAAATCTCTTCCCTAGAGATTCAATAAAATCACTTGTTTGGGCTACAAAATTTTAGGGAGATTGAGAGAGATTTTAAATCTCTTTGGTGGGCCCATAGAGATTTGAGAGTGATTTTAAAATCACCACATAAAAGTAGAGATTTGGGAGTTTGGAGAGATTTGGGATTTGAGAGAGATTTGAGGCAAATTTACTAGTTGCCCTCAACTAATTCCCCTATTCACAATTTTAATGAAGGATATTTTTGACATTTGTAATATGAATGTAATTTTTAGTTTTAAATTTTTTGAATTTCTTTCCTCAATAATCTCTCAAATCACTTAACCAAACAATCTATTTTTTAAATAGCAAGGGGACCTCAATTCTCATGCTATTTCAAGTCTCTAGACATTTGAAATCTCCTCCTCCCAAATCACTCATCCAAACGACCCGTTAATATGAGGTCACTGAACCAAGACAATCGGATGATCAACAACCTAATTAACCCTATAATAATATATTTAAATCCGTCCTACACTAATCAAAACCTCCTACTTTAACAAATGGTTCATTTCATTATAAAATATCAATTTTTGCTTGTCTTTGTTTTCTACCGAATTAACTAGTGGTGGACTGCGTTTGACGAGTTGAGCAATATTTAAATAAAATAAATAAATAAATTTGGGCGCCATGCAGCCAGCTGGCAGCTTCAGAGCTAATATGATTGTGGTTTTCTTAGAGAAGTTGAATTGACGTTAATGACCCTTGAGACTAATACGAATCCTTTTAGGGGTCAAATGCTATAGTGATCCCTTGGATTTAGATATTTTACTAATGTGATCATCTGAATTAAAATTTGATCGATTAAGTAACCTAGATTTAACTATTGTAATAGACTCATAGTACATTACCTTTGACCCATTTATTTACAATATCCAACAAATATGTTGCATCAACATATCATCAAGTGACTACTCTGTGATATTAAACCTAATCACTTTACATGGTTCGATTCATGTCACATATTGACATTGGTAGAGCACTGCAGTTTCACGATTTCCAACAATCCTTGCCAATTGCAGTGTTTTGAGATTGTTCGGGTTTCAGAGGTATCTGTTGTTGTCGTCGTTTACCCGAAGTCGAATTCTGATGACTCATCGGACGGTGGGGAATTCGTTGGTGGGTTCCAGTGGAGGATGACGGAGAAGGGATGTTGACCGAGATTTATTTGGATTGGAAGGATAATGGGGAGTAGGGGGGGAGAGGGAGGGCTAACGGAGTTAAAAACACGTGTCAACCAAAATTGCGATTCAGTCACTTTCTTTCACAAATTTTCAATTGAGGCCTAACAATTTCCAAAACCACTATAGATTTGGGGTTTCGAATAGTTTATGAATTCTAACTATAATCCGTCATATTTTATCATTTTAAAAAACAATAACCCTTAAAACTTATATATATTACCAAATCAACCAAATTACAACTTAAATGACCACATTGACAGAAAATGAGAATTCAAGTGAGCAATTGATGCAAATGTTTTGTAGTAACGTTTGAAAGGGACGGTTCGTCTACTACCTGCAATTCCCATTAGCGTGAATGGGGGACCTACTTGCACGACAGTCGTCGGTTTCTTTGGATGTGGTCTTTTTGTGTTAAAGTTAACGGTGTTTGGTATTGTTGTGCATGATAGGTCAAGTAACCAAACCCGTCCTTATCCACACTCCCCATGCATGTTACCCTCATCTCTAAATCTTAACTTCCCCCCATCTTTCCATGCAATGCCAACCGGTTCGGTTCGAGATGAGTACTGAGATCGAGGTGGATATTCGAGTGTAGAATATGTGATGTGATGAGTATCGTCATTTGAAGCGAGTGATTCGCCAAATTTAGATTTGAAAACTCGTTTTCTGTATGAGATATGAGTATAATGTACTATAATATGGAAGAATTAAGTTATATCATGAAAAGACGGGTTAACTGGTGTGAGAACACTAGTAATTGTTCTCATATGAGAACATAGTTAATAACTATTAGATTAGGTACCAAGATCTAAAGGTTAAAATTAAAAGGGTAAATATGGAATTTTGGTATCTAATTAGGGTTTCTATTTTAACTACATATAGTCTCTCAGCCGCCTTTCAACCTTCTTATTCTTCATGCCGTCTCTTCTTCTTCTTCCTTTCTCCACCAACGCGCTCCAAATCATAAAGCCCCCTCCGGCCAGCCACCTCCCTTTGCCCTTCTTCTCTACCGCCAGCAACCATCGAACCAACAAAAGCCACACCAGCTTTCATCACCCACCCGCCATCTTCGCAGAATCAAGCCAACCGGTCCGTTCAACCTCCGCTCGACGCCTCCCTCACCGCCAGCCACCGAAGTCTCCTCCCTTCCCCTGTTCCGGCTTTAACCCATCGTCAACCTGAATCCATCCTCAAACGAACCAGCCCCTGCTCCACCCAGCAAATCAACATGAAGCCTCCTCTGTTTTGTTTTTTCAAATTTCCTAATTTTTTCCTCGATTTCCTTGTTCGAATTTGGTTTGGTTTGTGGATATTTGTTGGGGGTAGAGTCGGCGATAGAGACGCGAGTCATGACGGAGCCGAAGGTGGAGAAGGAGGTCGGTGCTCCGGCTGGCGAGAAGGAAGTCGGCGCAACGACCCGCGGTGGTGCTGAGGGTGCGATTCCGATAATCGTTTCGTGGTTCATCAGTTGTTTGTATTAGTGTTGTTCCGAATTTCATATGATTGTACGACATCTTGTTCCGAATTTAATATGCTGCTACCACATCTTGTTCCGAATTTCATATGTTGGTACCACATCTTGTTCCAATCTAGTATATTAGGTACAGAGTTAACAAATTTTGTTTCTTCTTCTTCTGTACCTACGGAGTCGAGTTAATAAATTTTGTTGATTTTGTGTTCCGATTTCACTGATTTTGGAACAAATTAAGTGTTTGTTTCAAAATTGGAGCTCTTTTGTGTCCCGATTTCACTGATTTGGAACAAATTTCTTGTTTGCCTATTGATTCCATCATGGATAATATACTAAAATGTGTACCTATTATCCCAATTAGTAACATAAATGTGTACCTATTGTAAGAATTAGGAACATAAATGTGTACCTATTATAAGAATTAGGAACATAAATGTGTACCTATTATAAGAATCAGGAACATAAATATGTACCTATTATAAGAATTAGGAACATGTTCGTGCGAGGAAGGTTTCACGCAAATGTAATACTAATAGGTATCATGTACCTAAACAATTTGCAGTAAAACTTGTAAATTCATGGTGAACATATGTAATTTAGGAAAACCATGTTGGAGAGAAGAATGTGGAGACAGAATCTCAAAAAAATCATGGGATATTAAGTATTATATGATTTAATTAATGAAATTATTAAAATTACAAAGATGTCCATGTATTTTAAGCCATTAGATTAGATTAAAAGAATAAAAGGTGGAGATTAGTGTTCTCATGGTGAGAACAAAATGGGTGTTCTCATACAAGATTTCCTGATGAACAGAATAAGTAAAAAATTAATCATAATTAATATGTTATAGTTATAAGTACAAGATAAAAAAAAATGTTAAAATTTAGTAGATAGCTAGATATTACTACCAATTTAAGTAAAAGAAGTCGGGAATGGGATGAATTGGGTGATTATAAATAAATAAGACTCGAGCCAACTTCATACCTATTATGAGTTACTTATTGTGTCTTCCGCGAAATAGACTAAAATTAGATTTCAAGTAGGTTGATAAGGTCCAAACTCACATACTTTAGTATGAGTCTAATTACTAACTAATTCAACATTGTAATGGTTGCACAATGGCAAACCCAGGGTGGCTTCTCATAACTTAGTTTCCTCATATGATCAGAAGAGACGATAATAAGTAAAAAGCCACATTGAACATTTAAGCTGACAAGGGGAGTTAACCGAAAAAAGTTAATAATAGAATGCATTTATTTGCTTTTGAAACGTATAAGATGCAAACCAAACAAATGGGTCATCTAATGCTAATTAATTATACACTAATTCATATCTCATCGTTTTTACCAACCCTAATCCAACAAAAACAACGAGAAAGTAAAAGTAAAAGATAATTTTTCATGATTAGGGTTAAAGAGAGGGATTAAACCATAGAAAATTACCAAATTCCGCGGGAGATTCTCAATGTGTCAGACTGTCAGTCAATAGGATTTGACCAAATAGCTATTATGATCTATTATTACTATTCTATTTACGATGCTTTAATTATGATAAATAAATAATTTCTCTTCCACTCTACTTTAAAAATCATTTTTTTACCCTTGTGTACACTTGGACTAAAAGACACAATTTTAAACCATTGAATTAATCAAAGTGGAGAAAAGGTTTGGTAAAATGAAAAATAAAATTACAAAAATAGGAAGAGCGTGCAATTAATTATATAAATAATGGATTGAGGATTTGAGATAACAAACTGGTAAAAGTTCTATGTAATTGACATACAAATTATAAATATAATTTTTACAATATGTTTATTATCAAGTAGATAACACCACTTTAACTCCTCATTCTATCTACGTAGACACATACATTGGCGGAGGGAAGTAAGGAAAAGGGTTCATAAAATATCATAGGGGTCGTTTGGTATGTGCTATTCGAGATAGCTAGCTATTAAGGGTTAATGAGATTTAAGGGTTTAATTGTTCAATATTCTTGTTTGTTTGGAGTGTTATTCACTAAAGGGTGATTTACATTAAAAATACCATCTTACCCTCAATTTTGTCCTTACCTACTATATAATCCATTCCCCTCTCCCTTTCCATGAGAACAAAAGTCCATATCTCAGAATTACAAATATGGATCATGGAAATAGGTTTACATAAGAGCAGCTTTGTCACTTGGGCTGCATCAATTGGGATTTAACATAACAGTAGAACATGCTACATCATTCAGTCTTAGAGATTACAGTAACCTATACACATGCACGCACAACCATTAGGCAACATATGCCATTTCACAGGAACGTGCATAAAACATATCCTTGCGTGGGTGCCACTGCTAGTGTCATAGACATGGACACCCGAACAATGTTTACCCTAAAATATACCAACCAAAGTTTACCCAAAACAACGACCCACCCTACACCTCTCCACATTTCTACCTTCACTCACGAACTACTCCAACACGGTGTGGATGAAGTCCTCCTTCATCTCGTCCGTGGGTAGCATGCAGAAAGTCTCCAAGTCCGTCGGATCCTTCATGAGAATCCGAATAGCTTTCAAACTCTGTCGATAGCTAATACCTGGCAGCTTCTTTATCTCATCGACCAATAACTCCCTTCTACTAGCCACATCGACTGGCAAACACCAGTTGTTGGTCAGACGCTCGATGTTAGTAGTAGTCTTGTCAATACTTGCCTGAAAGGTCTCCATCTGCTCGTGGATGGCAGCCAAGTAATTGTCCGTCATTTGCTGGCGCGAACGTTTAGTGCCGGAGGAAGTTCCCTTGCCCTTATCAGTGGGGGTCCTTTGTTGCAGTATCTTCCTCGACGTCCTATAACCCTTCGGCGTTCATATCGTACCCCTGATTGATGAAGTCCTCCATCATCGGGGTTGTCTCAGCAGCGTAGGTGTCGAAGGTGGTCGATGACTGTCGAAGTTGACCCTCCAATCTAGATGCCGCATCGGCAGGAGTCATGCTCTCAGTCCCGTCAGCTCGGTTAACCTCAAAGATCTTACAAAGCTCATCCCACATATGCAGCTTCGTGTTGTTCATTCCAGCAGCAAGTTTGTGTCCCTGTAACCACATTTTCAAACAACAATTTAGGTAGAAGCTCATTCAATATCAACTCATCAATAACAACCTACTGTAACTCACACTAAATGAAGAACTTGCCAAGCCAAACCAACTCATTCAACTTTACTTTACAGTTTATTAAAATGCTGGAAAATAAACACTCCAACTTCCATGAAATTGACAGCAACATGAACTCTTAAAGCTGAACGCAATGGTTGCTATAGAGCAGCACAAACTGAGAAAATACTAATGTGGATGTTCATTATGAGAAATAAGGAGAAAGTAACCCTTCCACATGAGAAATAATGACAAAGTAATTTGATTTGTAAACTAACAGCCATATCTACTAAGTGAGACACCACCTGGGATTAAATTATCAACATAACGAGAGAGGGATCTAAGAAGGAATGGGAAAGGAGTTAGGAAACTATCTGATAAAATCTATGACCCAAAAATGAATACCATATATGTAACTAACTTATGAACACAGTAGAGTTATTCATAATTTTTCATTTACTTTACAACATATAACTAACTTATGAACACAAGAATTTGGATACCCTTAAGAATGGAAGCAAGCTGTCAGTGGTGATGTGAAGGAAACAAAACCGAACCATGGGGATGGAAAATCAGTTTGGGGTTCTGTGTAAGCATAGATAGAACAGAGAGCATTTTCAGAAATATTTGAAACTTTGTTATCATCATCATAGAACAACGGGAAGACATGAAACCCTCAATCATACAACAAATCAACCAAGTTATGCAACAATCTAATTCGTTTACTGAAAGAGAAAGAGGGAGGAACTCATTGGTGGCTACGAATTGGGGGGAAACGATGGTAACAACTACATTAACCCAAGAAGCCTAACTTCAGTAGTGCAAATGAGGAGCGATTGACGAAGTCAAAGTATCTCTGGCAAGAGAAACCTAGGTTAGCAGCTATCGCAGGTTTGCGATGTACTGGACGGAGCTAAACACAGACGAGCTGCAGGAGTGAGCAAGAGGTCTTACCTTCAGTGAAGAACCGTCAATATTCCCGAACGGCCGATCTTCAGTCCAGTCGGAGAGGATTTCTGCAAAACCCGTTGGGTTGGGGTGAAGCACAAAACGTTTATCCGGAGATGGTGGTAGGAAGAAGGCAGGTGGGGAAAGAGGGGATTGCAATTATTAGTGGCATGTAATTGCACATTAATAAGAGGAGTATATGTGTCCGAAAATTCCAATAGCCTTCTTCCCTTTTAGAAATCCTCCTCAAAGGTATGATATTAAAACCCACCCTTTTTAGCACTCATTAGCCAGTTAATTGCTTTGAGAAAAACATGGCTAATAGCCATTAGCATGGTATTAGGTGCTAATGAATTGATTAGCACCCATACCAAACAACCCCATATATATATATATAACCCAGATTGAAATCATATTCTCGTAATCGGATGAAAAATATTAAAACTGCCACATCAATCTAACATAAATTTATATAAAGATAATGCAGAGTCTAGCCTATTAAATAATATAACGCACAATCAAGCTCGAGTTGAGGATGTAAACAAGTCGAGCTCGAATTTAAGCTCATGAACTCGACTTACCAATGAGCTCAAATTCGAGCTCCTTTAAGAGTTTAAATGAACAAGGTCAAATCGAGCTCAAATTCAATATTTTTAAACTAGTCGAGCCCAATTTTTGAAGTTTTTCGGGCTAATTATTTATGAGTTTAAACGAAGGAGGTCAAATCGATCTCGAACTTAATATTTTAAAATTAGCCAAGCCGAGCCCAATTTTTCATGCTCGATTCGGGGGTTTTCACTAAAATAATTAAAAAAAATTAACTATTAACCTAAATAAATACGGTTCAAAACTATTGATTTTTATAAATAAATCGCCCCAGGCCTAGGCGATATCGCCCAAGGCCCAGGCGATATCGCCCCATCACCAGATATTTCCGATCAAACCGATTCTAAACTGTCCAACCACCGAGTAAATGCTATCTGGCTGGACACCTGGCGATCTCGCCCCAGCCACAGGCGATATCGCCCGGACTACAGGCGATCTCGCCCAAGGACCAGACACCGGGCAAACTCGCCTCAACACCTATAAATACCCCATTTTCAACCCCACCATCCCCACCCACTCTTTAACCCCTAAGGCAAAGGCAAGTCCCCTTTCTCCCTATTTTTTTTTAAATTACATTATTTAGTAGGTTTTAGGTTAGAGAATTAGTTTAGGGTTTTAGGTTAGAGAATTAGTTTAGGGTTTTAGGTTAGAGAATTAGTTTAGGGTTTTAGGTTAGAGAATTAGTTTAGGGTTATTATGGTAGATAATTTTTTTCAAAGTGATTTATTAACACTGTCATATTGACGTTGTAGGATTTCTATAAAACGGAGAGGACCTTTTTTCGCACCGTTACACAAGGTACGTAGTACACACATTATTTATTGTTCTTATGTCATTGTCAACCATGTCATTCTTTATGGATAGGTTAGAGAATTAGGTTTCTGAATTAGTATGATTTGTGTGTTAGCGAATTAGTATAATATTGAGGTTAGACAATTAGTATAATTTTGAGGTTAGAGAACTAGTATACTTTTGAGAAAGAGAATTAGTATAAAATAGTTTTCCTAACAATTTACTATACAATAGATGTCGAACTATGGATGGGATGAACCGTTGGTTGATCAGACTCCTGAGGGCGTTAGGCCTCAACCTGGTGATTGTTCTCTATTGTGGGGGGGAGAACAAGCATAGGGCTACTTTAGTGTGGCGTGACCCTCATGCGTGCAAGGCGCTGAAGTTGCGACAGCGTAGTTCTTGCTTAGAGTGGAGTTCATTCTTGAGAGAGTGTCGACTCCTCCCTGTTGTTCGTTTACTCGATTTCACACCGTGTAAGGAGCTCGTCACAGCATTGATTGAGAGGTGGCGGCCAGAGACTAACACATTCCACCTGATACCGGGCGAGGCGACGATCACTTTGGAGGATGTTGAGGTACTTACGGGTCTTCCTATCGATGGAGTTCCGGTTACCGTAGCGGTGGACAAACGTGATCCGGGTGTTATATGTGAGGAGTTGTTGGGTGCCCGACCCCCAGCTGGGAGTTGTACGGGACAGTCAGTGAAGATCTCGTGGGTGAAGGGCATGTTTGATCGTCTACCGGCTGGTGCTCCAGCAGATGTTGTTCTCCGCTATGCACGAGCCTACACTTGGGTTCTTCTTGGCGCCATTCTACTAGCTGACCGAACTGGAGACTTGATACCGGTTCATCTACTCCGGCTTATTGGGGACTCTGCGGTTGCATCCACGTTCAGTTGGGGTAGTGCAGTACTAGCATGGCTGTATAAGGCCATGGGGAGGGCGGCCTTCTTCACGGCTGGGAGTCAGAGGGGTACATGTGACTTGGGAGGCTTCACCTTGCTGGTCCAGCTCTGGGCCTTGGAGAGATTCCTGATCATAGCCGATCGCTACGTAGCAGGTGGTGACCCACCAGATGCTGACACCGTTCCTCGTGGTGTGCGCTGGATGTCTGTCATCCGGCGCCACCAGCATCGTGTGGCTATGAAGCTGGAGGAAATACGCTACGCACTTGACCGGAACACGGAGTTCGTGGTTAGGAATCTTAACCTCATGTACATACTCTCTCTGATTTTCTTAATTCTTCCTCACAACATATTTATTAATTCTCCAGTGGATGCCGTGCGCCTTCCGAGAGGAGGACTATCAGTTGGAGGACGATGTGTTCTGGCGTTCTGTTTGCCCCATGCTGTGCATAGACTGTGTCGCATGGCACCATCCCGATCGTTGCATGCGTCAGTTCGGACATGGTCAGCGTATCCCACAGGAAGCCGAGCCCGCTCATCGCGTCGAGGATTTGCTTGGACTAGACTTCAGTGCGCCAGTCCATGATTGGGGTGCTAGGTACCGAGAGTACTTACGTCTATGGGAGCAGCGGGATCAGCACATTGCCGAGGGCGAGGTGAGAGCAGATCCATTGAGCCACCACTTCCATGATGAGTACGACGAGTGGTACAGGAGACGGACACGCCTGGCCATATCACACGATGGTGCACAGTTTCAGGGGATGGTTAGTGGCCACCTACTTGAGTAACTGTAGCCAATTTAGTATTCCCTTAGGGTACACCGACTTTTCTTTTTGTTTTGCCTTTCAGATAGCCTCGTTGGAGCAGGCTACCATTTTGAGTGGTACGAGTGATTCTCACATGAGTCATGTGCTCCGATCTGGATTGGCTATGAGTGGAGCATATGAACGCCTTCCCGATCGAGGACCACACCGCCCACGTGCAGCATCACGCCTACCGACATACCCTCCCTATGATGGCTATCCCATCCCACAGAGAGGTCACAGTACAAGGTTGGATGATGTCGATTACGGCGGTCTCACGCACCATGATGTGGGATACTCACCTCCACCCTACTATGTGTGGAACGAGGATTTTGCTGACGGGCGGACTTACAGTTTCGATGACCCTCCTCAGTACCAGCCGACGGCGCCTCAGTACCAGCCGACGGCACCTCAGTACCAGACGACGGCGCCTCATTACCAGCATGCAGTTCCACAGTTCGAGCAGCCGGGCCGAGGACACCCAGGTGCTTCGAGTAGCCAGCCGTATGGGCCCACCAGCCAGCCAGTTGATCAGAGCCATCCGGTCGGCACCCAGGGTTTCTCGGAGGACAGTGGGTTCGAGGATTGGGCCCATCGACCTGATTTAGTACCGCAGTCCACCCAGACACCACCGTACACTCACATGTTACGTGATCGGACTACATTGCGTCCACCGGATTGCTACACGGACGAGCAGCGACAGAGACGCCAGAGGGGTCGGAGGCATTGATTAGTTTCAGTTTTTCATTACTGGTTTTATGTTATGGTTTACTGTTTTTATTTGTCGTACTATGGTGATCGATTGTACTTGTTTCGGCAGATGTAGTATTTATATTCGACGTAGTATTTTCAGCAGTTGTATTATTTTACTTATTTGCACTTTCATGTCATTTTCGCTGTTAATGTTTTTGCAATGAAATTCAAACATTTCATGCTTGATTTTTTTACCTTTAAACATCAAACGTGAAGTAGACGGGGGAAACAAGGCATGTTTTTTTACCTTTATCGCGAGCTCTACTTCTTTCCCCATGTGTGAACACCATAGTGTGACCGCGGTTGATGGAAACTGAATGCGTAAATAGAAAGTAGTGGTGTGTGTTTGGAGCATGGTGATAGGAGGGTTTTATGATGCATACTGCCCCTTGTTGTGGCACAGGCGATATCGCCCGTGACCCAGGCGATCTCGCCCATGGCACAGGCGACATCGCCTATGCCTAGAGTGACGGCCAGTGTTTGTATTGGCTTGGAATATGTAAACTCAAATTACAAACAATGGTGAAATTGAAAACATTTTTTTATTGAACGAATTCAGATAAAAACGTTACAGATACACTATTTTATTTCACGCTTGATTACTAGAAGACGCCCCAGCACTGTCCCGTCTCCTTCCACATGTCCTTGCATTATGTCCCACGCGACCGCATGTCCTGCACTTACTTGGGCGACCCTCCTCACGCCAATCCATCTCGTTTCTGATTCGAGAGTGTCGTGGACGACCCTGTCCACGAAGAAGATGAGGTTGCGGGATCACTGGTAGGCCCGTGTGTGGGATCCAGTCTTTAGGACCCAGTATTGGTTGGAATGACTGGGCATACACTAGCTGGGTCTTGGATACCAGATAGAAGGGGCTGACGTAGTTTTGCCAGTTAGCACCAGCAAATGTGCAACAAGCTACAGCATGGGAGCACAGTACCTTGTAGCCCTGGAACTTCCTGCATGTGCACGTCCCTTACGATTCGACTGCCTATCAAACCGAACAACGTAGCTATTATTATCGCTACGGTTCTGATTGTTTGGACCAGACTTAACCTCGTAAACCCCGTTAGCCGCATCGTATGGCAGCACGTAGTGTCTGACGGAACTTGACGTAGATTCTTTGGTTAATTTCTGACAGTACTTCGTATACGCGTTGCCTTCTGCCAACATTCCCTGGTATTCCCCACGGCGCCTATGCCAATACTTGACCATACGGTGGAATGTGTGCTCGATCACAGAAGACATCGGCAAACGTCGCACGCCTTTAAGTACTCCGTTGACGCATTCTTGCGCGTTGGTCGTCATGGTTCCCACCGAGCACCGCCTCCCTCAATGTTGTCATAGGCCAAGCTCCATAAGGGTAGTTCCTCATTCACCCATTTTGGCTCCCGTACGTTTTGTTCATCATGGATAGCCAACCATTCTGCCTTCTTCGCCTCAAACTTCCGCACATTCCCTTCTATTCCTGCGGGTAGCGATGAAGACTTCTATGAATATCCAGTTTGTTTGACAATATTGTATTAGTTAAGTTCACATATACACCGTAAAGAAGTTGACAAATACCTAAGTTCCAAAGGCGAGATTTTAAAGTTTGGTTGCGGTGTTTCTTGTTGAAGTTGCTTACGTAATGGCGTAGACACCACCCCCATACCCACCCTCGATCAATGTTGCGCCTTACCGCTGCTATCCCCTTGTGTCGATCACTGATGATTGTGATGTTGGCCCGATTGGTCACATGTCTCTGTAGATTCTCCATGAACCACTTCCAATTATCAGAATCCTCTTTGTCAACTATGGCGTACGCCAATTGAACAATCCGATGTTGCCCATCGAATGTACTAGCCATCAACAACACTTGCTTGTACTTGCCCGTGAGGAATGTGTCGTCAATGATCATGACCCCAGAGCAGTGCTTGAAGGCTTCTATGCATGGGCCAAACGCCCAAAACACACTCTTGAACATCCTACAGTTACCCGCCGGGTGGGTTATGATCTCGTACCGTATCCTGGGGTTTGTGAGACGAATAGCATTCAGGATTGTCTCAATGTTGTTGTATGATGCCAGCCAGTCACCGTACAGCTTCTCGACAGCACGTTGCTTGCCAAACCACGCCTTCCGGTACGAAATATTGCGGTGGTACTTCTCCAGAATGTAATCAATAACTGTCTCAACCTTCAACCCCGGCTCTCTGCGGACAATGTGCATGATTGCATCTGAGATCAGCGTGACATCGAGCTGTGGGTGGGGCCCTAGTATCGTTGATCGGTCACAACTGTGGCCGTTGTTGAGTTGTCGTATTATCCAGAAGCCATATCTGTTGCTAAGCGTAGAACGCATCCTCCAAGGACACGTCGGGTCGATGCACTTGATGGCCCATTCCTTCGGGTTGGAAGTGATTACCCTGTACTTATAGTTGCGGATGACTGCTTGGCTCTTCGTTAGGGACACCAGTTGACCTTTTGTAGAGAATGTCTGACCCAAGAAGAATTCCATCTCCACCGACCAGTACGCCTTCGCTGGGATCTGGAAGCGCCTGTCCATGGAGTAGGTGTTGGAGATTGTCATGATCTCGTCACAATCGTCACCCTCGCTCGTGGCATGTTATAGTGGCACATAAACTTCCACGCTATTTGCTGTGGCTCCCCCTTCTTCATCGTCGTCTTCCTCGTCGGTTTGGCCAATGTCATCGTCGACGTTTGGATTCCCTTCGTCCGCCGAGTAATGGCTCCTTTCATCTCCAGAATCGTCGGTGCTGACATATTCATCTCGCGCCAACCCCTCTTGGTCAACCTCCTCCTCCTCCGGACCGATATGACTGGTCGCCATGTATTCCCCATCATACGTTTGGCTCTGCTCTGTCATCTGATTTGGAATGACCCCGAGAAATCGGAGAACTGAGACGGCTCCTCTTCCATCAAGGCGTACAACTCGGCAACTTCGAAAATGGGTTGACACGAACTAAGTCGTATATGACTTGTACGCCGTTGTCGTCCGATATCGGCCTAGAAACGAAATGCGACAGATTTCCCTCAGAACTGTATATCGGCATTCTCCAGACAAATGACTGGATTATCTGATCCGCTCCAAGACCCATTTTCCGCCGAAACACGGTAACCACACTATCATAGGTCGCTCGATTGGTCATCTTCAGACGGACATTATTTCCCCCTTCGTAGGATAAGCCGGTCCAATCCTGGACGATACGCCCCCCAGAAAACTTGGATTCGGAATTCTCGTGACAAAGTGTAGTCGGCCATTTTAGAATGTTAATTCTTTCGATTTGGTGACTCTCCCCCGAAACTAACAAGGATTTATAGGCTGGTTAGTGCTCCAAGATGTAGGTGATATCGCCCATGCATTAGGCGATATCGCCCATGCCCTAGGCGATATCGCCTAATCCTTGGCTATTTTCAGACCCGTGACTCAAACGAATCTAATCACGGACCCGTTTTAGGGTCACGGGTGAAAATAACTGGTGATGGGGCGATATCGCCTGGGCCTTGGGCGATATCGCCTAGGCCTGGGGCGATTTTATTTATAAAAATCAATAGTTTTGAACCGTATTTATTTAGGTTAATAGTTAATTTTTTTTAATTATTTTAGTGAAAACCCCCTCGATTCGAGCTCGGGACGGGCAAAAATTAAACAATTCTAAATTGGTTGTATATTTGCTTCAACGTGGTTTAATTGTATGCACCCATAGGAGAGAACATTTACAAGACTATGAAATATGTCAAGAATGATCTTCGAGATCGAATGAACAATAAATGGTTGAATAATGCTTTGGACAAGTAGTTTGTTATACAAAGCTTTTAGAATATGAAATTTGGTGGTGATTTCTGTAAATTTTGTGCATTCACTATTTCTCAATACAATTGTAAGCATTGTGTTATTGAATTATCTATTATTTAATTAAATTTTTAAATACTAGGAACTTCCAACGATCGAACCCCTTGACCAATTTCCTGGCTCCGCCACTGCACATATGATAAGTACCTCGAACTGTAATAAGACATAATCGTTCACATAATAGACTGATAACATATATTATTTGTATTTTGACTCATTTCTTCACCGTAAGATGGTCAAACACCGTAACATATTTATCATTTTACCTTACTTGACTATTTCTCTTACTTGCGAGAGAAACAACTCTATGAGCTCCGTGAATTTCGTCTCCAACTGAAGTGTATTGGATGGAACAAGAAGTCAAGAATCATGATATAAAATGACACATGAAATATGATATCAAACACAACATAAAAAAATGTAGTATATTTAAATTTTAACGGGATAATTTTTTAGAGACCAACCAAAGAGTACGGAGGATGATAAAGAAGGTAATGATCAATCATGACGAACAATATGATGTATAATAAAGTTTCTTTTAGTTCCTTTGTGATCATATCTTTCTCCCCACACACGAATTGTATTGATGGATTGGAGTATGGTCATATATGTGCCTTTCCCCTATCCCACGCAAGTTCAATGATGGATGTAATTTGAGAATTTAGAATCCTAAGTTTATGGTATTGGCTCCTTCAATTAAGTTGTTGATTTGTCTTTTTTTGGGGGGTAATTCCATAAAATTAGATGAATATTGATGGGTCATAGTTGAGTGACCACAATCTAGAAGTGTTAAAGTTCGTCACTCATCTCTTTTCAGTCCTAAAAATAACACGTAAAACTTTAATTTTGAATTTGAACTTTTGTGCCCAAGGGTGCTCGTGACCTCAAGGCGGTTTGGATCGTCCTTTCGTTATCCTTCTGCCCTGTTTCCCATTTGTCCTAACAAGATTGATAGAGACGACCAGAGGCACGTCTCTTTAGAGACGCTCGCCTTGTCAATAATCCACCAACTCTATAGGACCAGACACCCATCCCTTAGAGGACGTTCCACTTTGCAGAACCTAACACTAACCACCCCCTACGAAGTAGGTTCTCATCCAATGGCGAGGATGATACCTCTAGCAATGCACCGCTCAGAGTAGGACACGTGGAGAGTCGACTGATGCAACCATGGACCTATAAATACCAAGTCATCCATTCAGCAACAGGGAGAAGACACATACTCGGACCATACATTTGATACTGCACGCCCTCACTGCTAAAAGGAAGTGAGTATCCGCTCTCACTAAAAGGTTGACTATCGATACCTTTTTGTTATCCGCTCATTCCACACTTTGACCCTAGATATACCCTCTCACACACACTAAGACATACAAAAGATCTTTTAAGGCTAAACCTCTAGTTGAACCTTCTATTAATTCACCATCTCAACTAAACGAAACAAAATCAAATCTCAAATACCAAATAAATTCAACCATAAATTAGCCACATACATGATGCATTGTAAGTCTTAAGTGACAACACTTTTCTAAAGTTGGAATATTCTTTTGACCATTTGTACCGGCTTACTACCTACTCCCAAAATCAATTATTATTTTAGTTTTCTTTTCCAAGGTTATAATGTATTTTTATGTTCCCCTCACCCTCTCAATATAATATGATCATCTTTTTACCTAGTTTTACCCACTAAAGTTAATTTTACCTTCTCCCTTTGTCAAAACTTTTCTAATTTCTTCTTTTCCCTTTTGCAGTTTTGCTTACTTTCTCTCTAAAAAGGATCCAAAGTTGTGTTTATAAAAAGCTTGGTTTGGTCCTCAATTTGAAAAATATAACTAAACTCAGCTAACTGCTCTCACTTCTAGATGATCAACAATGAGGACTCAAGCATCATCCCGAATTCGAGATATTCAGATCATCTATTAATGAGCCTTCGTTAAGAGCAAACACTTGTGCATATCGTTTCTTTCAGATGATGTTAACTAGTGTACACTAAATCAATTTTTTTCGTTTGAATCATAATGTTTTTACTCTTGTAGCAGCTACAAGTATATTAGTATAAGAGACACTATATGGTCCTGAAATCCAACTAATTAATCATTTCAGTCAACTGGGTAAGGACAATAGAGCGTAAATAAGAACATCAGAAAAAAGACTGTCATGTTATCCCCACCATCAACAAGCACTCAATTTCAACAATAAGATTCCATTTCAAATTTTATCTCGAGTAGAGATACCAACATCACCAATGAAGCAATAAAGACATTGTGATGAATCTGCAAACCTGATCATATGAAGTCATAGTAACATACGAGGGGGACATTCTACGGACAAAAATTCACACATGAAGTCTCGCCTTCCCTGGTTAATGTTCTAAATAGCACCATTTCTCCTTGGCCTTGGGAGTGCTACACTATCATTGCTCGGATGGTGCAAACACTATCTCTGTGCCCGTGGATAGAGGTGGCTTTCACCCCAAGGGTCCAGAATGCCAAGGCGGGCTAGGTAGCGAAAGAAACTAGGAAGAAATCGATTCCGGAGAATTGGATTTCTGTTCTGAACGAGGATAGATGGTGGTCTGCTTGATTGTATTCGGTTACCTTGAAAATGAATGGAAGTTCTACCTTTAAAAAAAAAAAAAATCTTGCCTTCCCATCTCATAATAATGACCCACTGTGTCAACATATTGTATATGAATAACAACCAAATTACACATATTAAGAATGTATCTACGTTACCTATATACATTTCCAGGGACCATATCCCAAAGTGCATTTCTTAATTCGGCAAAATCTACCATTAGGACACCCAAAAGTATCCTCATATGAGGACACCTCTTAGAGCCATAGGATTTAATTGTACAGATCTGATGGCCAACATTAAATGGATATAAGGGTAATTTCAAGGTTTTATTTATTGCAGATTTTTTTTAAATATATATTTTTTTATAATTATGGTTTTTTTCGGATTTTTGGAGTTAATGTGCCGATTTTTTATTCCTTTTTATGCTCCATTTATTTTTGATTAAATTTATTACTTTTTTTTCTTTCAAACGGCGGGCAGCAGTTATTTTTCTGTGGTGTGTTCCCTTTTCATTGCTTCGGAACATGTTTCAAGTGTTATATAGCTAGTGTTCCTTGTTTCAGAATTTGGAACAATTTGATAGTTAATTCTTACAATAAATGCTAAATGTCATTAGGTCCAGTGTTCCTTTTATTGAAATTTGGAACGTTTAATCTGCATAGTTTAATCTACAACGTTTAATCTGATGTTCCAATTTACACTAATAGGAACAATACAAACATGTTCCTAAATTGTCAAAATGGAACAACGTGGTAAGAGGGGGAAGTTGCACATAAATAAGGGAGGAAAATGAAGAAGTGGTGGCGTGGGGGCAGATCTGATGATGACGGCGGCAGATCTGATGGCGACAGCGGGGCTAGATCTGATGCGGCGGTAGATCTGATGATGGCGGTAGATCTGATGATGGCGGTAGATCTGATGGGGCGGTTTTCTGGTGTGCGGCGGCGAGGATCGTGGTTGCTAGGCGGGCGGCGGTGAGGCGGGCGACGTCTAGGCGGTCAGCGAGGCGAGCGGCGGCTAGGCGGGCGGCGAGGTGAGCAACGGCGAGGCTTCCTGCTGCGAGGCGGGCTGCGGCTAGGCGGGCGGCGAGCCGAGCGGCGGCTGGGCGAGCGGTGGCTAGGCGGGCGGCGACGCGAGCGACGGCTAGGCGGGCGGCGACGCGAGCGACGGCTAGGCGAGGCGGCGAGCGTAGCGGCGGCATGGGCGGAGCAGTCAGTGCGGGCGGCGATTGGGTTGGAGATCGAGGTTGACCAAGGTGTAGTTTTGGAGCGAAGATGTAATATTAGAATTAGGATTTGATGAAACCCTATATGATTTGGTATATAGGAGTTTCAAAAACTATTGTCCATGATTAATTAGGCCATTTAATCTACCTTAATCCTTGGTTTAGGGTTTCTAATATGAGGACACTAAGGTGTCTAATTAGTGTAGAGTCCCACTTAATATACTTGAATTATGTAACCATAATTCTCACGTTGAAATTCCAAGGTATATTACGTACGTAGTCCCAACTAATATTAACAATCTTCCAAGTTCAGTTACTCCAATGGAATGAGTCATTAAGTATCCCAAAGATATTTCTATTGGTTTTCAACCTTTTACGATTCCACTAACTAATATTTTTTGTTTTATCGTTTTCTTTTGTTTTGTCATTGAGATGTTTCTCCGATAAGTTTAAAATTTGTTGCCTTGGATTTTTATTTTCATCATGCTCAATTCTAGTTATTAATCCTTATAAATAAGAGTACTTGTAGATAACAAAATCTACGAAAAGACATCTACTAATACATTAAAGCAGATTCTTTTTTTTTTTCAGTTGACACGTCAGCATTTTGAGGATTTTAGAGCTCCTCCTTCATTCTAAAAATGAGGCTATTTTGGAAAAAAATCGATTCTAATAAATAAAAATTTTGTATTTCTTTTCTCATGAACAAAGATCAAACTCTCAACCTTATGGTAAATAGATAAAGTGAACAACCAATAATGTCACACCTAATGATTACAATACTTTGTTCTTTAATCAAAGAAATGTGACAATGTTTTTAACGTAACAACAAGAAAACATAACTATAATGCTTTTGTTTATCATATCCCCAACAATTAATAACAAATTTATAATTTTTCACCAACATGTGAATTAAATTATTATATATTAAAAAGTAGAAATAAAAAGTAGAAAAAATTCAACCACGCTTCTAAGTAATCTAAATACAAATAAATAAAAATGATTTTCCGGTAAAATATTAACACAAAAAATCGGCCAATGGGCCGCTGATAATCTAGTCATATGGAGATTTTGCTTTCATTCCTCATGTGTCGATGTTTGATTTTTTTTGTATTCTTTTCTCAATGTCTTGTTGGGTTTGTAATCCCGTACTTTCTTCCTACTAATAAAATTACATCATTATAAAGAAAGAACAATACTCCAAGCCATTCTAACAAGTACTTCACCCATCTTTTCCCGAACTAATCAATATGTTAATCTCAAAGAAAATTAAAGTTTCACACAACATACATCACACGCCATTTGAAGTCTACATACATCATTTCTCTTTAGGATTCCATGTTGATTATTGTGGAGAATAAAAATAAGGAGAAATACTCTCATGACCAAAATTTTTAACTCACTCATAATTGTGGTCAAACCTATATCGAAAATTCATCTACTAGCATTGAAACTGTTGTTCCGATTTGTTGGAACATATGGAAATCTAGGAATGCGTTCGTCTTTCGTAGCGCTCTCATGATGCTTCTATGAGCCCAAACCATGCTTGTTGTGATGCCACACTATGGCTGCCCTATGCTCACTCCACCTCGACATTGTACCCGCCTTCCGACCTCATGATGTCAAGATTTCCTGCCCCGCTCAAATACTTGTCCACTGCCAGGTACCTGCTAGCTCACTGTACACTGTGACAGCTCTTTTCAAAACAAATCACAAAAGGCAGTTTACGGTGTTGTCATTACTAACACCAACAAAATAGTATTCAACAGTCGATCTGGTCATTTCCTCTGTTCCTCCCACTACAAAAAAGGGGCATTTAGCGTCGGTCAGAACCGCGACTTAGCATCGGTCATCGATCGACGCTAAATAATTTAGCGTCGGTTACAAAAGCGACGCGAATTCTTGCGACGCTAAATTTTAGCATCGGTTCTTATGTGACCGACGCTAAATAAACCACGACCGACGCTAAAAATGGGTTGACCGAATGGGTGGCTGATCAACCCAATTTTTTATTTTTTATTTTTGTTTATAATTTTCATTTTTTATATTCATTTTGTATTTTTTTTTTCATTTTTAATATTCGTTTTTTATTTTCGTTTTTATTTTTTATTTTTTCCAGATCTGCGTTTTGACCGGTGAATCTGGAGAGGTTGCTGACCTGCAGATCTGGAGAGTGTGGCGGAGAGGTTGTGGATCTGGAGAGGGTGGCGGTTCTGGATAGGATTGAGGAGAGGATTGAGAGAGGTGGTGGCTGACCGACGGATCTGGAGAGGAATTGTTGGTGGTGGGAGGAGCTAGTGGTGGTGGAGGGCTGGTGGTGGTGGAGGAGCTGGTGGTGGTGGGAGCTGCTGGTGGTGGGAGAAGCCTTGAAGGAGGAGCTGGTGGTGGGAGGATCTTTAGAGGAGGTGTTGGTGGTGGTGGGAGGAGCTGGTGGTGATGGGAGGAGTTGGTGGTGGTGGGAGGGCTAGTGGTGGTGGGAGGAGCCTTGAAGGAGGGTTTGAGAGGGTTGAGAGAGTGGAGGAGGGTTTGAGAGAATTGAGAGGGACAAGAGGGTTGAGATAATGAAATTTCCGTCTGTTTGAGGGGTTAAATAGGTCTGGAATTTAGCGTCGGTCGCTAAATCATGTCGGTAAGCGACGCTAAATCTGGTTTTGAGCAAGGGCTCTGTTTCTGACCCAAAACCAAATTTAGCGTCGATTTTGGTCAGAATTTAGCGTCGGTCGATTGTCGACCGACGCTAAACTCCGATCAAACGCGAGTCAATGCTTTAGCGTCGGTCGTTTCAGCGACCGACGCTAAAGTCTTTTGCTGTAAGCGACGCTAAATGCCCCTTTTTTGTAGTGTTATCATTGCTGAAGCCCGTGCCCTTCGCGAAGCTGTCTCCTACGCTAGTAGCTCCCCCCGCCTTTGTTCAATCTTTTCTGATTGTAGTACTCTGGTTGATGACCTTAAGGGCCCTTAGCATCAGTGGCCTTGAGAATGCTTCAGCTACCCAGGAATCATTTCTGGCCTCCTTGCTTCCAACCCGCATATTAATTTGCGCTTCACCCCTCTTTACCCGTATTGTAATATTGATTGGGTTGCAAACTATGCTAGGATCGGGTCTCTGAGTAGATACTATCGATCTTTCTTCTGGAGATGATATCTCGACGCATCGATCTAATCATTGAATAGAGTGTTTTATCGTTGGAAAAAAAAGAGTGCGCGTTAGTAATTAACAATGTTATCAGACCCGGACCGGGGTAACGAACCGAACTAGGAAAAGGTTCAAGGGTCAGCGGGTAAGCAGAAAAAACCCGTTAAAAACCTAGTTAGAAAACCGGACTATATACAAAAATTTATTATACATCCAATCCAAATATTAAAGACCAAAATTTTAAAAGTTAATAGTTGAAAAATATCAAACACCAATAAAATCATAATTCAAAAAATTCCATGCACTAACCTTCAAATATCCAACACCAATAGAATCATAACCTTTAAAATATTCCATGTAGAGTTCACAATAGGAAAATGATAAATACTAAACAGTAAAATACTAAAACGGTAAACAATACTAAAACAGGAAAATGATTTTTCAGAAGTTGCCGTTTTATGGGCTGGTTTGTCCGTTTTGTTGGCCGGGCTGAATGACTTTTCTGGCGGTTACACAAGGTAACTCGCGGCTCGTTTAATTCCGGATATTTGGGCCTCCCGGCCCGCTTGCTCTCACGATTCGCGGTTTTAATGGGTCGACCGGCCGGGCCGGGCCGAGTCGGGTCTGTCAACCATGGTAAATAAGCATATAAACATAAAATTAGCGCCATCAATACGGCTATCCTCCAGTGGGACATGATCTGCGTCCAAACTTTCAAGTTTGGAACAGAATCCAAACCCAAAACGGAGGGGTATTTTGGTCAATTTACAAAATATAAAAAAAAATCCTAATTTTGCTATACCCCTGCCTTCCTTTTTCACATCCGTAGTCGCCGGCGGCTTGGCTCCGCTCCGGACACACGCCACACTCTTCTCCTCTAACACTCCCTCCCTTGCCCTCTTTCATTCCTCTTCTCTTTCTTCCGCTTCGAATCCCAGATCATCGCCTCGGATTCCTCGCTACCGTAGCTATGAATCTCGCCAGGTCTGGAAGGAATCGGTTGCTGGTCGGTGGGATTGGGAATCTGGATGGAGGATTGAAGGAGGTTGGAGAAATCCGAGGTGGGTTGTGGCGTCGGGAAGGGAAGGGAGAGGCGTAACCGAGGCTAAGAGGTGGCAGATCGGTGGAGTTGAGATTGGTGGGGTAGCGTCGGGAGAACGCTGGGAGCTAGGATGGCTGGCGGCGGGCGGATGGGATCTTGGTAATCGAAGTATGGGCGTTGTTCGATGGAGGGCCGGGAGATGGAAATCAAAGGCTGGGCTTTGGAGGAGGAACGTCGGGAGTTGGCTGTGAAGTGAGGGTCTTCTGTTGCTTTTACTATAGTTAGGTTCTGGGCACATTCATTACTTTCGGATTTGGTTTCATTATGATGAGATCCTTCACCAAGCAGGACAACAATGAACGCAAAAGAGTGTTTCAAATTTTAACTTTGAACTGAAGATGAGGCATGGTTAATGTTGTTCATTATAATGATGTTAATCTCCATGGAAACACAGTTATTCCTCTTATCAATAAGAGTGTGATGCCACTTCTTTTACCAGCTCTGTAAGTGGGAACTCTGGCCAAGCTGAGCTTAGCTAAGGTTGCTCTGTAAGTCGGTGAAGTGAATCTGGTGCTGTGTGGAAAGAAGTTGGATGAGAAATTGGAATTGGAGATGGAAGGCAGCAAATCCAAAAATGTTAAGAATTGATTGTTGGCAAGACTTATTTGTAGTGATTAATTATAGAAAGTTAAACTATGCATCTCCATTCATGATGATGAGTAGCATACAACTAGTATTCTGGTAATCTGAAACAAGAAGAAAAATAACAAGAGTTGAGCATATTCTGTAGATATTAATTAAGGAGCAAACACATTCGAAAAGAAAGAATACATTGATCTATATCAACCAAACAAACACAATAATAACTCATATCTGATGATGATGGTAACTAGTTATCATAACATGTTAATTCATCGATTGGTTAACTCGATAAGATAACTAGTTAACACGATAAGTTAATTAGTTAACTTGAGTAGATAACTAATTAACTTGGTTGGTTAACTAGTTAACTCGATTATAGTGGGGGTTAGGTTTGTACGGGTTGGGGTGGGTGGATGTTTTGATGAGCATTAACTTTTTGTGTACAGTTATATGTTTGTCTTTGATTAATAATATAGTATCCAATGATTCATAAAAAACTACAAGTTATCTAGTTAACTCGGCAAGTTAATTAATTAGCTCGAGTAGATAACTAGTTAACTTGGTTGGTTAACTAGTTAACTCGATTAGATAACTAGTTAACTTGATTGGGTAACTAGTTAACTCAATTAGATAACTAGTTATCGACTTGGTAACTAGTTAACTCGATAAGTTAATTAGTTAACTAGAGTAGATAACTAGTTAACTAGTTAACTCGAAAGATAACTAGTTAACTTGATCGGTTAACTAGTTAACTCGATAAATCATGATGTTAACATAAGTTACCTAATTATCTGCTTATAAGCAGATAAAGCAGATAAGTTAATTAGTTAACAACTTGATAACTAGTTAACTGTAAAAACTCAGGTTAACTAGTTAACTAGTCATCAATAAAAAAATCATGTTAATTAACAAGTCGTTATTAGTAAAAATCAGGTTAACTAGTTTACTTGTCATGGCCGGAAAAGTTACCAAAGTTTGGTCGGTCTCCGAAACCTCGCCGGAAAAGTCACCGGGAAACATGTTAACTAGTTAACTAGTTACGAATAAAAAAATCATGCTAATAAGTTAATAGTAAAAATAAGGTTAACTAGTTAACTTGTACTCGTCGAAAAAGTCGTAGGAAAAAATCACCGGAGAAAAGTCGATGGAAATGTGATTGAAAAAGTCACCGAAAAAAGTTACCGGAAAAATCACCGAAAAAAGTCAACAAAAAAAGTCACCGGACTTTGCAAAAAAAAAAAAAATCACCGGAAAAGTCGCCGAAAATTCGCCGGCGACGGTGGCCGGTGGCCGGAGGCTGGCGGCCGGCGAAGGTGGCCGGCGGCTGCTGCCGTGCAGTGTTTGCAAAATAAAACATTTAAATAAAACATAATAATAATATATTTAAATTAAATATAATAATTAAAGTATTTGTGTAAAGTCTTAAATACCCCTGACAGATCTGGACCATTAAATTGATCAAAGAGTCAACTAGATCTAATGGTTGAGAATGGGTTTGGAACTTTCCAAACCCACATTCTTTTGGATGCGGATCCATTGCCTCCTCTAGCATCAAATCACAAAAAGAAATATAAATTAAACTTTAAACAAATTAAATATTTTTTTTACCATATTATATTATTTCCTAATGTGGACAAAACAAACTACAAAAGGAAGAAAGAAAAAACAAATATTTAAAATCTCATACGTTTCCAATTTCCATAACACACCAAACCACACCTCAGACCTCACACTTTCCTCACTCTCCCCCCTTCCTTCTCCCTCCTCCTTCCGCCGTCGCCGGCGGCAATTACAACTTCACCGAACAAGATGAGGAAGCTCCTCCTCCTCCTCCTTCTCTTCCTCCTCACCCAACTCCACATCCCCACTTCCTCAGGCCGCATTTTGTCCGAATCCCAAGCCCTCCTCTCCCTAAAATCCTCCATAACCGACGACCCAAACTCCTTCCTCTCCGCCTGGAACTCCTCCGCCGACCTCTGCACCTGGCCGGGCGTCACGTGCGACTTCTCCCGCCGTCACGTGACCTCACTCAACCTCACCAGCCTCTCCCTCACCGGAACCCTCTCCCCTGACATCGCCCACCTCCGCTACCTCCAGAACCTCTCACTCGCCGACAACCAGTTCTCCGGCCCCATTCCGCCGCAGCTCTCCGCCGTCTCCGGCCTCCAGTACCTCAATCTCTCCAACAACGTCTTCAATCGTACTTTCCCTGCGCAGCTGTCCCAGCTCAAGAACCTCCAGGTCTTGGACCTTTACAACAACAACATGACCGGCGACTTGCCTCTCGCCGTCGCCGACATGCCCAACCTCCTCCACCTCCACCTCGGTGGGAACTTCTTCGGTGGGAAGATCCCGTCAGAGTACGGGAAGTGGGAGTTTATTGAGTACCTCGCCGTCTCCGGTAACGAGCTCGTCGGAAGAATCCCACCGGAGATAGGTAACCTGACTAGCCTCAAACAGCTCTACCTCGGCTACTACAACAGCTACGAAGGCGGATTACCTGCAGAGATCGGAAACCTAACAAACTTAATCCGCCTCGACGCAGCTAATTGCGGCCTTTCCGGCGGAGTCCCGCCGGAGATCGGTAACCTGCAGAACCTCGATACATTGTTCCTCCAAGTTAACTCCCTCACCGGACCTCTAACTCCAGAGCTCAGCAATTTAAAGAGCTTGAAATCCATGGATTTGTCCAACAACATCTTCCAAGGAGAAATCCCACAGTCGTTCGCCGAGCTCAAGAACTTGACTCTCCTCAATCTATTCCGAAACAAGCTCCACGGAACCATACCGGAGTTTATCGGTGAGCTGCCGGAGCTTGAAGTGTTGCAGCTCTGGGAGAATAACTTCACTGGAAGCATCCCTCAAGTGCTGGGCAAGAACGGGAAGCTATCTATTCTAGATCTGTCTTCCAACAAGCTCACCGGAACTCTCCCTCCGGATCTCTGCTCTGGTAATCGATTAGAAACCCTAATCACTCTCAGCAACTTCCTTTTCGGTCCGATTCCGGACTCCTTGGGGAAATGCGAGTCGCTTAAACGGATCAGAATGGGGGAGAATTTCTTAAATGGATCTATCCCAAGTGGCCTCTTCGGGTTGTCGGCGCTTGCTCAAGTTGAGCTTCAAGACAATCTCTTAACCGGAGAGTTTCCAGTTAGTGGTAACGAAGCTCTTGGCCAAATTAGTCTCTCGAACAATCAGTTATCCGGTTCCTTACCGGCGACGATTGGGAACTTCTCGAACGTCCAGAAGCTACTCCTCGATGGCAATCAATTCACCGGCTCGATTCCATCTCAGATCGGAAACTTAAAGCAGCTTTCCAAGATTGATTTCAGCCATAACAGGTTCTCAGGTCAGATTACCCCCGAGATAAGCCAATGCAAGCTCCTGACGTTCGTCGATCTGAGTCGGAACTCGCTCTCCGGCGAGATTCCGACCGAGATAACAGAGATGAGGATCTTGAACTACTTAAACGTGTCGAGAAACAAGCTGACCGGCAACATCCCACCGTCGATTTCATCTATGCAGAGCTTAACATCTGTTGATTTCTCTTACAACAATCTCTCCGGTTTAGTACCTCGAACTGGTCAATTCAGCTACTTTAACTACACTTCCTTCTTGGGTAATCCTGATCTCTGTGGCCCTTATCTGGGTTCTTGCCAAAATAGTGTTGCAAATGGAACCCACCAAGGACATGGCAAAGGGCAACTCTCTGGTTCTCTGAAGCTGTTCTTAGTCATTGGTTTGCTGGTATGCTCCATTGCATTTGCAGTTGCAGCAATCATTAAGGCGAGATCGTTGAAGAAGGCTAGCGATTCAAGAGCATGGAAGTTAACAGCATTCCAGCGTCTGGACTTCACAGTTGATGATGTTTTGGACTGCTTGAAAGAAGAGAACATCATAGGGAAAGGTGGTGCAGGGATAGTCTACAAGGGCTCGATTATCTCGAGTGGTGACCATGTTGCGGTGAAAAGGCTACCATCGATGAGCCGGGCGGGATCTTCTCATGATCATGGATTCAATGCTGAGATTCAGACGCTGGGGAGGATTAGGCACAGACATATTGTTAGGCTGTTGGGGTTCTGTTCAAACCATGAGACTAATCTTCTTGTTTATGAGTACATGCCTAATGGAAGTCTTGGTGAGGTTCTTCATGGCAAGAAAGGTGGACATCTGCATTGGACTACTAGATACAAGATTGCTGTTGATTCTGCTAAGGGCCTTTGCTATCTCCACCACGATTGTTCACCCTTGATTGTTCACCGTGATGTGAAGTCGAACAACATACTATTGGACTCGAGTTTCGAAGCTCATGTTGCTGATTTCGGGCTTGCAAAGTTCTTGCAGGATTCTGGCACATCTGAGTGCATGTCTGCAATTGCTGGATCTTATGGTTACATAGCTCCAGGTAAGACATTTCTCACAACCCTTTTGTTTTACTTTTGCTGAACTTATATTGATTTTGTGCAACAGCTCTTCCTATATAGTACTTAAACTGATCTTACCTTGGCTTGCAACTCTCAAATTTGTGCATGCAGAGTAGATCGAATTATATTTGTGTCTACCATTGATTTCTTCTGTATAATACTACTTGATAGGACTGAATTAGTGATTGCTACGACATCTTCTATAGTGGAACCCATGCTTATGATCATAATTCCTTAGTTATAAACAAATTAAAACTTCTAGATTGGTTTATTAAAGATTCGAAGTATGAAGTTCTTTAGAAACGATGCATATCCAATTGCTGTCCTTTGTGGCGTGTTGAATCAGTAACAGGACAAGAGACTTACTATACAATATCTTATTGAAATTTGGTGGAGGTTGGTTTTGAAATTAGGTGAGAGTCAGCTAGCTCCTGAAAGTACATCCACCAAATGATTCCTTTTAACTGATAACCCACTAAAGATAGTACCTTTTTCATCCTTTTCATATTTGTCCAATGGAAGATGAGCCTTAACAGTCAAGGGAAGAGAAAAAAACAGATAATAAGAGTCCCTATTGAATCATCTGCTACTGTTGTGGTCTAATCATATGAATTTATTGCCAGAGTACTGAACAAGATCATTTGTACTTCCTGTCCGATAGTTTGTTGTTATCATGTTGTCTCTAAACTATAGCTGTCAAATAGCCGGGTTAGATGCATCACGGGTTGGGTTAATTATGTCACGGGTTAGTTGGATTGTGAGTTAATCAGGTCTTTGAGTTCATTTGGTTACGTCTTAATTGAATCCTGAATCATTCAAGGTTGTGGGTTCGTTGATTTTTGGATTTGTCAAGTTGCAAGTTGTTGACTTTTGATCAATTTAGATAATGGGTCGGGTTTTTGATAGTCTACTTGAAATGATTTCAATCTGAGCCAATCTCATTAAATGCCTTTGCAGAGTACGCCTACACCCTGAAGGTTGACGAGAAGAGCGATGTGTACAGCTTCGGCGTGGTCCTGCTGGAGCTCATCACGGGGAGGAAGCCGGTAGGGGAGTTCGGTGACGGGGTGGACATCGTCCAATGGGTTCGAAAGATGACAGATTCGAACAGGGAGAGCGTGCTCAAAGTTCTGGACCCTCGACTCTCCTCAGTGCCACTCGACGAGGTCATGCACATGTTCTACGTCGCAATGCTATGCGTCGAGGAGCAGGCTGTGGAGAGGCCAACAATGAGAGAAGTGGTCCAGATCCTGACCGAGCTCCCAAAGCCGCCTGGCTCAAAACAGGCCGTCACCATCGATTCGTTTACGATCACGGCAGAGTCTCCACAGTCAGCTTCAACTCTAGACTCTCCTGATGCAACAAGCAGCAAGGAAACCAAAGATCACCATCAGCATCAGAATCAGCCACCTCAATCTCCACCACCTGATCTTCTCAGCATCTGAAATAGGGGGAAAAGTGTTGTTCTTTTAAGTTGTTTTCAAGGGTTTGTTTGGTTAGCTATTTAATCTGTAGCTGTTGTTGTTTGTTTATGGGTATTTATGGTGGGTTTTTTAGGGGAGTGTTTGTGTATAGTTAGTGGGTGGAGTTTGGTCTTTTCTTAGTTATTGGCTATAAAATTTGGCAATATCTATGTAGTAGTGGAACTTGGGGAAATTAGTCAGGTGCCGACCCGGGTTGGTGCTGAATCCGTGCTGAACGGCATCCGGGCCGTCCATTGAATATGGCCCACATATAGACGCTTAGGATGTAATTTAAACGGGGGCCCGCTTTTAAGGGGTAGAATGGGGTTTTCGCACCACACGAAATAAATGAGCGGGAAAATCAGACGGCGTGTATCTGTAACTGTGCAGACATGGGCAACCGTGCAGCCGTCGCGTCGCGTCGTTTCAATGGTTACTTTTCAACTTATATATAAAACTTTTACGGATTTTCAGGAGAGAGGTAACGGATATCGAAATTCATTCTCTCTGCACGCAGCTTTTACTCTCGTTTAAAGTATCCCTCTCTCCATCTAACCGTAATAGAAACAAAGTGCTATCGTAGTGGTCATCGGTAGTCGTAACACTTTTTATAGGAAACACTGAGTCTCGTAACACAAGAAAAGGGAATTCGTAATTTTTTGAAATGGAAGGGCAGGATGAGCGAAATCAACTGCAGCAACAAGTACCGAGGCGTACACAAAGTCGGTGCAGCCCGTCGAGGATGCGCCAATGGTGGGATGCTGCTACCCCCACTCGGAAGAAATTGGTGGAAACAAGGGGGTTAGGGTTTGTACAACACCTTAATGTAACAAATTTCAAGTCAGGACAACTGATTTGGCTGATTAATCACTTCGATTTTACAAACCTAATCCTCACTGTGCGGCCCGGTGCCCAGATCACCCTGACCGAGGATCATATTCAAAGGATATATCACTTACCAAGGGGTCATGCATCCGTTTTCGATCAGTTGAACTACACTACGGAAGAGGTGAGAGTCTGGACCCGCCATCTAGGGATTCAGAGAGGTAAGGCGACATCATGTCAGTTGGGTGTGCTCGAACATCAGTTGTCGATCGAAACCGACGACGAGAAGTGGTTCTCGTTGTTTTACTTGGTTTTGCTGGGAAATATGTTCCACCCAAAATCCAGCCAGAAGGTCCCGCATCAATACTTGGGTGTTATATTCGGTCGAAGAGCACATAGGTTCGAAGAGTACAACTGGTGCGCGTTCTTGTTGGAGGTATACCGTCAAGTAGGACGGACGGACAAAGGATACATCGAGGCAGATATGTGTCTACTTATGGTTAGATTTAAATAAGTGTTACTTATTATGGAGGAAAATATTACGTTTAAGTTGTTTAGTACTACGTATTCATGTTTTGTCTTCGTCATTGTTTGTTTGGAAAAACAGTTGTTCTATCTTGACATGGTGGGACTAGTCGGTGACTCAGTCCGAGAATCAGACCTACGGTCATTAACTGGACCCAGAGGGCTGTCAATGCCCAGACTTCAAGGTTGGAGGCGAACGGGGGTCTGAGCACAGGCACCATTATTCAATGGCAACCAGAGGAAGAGGAAGCTACAGCAATTGGATCCCGAGTCGTCAATGCCGACATTAGGCAGTACTTGACGCAGGACGACAGCCCTGTCAATGTAAATGCACCTGGGAAGCCATCGGTTGGCAAAGGTCAGTTGGTGCTTTTACAGAGGGAGAATGAGAAAAGGGAAAGAGGTGAGAAGAATAAGAAGCAGGAAGCAAGGGCTAAGTCGAGGCTTAATCCGGAGGATATATACCCATCAGCCATGCCATTCACCAGACTAGACATCGATCATATGTCCCTGGACGAGGTAAGACTATATAATACAGGTATTACGGATAAAATGTTAACTGGTAAGTGTTACGAATTACTGGGTCAAACAGTTGTCCGTAACACATTATGGCATGTTCAGTAATACTTTTTATAAATTTGTAATATTTTTTATCACTTTGTAATACCTTCTCCCCTTTTCACGTGATACTTATGTATTTTTAATTCCTCATACAGGTAGAGGAGAGGAGGAATGGTTGAATACCTACATCCATTTCCACAGGGGTGCACTTGCCACTCTGTTGGATATGAAGCAGCAATGTGATGATCGCATCGCAGGTGATCCAGAGCGCAGCTTATCTGGTGAGCGTCGAATGATATTTGAGGATCTCGCTTTGGCAAGCTACACAGATGCAGACATCAAGCATGCTTTAGCCAAGATGGAGTCTAGTAAGAAGAAGAAGGTACCCGATGCGGCTATCACTAAGGGGAGCTCCGTCAAGGTATCTTCACCCCATAAGTCTGGACAGAAGAGGAAGAGGTTGACCAAAGGTGGTCAGTTGGTTCGGGGGTATCGGGGTGAGCAGCCGCTGCAAAAGCAGCAGAAGTCACCAAGGAATGTTGTGCCAATTAGCCAGGCGATGCCTGAGAAGTCCCCAAGGGAGGAGGTGCCAAGACAGGAGGTGCCAAGGAAGGAGGTTCCAAGGAAGGAGTTGCCATTGCAGGGGGTGGCAAGGAAGGAGGATAATGCCAAGGAAGGGGGGACACTTCAGGACGTCAAAACCTGATGGAGAAGGAGAAGGTGGTTCAGGAGGATGAAGTCGCAAAGGGGCAGGAGAATTTGATAAACCAGGGCAAAGGTGGAGATAAGGAGGGAGATGACCAAGGTGAAATTTTTGATTTCAACCTTGCAGTTGATATTGGCAAGTCTATTGTCGAAGGGACAGCTGATGAGGAAAAGGAGAGTTCTTCTCAGCAGCAAGATGATTTGCCAATTTCTGTTCTCCTAGATGACAAGCTGAAGAAGTCGGAAAAGGTAGTTTCTGGGGGTATAGTTGAAAACAAAAATCTCGTATAGGTTTATGCACTTTTTCGTTATATGTGTCAATTGATTTTAGTTATACTTTTTTACCGCCTTCGTATTCGGTATGTGGGTGTTTCGTATATGTTGGACAAATGTGGGTCCGCCCCCACATGGGGGTGTTAACTGATACAAATTAATTAATTGATTAAGTGTAATTTTAACACCCATTAATGTTTTTTCATTGTTAAACTTATGCTTAATATTAAGAGTTGTAATTTTTATATTTTTTTGTTCACAGATGAACATGAATAAGAAGCTTAGGTCAGCATCAAAGAGGGCCAAGGCGAAGTCCAAGTATGTGAAGTCTCCCTACGAAGCGCAAAAATATACTAAAATACATATTAAGAACTCAGAGGCTGTTGGAAAAGAATTAGAACAAACGCCAGAGGTACTTACTCTCGTAATACATGTTAATTTCTTTCGTAATTGATTTCTATAACATTCGTGTTACCTTCGTTAACGCAGGACCAACAACTGATAAAGTATTCCCCCGGACCTGTCACGCAGGAAATGGTCGCGATTGTGGATAAAATCGACGCATACAACACTGATGTATGGGCTGACACTGAGAGGTGCCAGGCGCTCACAATGTACATGTGGAATAATGATTTAGACCAGTGAGTTATAACTAATCAGTTTTAATCGTTTTTTATTAATAATGAATTCGTAATACTTTTCTTTTCGTACGTTTTAATTGGGTTTGCATGTTTATCGTCATCCAGGGAAGAAGTTCTTTTTTATAGCCAACATGATATTGGAAGGTTGAGCAGGGAAGAGTTCATGACTTGCAGACCCGGGCACATGTTGTCAAATTTTTTTATTGACACGTATGAACAGTGCACAAATATTTTTTTCAAGCAAACCGGGTTCTGTGATAGGTTCATTTTCGGGATGGAGTGCGCTGTAAGTGTTCTGTTATTTTATGCTGTTCTGTTAAATAAGTACGTAATATATAACTTGAACTCCTAATATTGGTGCGTTTTTGCCCCATAGTCAATGTGCAGCAATAAGGCATTTGACCTACCTGAAGCTCTAGAATACATTCAAGGGAAGGATTGGACCTCCGATATGGATTGGGGAAAGGTTGACTACGTAAGTATTAGTAATTATTAAATAACGTTATTTTCGTATAATATGTTTGAACATTCCGTAACTGTTTTATGGTTTACGTTAACGTAACCGACATTTTTCGTGACACTTCCATGCAGTGGTTCTTTCCGATGTGTCACGAAGAACACTTTGTTGTGTTCTGTGTTAATCTAAAGAACCGGTGTGGTGACTATCTGGATAGTCTAGACCGTGCAGTAGTCCCAGAGATATACATGCGGACATCAAGGAACATCATGGACTTGGCGAACAATCTAATCCCCATGTTCCGTTCGGATCTTCCACCGGAGCCAATCGATGTCAATAAATGGGTTAACCATCGCAGTATAAGACAGGCAGATAACACTTCCTGTGGCATTTTTGCGTTGAACTTGTTGGAGACATGGGAAGGAGCGGTCACGTCTGAGATCTTAAGTTGGTCAGATCCAGTGGTGATTGAGAGGAGGAGGCAGGAAGTTTGTCTACTTTTGTTAATTTCCCCTTTCAACGTTATTGGTGATGAAGTGCTGAAGAAGGCATCAGAGGAAGTTAGGAAGATTAAGGGGGATAGGGGGGGGTGGGGGAAGGGATTTGAGGACATCAAAACCTGATGGAGAAGGAGAAGGTGGTTCAGAAGGAGGATGAAGTCGATTTGAGCGTAATACCCTTCACGGTGATACGTAACATATGAGTTACGCATCAGAGTGAAGAGTAGTAGTACATACAACTTAATTATGTTGTACAAAATTTTGAATTAAGTAATACATATAATATAATTCGTAATTCTTTTGCATTCAATACGTAACACATAACCACCATGTTCATAACATAATATCTCTTACAGAAATCAAAACACCATCCTTTTTTTGCTAACCTGAGTCACCATTATTTCTCTTCTAACCGTTGACCTCTCTTCTAACCGTTGAACTCCGTTCTAAAGCTATATAAACAAGGTCAGATGTTGTTATTGCCTATATAAACAACATCTAATTACCCAAAATAACTTACAATAAAACTTTAATGTTTTTTTACCTGTTGTTCCATCGGCGTTTGTGGACGAGTTTGGGTTCACATTGATCTGATGTTCAGCTTCATCAGAATCGGTGTTAGTTGTCTGCTTGCACCACATGAACATGCTGCATCTTTCAGCTTTTGGTTTCTGGCATCCCAGATAGAAGGGATACGGAGTGCTCGTCGGACGGTTAACCTGATAAATGTAACAGGGGAGATTGCAGCCACAGTATGGGATGAAGCTTGACATTTTTTGTTTTTGGTATTTTGGGATAGAGAGAAGAGGATATGGACCCAAGAGAGATTGTTTTAAAGGGTTGTGTTGGTGTCGTTGGGGTTACCAATGGAGATTGATTTTTTAATGCTGGTTGTTGGGAGATTGTGCAGTTACCCAATCAGTTTTGACCTGCATTAATTACGTGTTCAAGGTATCAAAAATAAGTGCTCACGTCATTCATTTCGTGCACACTCGTACCACTTACCAACTTATAATATATACAATATAAGAATATTCGTACTACTTGGGAAATTTATTCGTTACACTTAGACAGGAAACATAAGAAACAACCTCTTATGTCAAGATCTAGTTCAAGCCCATGTTTCTAAGTTGGCCCTCTAGGGATTCCACCCTTGATTGAAGACTTGAAACTTCATCCAGAAGCTCTAGAGTTCGTAACTCTTGCATAATAGGTCCCGGCGAATACCTGTTTAGTTGTCGGTCCTGCGTTCGGTAAAGTATAACGAATGGTATAGTCATCCAGTACGAAGTTAAATATAATGTGATACGAAGATAATATATATGGAGTAATGTATTACGAATAACGAGTGCATGTTATTTTATGGGAAGATGAAAGTTAGACTGAAGTTATATATACCTGTTCCCCCGAGATCTCTCCGATGTTGGATGAGGTTGACATTTCATATTGTGTATGAGCTAGCTTAGCCACGATTTTGGCATGGGGTAGATTGTACATTTGGGCGACTTCCTCGTTCTGACTCCTGTCCATCTCCATACACCAGACGAACATTTTGCATCTCTGACCTGGTGGTTTTTGGCAACCCAGAAAGTACATGAGCGGAGAATATATCGTCGGCCGTTCAACAGAATAGATGTAAGCGGGAAGTTTGCATTTACAGTGGGGGATTAGTGGCGGCATGTTTTTTTCAGATCTGGGGGGGATTTTCGATATTTTGGTTCTGGAAAATGGATGAGTGAGAAAGTATTATTTATAGTAAGCTTTTTGGTGAATTTATACTTTAATTCTTTGTTGGGTTGTAGAAGTTGAAAAGTAAATATTACGAAATATTAGATTTACAGATACGTGTAGTAGGATGAAATATTTAACACACATCCTGAAGTATTACGAATTTAATGTTTTTACATTGTTTGTTAAAGACGGAGGTCAGTCCCACCCATTTCGTGGTTCTGAAAGATTACATTTTTGTCCTTTCGAACTGAGTGCAAGAATGCATTCCGGTCCCTTTGAGATATGGGCCTTTTCTTCGGCTTGAAAGTCTCTGTTCGTTTCTTCAATTTTTTTTGCGCTTGGCAGGGCCCTTCCTTTTGGTGATCGTTTAGGTTGATTGCAGTGCTCATCCTTTTCTCCAGATCAATGATGCACTGTATGGCTGTAGCTGTCTTGGCTGTATCCCCATTAACCTGAATAGAAGTTTATGAAGACATGTTAAGTATTACGTATGTATAAAGTACCAAATTCGTAATTGATAATTATATAAAGGGGAAGTACCGTAGACTTAAGCTTAGCCATCGCAGTAATTAACTCGGACATTTGGGCAACATCTGGGTGGGAAACCTCTGGGATTGTGTCTGCAATGAGCAGGCCATCCTTTGCTGTTCGGCAATACCTATACGAAATTTTGTACAATGTATAACTAAAAAGAAGAGTATATATGACGGATATTGTGACAATATAATACGAAATAATAAGAAAAGTATCACGAGTATGTCAATTAGGTGTGTACCTTTGTAGGATTAATGGTTTAGGTATATGCAGCAGCAAATGATTTCCGTTACTACCCAGCACCTCCCTGAATCGTATTATATGTCTGCACATCAAGCCCTCCATTTCAAACATGTGGCACCCACAGACTATGATTGAACAATCCCTTGTGCATGTCACGATTCTTTCATCAGTTCTTGACCCATTAACATCCTGCTTGAACACGTTGAATGTCATCACACCTGCATTTGTTTTTTCTTCCAAGCCAGCACGCCGTAGGCTAAAGTTTGCTCGTATTCAGACAACCACCTTTTAAAAATTTTTGGGGTGTATTCTTTGGCTAGTTGTTTTGTCAGTTCGCTGTGCTCAAACCTGTCCCAACGGAGAAAAATACATATATTTGTTACGTATATTGAAGATATAGATAGAATATCACGAACAATTCAAAACGTGTTACGGAATATAAGCAAAATATTACGTATGTTTATAAAGTGTTACGTTTTTTAAGCTAAAATGAAACGAATTACTTATATAATATTACGAAATATGTTAAAGGATTACGTCTAGTATCACCTATTGAACGGTTTCGATGTTTTCATCTTGAAGTCCCGTTTCAATTCCTCCTCTCTTTTGTTCTCCACTAGTCGGCTGAACTGCTGAAAAAATTCCTCCAAGGAAAGGTTTGGTGCCAGGTAGTGCCTCATGTTACTGTTGCACGTTTCACTTAATTGTGAGCTACGCATGCCACAGGTGAAATGTGATTGCATCCATGCTCTAGACCATTGTGTCCTTTTTTGGTAGATCTGAGTGAGCCATGGGTGTCCTTCTGGTTCACGATCAGGGAAGCATTTTTTTTTCAGAAGACCCCAGTGGACATCAAACTCAGCCTCAGTGTCAACCCCAAACATCATGTAGCTAAGTTCAGCTACGAATACCTGATATCAATAAAGCTGTTACGTTACACACGGCAGTGTGAAGCATAAAGTGTCACGTAAGATGAATTATATATTACGTAGGTGGATAAGTGTTACGGTTTTTATGATTAAATAAAACGTATAATGTATGAAATATTACGAAATCTAATAAAGTGTTACGTTTTTTATACTTAAGTAAAACGTTTTTTACATACAAACACCCTTGTTGCGGTACCTTGTCACAGAGTGATCCCAAGTTCCTCGCAGCATTATTGAGGATATGGAATGTACATAGTCCATGGTATGTAACCGGCATTGGATATATGGCCCTAATACCGGCAGCAATCGCCGCTGCTTGGTCGGTGAAGATACTGGTTGGTTTCTTCCCCCCCATGCATTTGTCAAACATTTGGAACAACCATTCGAAGGTAGCTGACGTCTCGTCAAACAAAAGAGCAGCACCGAATATCACCATCTCTCTATGGTGGTTGTACCCGACGAATAAAGCTGTTACGTTACACATGCAGTGTGAAAATATGATAAGGAAAAAGTAACACGTAAGATAAATTATATATTACGTAAAAGGGTAAAGTGTTACGTCTTTTAAGCTTAAGTAAAACGTAACTGTTTTTTAAATATTACGAAGGTTAATAAAGTGTTACGTGTTTATAGATTAAATGAAACGTATTACATATAATATATTACGAATTAGAGAGTATTACCTAAGGGCCTGTAGTCTTTGTTTGTTCTGTAAGTGGTGTCGAAACTGATTGAGTCCCAAACACAGAGAATTCTTCACGCATCCTATTGTCAGCCCAAAAGACACTCAAGATTTCATTGCAGTTGTCTTCCTGAAGCTCATAGAAGAAATTTTTTTCCTCTCTTGCTCGTACTCTAAAATAGCGCTGCAGTGATGATCCTTCAGCGGTGCTCAATGCAGAATCTGGTCTTTCCCTGTTGTGGTTTCGGTGATCTTCGTATAAGAAACCCACATGTTTGGCCCCCCCTGCCATTTGCCTCATTATGTCGAATGATTTCCGGGAAGTCACCCCAGCCAGTTTGTGTATGAGGGCAAGATGTGCATTTGTTCGGGTCACACTTCTGTTTGACCGGAAAAGATGAGCATATTTTTCTGGGAGCAATTCATGCGGTGCATGAGTTTTTATCCAGTCGTATATGTAATACTTTTTGAGAGATTTGTCCCATTTCATTTTTATTTCTGCCTCACAACCTAGTCGTTCATCAGGTCTAGTCCGCTTATTGTTTGTCTTCCCTTTTCTTTTTTGGCCTTCGTGCGTGCAAACGAACCTAAGGTATCGACATGGGGGGTCTACAGCTAAGACCATGGGATCTCCATCGGCGGCTGTTTCACCAAGAGTCGGAGTTGATTTTATATTTTTTCTGGTACCTTATTCTGACACCAAACGCAAGATGAGCGTAATCCTCGTAGAAATGAAACGCTTCTTGCATGTTGTCAAACATTGGGAGCGCGTCTCCTACGAATGTGAGGTTAAAATGTATCGCAGGTTAAAGATGTTACGAGATAAAGAAATAAATACAACGTACAGACAGCGAATTATATACGAGACAGCTTTAAAAAGGTATACGAAGGAAGTCATGTATATTACGTGGTACAATGTAAGGTATTACGTAAGATAATTGTCGAAGGGATATACGAAATACTTTAAAAAGGTATACGAAGGAAGTCATATATATTACGTAGTACAAGGTAAGGTATTACGTAAGATAATTGTCGAAGGGATATACGAAATGCTTTAAAAAGGTATACGATGAAGCCATATATATTACGTAGTACAAGGTAAGGTATTACGTAAGACAATTGTTATTAATTTTGGTATTACTTTTGGTGCAACGACAATTATGTACAAAGTTTTTTCATATACGTGTAACTGACCCGGATCAGCCACCTCATTCAACTCCATTCCCTCGTTCAAATCCAACGTTGTTGAAGATTCTCCTGCAATACAAGGTATTAACTAATACGAAACATTAAACAATATATTTTCGAATGAGCGTATAAAATGTCAAGTAATACATGCACGAGGTACGGACGTTTCACATGTACGTAGTGCAAAACGTGTGAAAATGTGTTACGAAGTACACGAAAGTATTAATTATTACGAAAGATAATAGAAAGTAGTACGAATCTTTCAGAATATATCATACGATCGAACGTAGTAAATGTAACGTAGCAGTACCTGCACAAGGTACCAACATTTCATTTAGATCAATAGGCGTTTTTCTGGACCCCCCCTCGATTCCTGCATTTTGTTCAGAATGTATTTTAACCATGTAAACGTTGTGGAAAGTGTACACCGGAAAACGTTAAAACGTAAAGAATGCATTACGTAGTACCTGGCAGAGTGATTGAAACGTCAACGACTGCAAAAGCTTACGAAAGAGACGTAAGGTCAGAAACATATTACGAATGGAAAAAAACATTACGGATGCTTAATACAAATGCGTGCTGTATTACGAAATAACTAGATTACCTTCACGTGCCAGTGACATTTTGTTACGTGAGAGAGAAATGAGGAGCGAGAAATTGCAGGCGAGAATTTTGGAGCGAGAAAATTACGAATTTTAATTCGCCGGGAACTGCTTTTATAGGGTTCTATTTTTCTCTCCTGTCAAATCACAAATTCAAAATTTCAAATAACGCGCGAAAATATTACGAATCAGGAAATGACCGAAACAACCCTCGCGCGTTACATTCCCCCGTCACCGTACGATTCATCGGACGGCTCCTATTGCGTTCAGCACGGTGCTGAATACACCTATTCAGCATAATACTATTAGCCGGAACTTGGTATTCACTCTGCATGGGGAAAGGAGAAATTGATTGTTCTTCACTGTTACAGAGATTGCTGCTGCTGCTGCTGATACTGGATAGTGGATACAGCTGTTTGATATGATCAGTGGACTGGAAACAGAGAAAGGTTGGGGGAAGTGAATCAAGTTGAATTCCTGTCTGTCAGTAGTGCTGTTGAAAAAAACAGAGCATTTGATGACTTGGGAAAAGTAGCCTAGAAATTAAAGTGAAAGGGAGAAGTTGGTGAGAGGATCAAATTAGTGATGAAGAGTGAGCTGAGTCCACGATTCATCAGTTGATCTCGAACCAGATATTGAACCGTTAATCTCAGCCGATTCGAAACTGGATGTGGAGGGGTGCTCTCAGGAATCTGATGCTGAGTTTTCACGTAAAATTGCTCATCTCATTAAGAAAGAAGCTTACGAGTAACATGTACAGAGTAATTATGAACCATCCATTTTTGCTTTTGTTGTCGAGGATTGGAAGAATAAATTTGATCTGCACATTCGTGAGAGCGAGACTAAATGAGTTAGTCAAAACTTTGTCGAGGCTAGACCGAGAACAATGTTCACTAGTTTCTAACAATTAGAGAGGATCGTAAAATTTCAACGAGACTGAATCATGTAAGGAATTGTTTCGTATCGAATATGAGGATAGACCTCAAGTCACATGCAAGGCACGTGACCCACATGCATGCTATCTTTAAGCAATGCTTTAGAGTTGGTTAAAAGGTGTAATTTTTGATTTTGTCTTGTAGGGTTTTGTTGATCTTAAATGGGTTTTCTTCTGCAAAATAGAAAGGTGTGTGATCTTCAGACTCTTTTTTCTTTAAGCTAAAACCCAAAATGTTGTGATTTCCAATATATTCCCTTTTAAATTCCATAAATTGAAAAAAAGAAACAGCAAAATCTAATCTCATCAAGGGAGAATATTCATATCCTATGATCATAATTACAATAGTCAAAAAGGGAAAACACCTTTACTAATTATTTATGCTATAAATTGTTTTTTTCCCTCATTCTGAAGGACAATTATTCATTTGATATGAAATTTCAAATTTGTTATTTGTTGCAGATGCACAAAGTTATTCAGAGATAGATTTAACGTAAAGATGTTTTATTTATTATTGTGACACGCAATCATCTGTTACGAATAAAAGTTTAAGTTCTTTTTAGTGTGAAGTTTAACCAAGAGTGCATGTACCTTTACGAAACTCTGGTCAAATTCTTAAACATTCAACCTAGAGGCACTACCACATTAGGTTAGCGTACCTTACTAAATAAATCTTTTGTTCTAGAAAAAAAATTATATTCAATAAATATAAATACCTTAATAGTTCATAATGAAATGCCAAATTTTCATTCAAAATATACGAAGTTGGTCTCACGTGTCTACTTCTAATTAGTGATCCTTATATGAAGAATTCAAACCCATTAAGGCTGTGTTTGGATAGATGAGATTTGAGTTTGGTATTTCAAACTCCAAATTTTCTTGTTTGGTTAGAAACTAACTTGTGTATTTGAATTTGAATGAAATCCACCTTATAGTTTTTAGTTGTAATTCAAATCCCTCTTAAAAGTAGTGATTTGAATTTCACAAATACCAAATACCAAATCCAAATCCAAATCCAAATCACTCTATCCAAACACACCCTAATACAAATTCTTTATTAAGATTCGGAATATATATCACATAGTATTTTTGAGTGGGCCTTAAGCCCACAATAGGTTTTCACCTTCAGGCCTATGGGGCCTCTCTAGCCCATCCATTTAGAATGGACATCAAAGTCATGAAGATGCTTTCACTCTTTGTTTGTCATAAAAAGTATTTTTTTTTTGTCATAGATAGTTCCGTAGGAGACATCCCAGATAGCAGAAGACATTAAAAAGACAAAAATCTACTCAGAGAGACGAGATCACCGGCGAGTTTCCTGAGAGAAAATCAAGAGCCAAACGTGCCACAAAAATGAGCGACTCTATTACTAGAACGTCACACAAGGCATCATCAGAATCTTAACAATTATGAACCACCACCAGAAGTAGCCAAACATTTTAAATGTTTTGGTGAATTGAAGAATTGACATCTCAAATCTGATAAAACAAAGAAAATACAAAAGACAAGACAGAAAAAGAATAATTATAGAGTCCCATAGGAATTTGATTGATTGAAAATGTGCATGGGGAGAAAATGGTTTTGTGTTTTTGCTAGTCTAGCAATTGTCACATCGCTATAATCGAATATTGAACTATTCTGTGACATGGAATTTTCTTGGGGGACTCAATTGCTATTTTGCCATTTACTGAAATTGATGAAAAGACAATTCACGTTTTATCAATTGTCATTTTTTTGATGAATTTTAGCAATTTGTCATATTGAATTGATGTACAACCTAATTCATCCTCTTGCGAAACATTTGAAAGCTCTATACGGTATGGTTACGAGGTTGTCATTATTAATTTTATGATGTATGATGAGTAGACAGCTCTATACGGTATGGTTATGAGGTTGTCATTACTAATTTTATGTTGTATGAAGAGTAGACGAGTGGACATTTTATTTTGTTTATTGTTTATTTGGTCGTAGTTTTGATCGTTTACAATTATTGTAGTGCGTTGTTTCCTCGATTCTTAGTGTTTTGCATGTGTTCCATTGTACCCGACTCCTCCGGTACAACCTAATCTACCGTCTCGCGGTTGATTTCAGTGAAAGACCTTCTGTAATGATTTGTTCGTTGAAAACTTTCTCTATGATAGTTATGAAGTTGTTATTACTAACTTTTTACTTTGTTATCACTAATCCTGGTAGTAATTAATGAATCGAGACTCCAAATTTGTATTTACCCAAATTGTCTTTCTTCGATCCTCACGGTAAAGTAAACGCACGAACTTGGCCCTGCATAGATACACTCCATGTATAAAAACTTTTAGCAAGTTAGTATCGATATCATCTCTATAGCGTCCAAGCTTCGCGAATCGGTGTAACTATACCAGATCAAGTTTCTTTCACCCCCAAGTCCCAACAGAATGGATGAATCAAACACATTATTTCCAGAAATCTGTAATGACTGGTTTCCACCTAAAATCACAGTGATGAATAATACAAGGTACAATTGCTTGATTATAAGAAACATGTGAAGCCACTAAGTTGGACTTTTGGTCTAAAGCTGATGATCAGCAATTAAGAAATGGTGGAGACTGTTCTTCAATCATGGTAAAGGTCCAAGCTTTACCAAACAATTGTGCTTTAAGGACGACCCCCAAAAAAATAGCAGACAAAAGGAGGATGACAGATCTGAGAGGGTTTCAACTTTTTCTTCGTTCAAACTTTGAAACACAAAGAACAGTAATCATGGTGTGGTGGGGGTAATCTTGTTTTGTCGTGTTCCAGGTGCAGACTGTCACAGACTGACTCAGTAGTGGTGTGTGGAGCCTGCAAAGTTTCTGGGGAAGAAAGAAAGGATGAAAATTGAAGAAAAGGCTTTGAATTTGAACAAAGGAGAAAGGAAATGCTCAGTGAAGTAATCGGAAACAATATAGATTCATTCAGAATTCTCTTTAGTAATTCGAGTTATTGGGATGCAACAATTCTTGATATGGTACTGACTGAAAAGTCTTGATATCGAATCCCAGTACCTTTTATGGGCTTTCGATTTGAGCCATCATTTTTTGTGAGAAGTTGTGGGTATACACACACTTGTATGGGCCAAGCCCAATACTAGCTGACACCTACAGACAGAGGCGCTTATTTCTTATTATGACAACACATTATCAAGACTTTATTCAACTGGCCAAGTGAAGTGTTAGGTATCCCGAATGGATGACGACATTGCGTATCCTCCTAGCCTGCATCATTTGAGATCAATTTCTCTGGACAAGCATGCGTATGGCGATGATTGTAATGCTAAGGACCAAGTCCTACCCACAGTGCACTCATTTATGCTATCTCCTGAATCAAGCGTAGCTCCAATTGTTTATAAATAGGCAGTCTACCATAAGTCTGTGCTTGCCCACATTACCATAAAACTAATCCGTACTAAGTAAAGATACATAATTAAGTTGAATTTGAGAGAACATTTCAACGTAAAAAATAAGTGGGGGAAACGAATTTCAAATACCCATGTTCCAAACGTCGAAAATACCAATTTTTACATTCGATTTTGAACTAGGTACCGAGAAAAGGGTGAGTCGGGGATCTCCCAATTTTTCCAATGTATAAACCATGGCATTCCAATAAAACTTTTTTCTATTAATAAAACTCATTTCTTTGATTTATGGCCTAATTCCTCATCTGGAGAAGATCATATATAGGAGTGACTGGCATGGTGATTTGGGCATAGTACTGTATAAGAGCTTTCGTGACATTGAGATGCCACCAGACATTAGTCCCTGCATTTCTAGGGAACATGTGGCATGCATCTTGTTGTTACTAAAGCTATCAACATGTGACCAGATCTCCTGAGTCAATTATTCCAATGATCATCTCTTCGCCATAGATGCATCTTGTAGTTACTGGTACTCTAGTGTCCATATATATAGATGCTCCTTAGAATCCCAGTAATCGAGCAAATTGTTTCATATATTGTGTTGCGGACAATTTCAACAGGAGCTTCCATTTCAACCACGTATCGATCTCGATGACTTCCAGCAGCACCAATTCTTCAAGCCCAATAATGTTAGTCAACTGTTTGCATCCCACAGCTTTCAGTATCGTTAAATTCGTGACACTAGATAGATTCACTTCCTTGATTGAACTGCAACCGGACATAACTAGCTCTTCCAAGGACTCCAGTTCTCCGAGCCCTGTAATTGTTTCCAAATGTTCGCACTTAAGAGTCAGTCTTTTGAGATTGACAGGGAGTTGTGGACACTCTTTGAGTGACATGCCTTGAGGAACGAACTTGGACTTCTCCACGTAACGAAATTCCTCCAATTTTCTCAATTGGGTGAGAGACTTTGGTAGCCATTCAGCATACAAGCAACTATACGTGCTTAGAACTTGGAGCGATTCCAGAGATTCAAGTCCCTCAACAGTTGACAAACATATACAATCATTGATCTTCAAAGTTGTTAAAGACACCATTTGCAGTAGTTGAATTTCGGTGAGATACCAACATAAGCTGATAACAAGGGTGTGTAGCCTTGTCAAATTTGACAGATTGGTTATCCTTTCGACTGTCCCACAATCTACCAGAGTCGCTTCTTTAAGCATCACTAGATTTTCAAGTCCATCCAGCCTTTCCAACTTTTCCAGGTTCCAAAGGTCCAACTTCGCCAGCATTCTCAGCTTACCAAGGTCAGAAATCTCCCGTATGTCAACCGAACTCAGGTACAATTGTGTCAGATTATTACCAAGATTCGCCAGGTTGGGCAATCTCTCCAAATAAGAACATGAACTAAACTCAATTCGATTCAGAGAATGTGGGAGGTCGACTTGGTGTAGAGTTGTGAAGTCTTGGGAGGAACAACAAGAGATATCCAAAGTCTTCAACATTGATAACTGTCGCAAGTCGTTTGGGATATCAGGCTTTTCAAGCCGAAAGCTTAGCTTCTCCAAGTTCTTGAGTTCCAACAAGTTTGGAACTGTTGAGCAGGAGATGGACAGTTGCTTCAAACTGGTGGGAACATCTTCTATCACGTCCACTTTGACGTCCAGGCGCAAAATTTCGAGAGATGATAGTTTGCCGATGCCGGATGGGGGTTTTCTTATTGACACATCATCCAGAACAAACTCTTTCAGATTTCGAAGCAATCCAATGTCGCCTCTAATCTCTTTTATGGAATGGCAGTGGTGGACAATGAGTCTTTTTAGCTTCTTCAAGTTGCCAATATCTAAATGCCCTTCCATACTGCAATTCTGAAACCTTAATACCTCCATATCTCTACATGAAGAAAGATTAGGGGATTTCTCCATTCCTGTGCATCCCCGCATATTCAACACTTTCAGCTTACCCTCCTTCTGGTTTACACAAATGAACAACAACATTGTAGATAATAAGCAACATATATAATCTCCAACCAAAATGAGTTTGATAGTAGCTGGAAGCAGAATATAATCAAGTACCTTAATTTCTTTCCAACCGCTCCAGTCATCAGTTACATGGCAACTAGTAAGCTCGAGAATCGCACATTTTTTCATACTGAGATTGGCTGGGATTCGACCATAATAACTAAGTCGAAACCAGATCAAATTTGGGAGAATTTGACTGAAATCTCCGGTTAAACTACCACATTCCACATCAAGATACCTTAATCCAGACAGTTTTTTAAATGCTTCACTTGTGAGCTTATACCCTTTTTCCATAACTACTCGCATAATTTTGACACGATCAGTTCCCTGTCAAACAATCATAAGTAGTTATGTTAAAACCTTGTTAATATGTGAGATATTATCATGGAACCATTAATTGCATATATATGTCTAAAAGTATTACCTTATTGTTTTTCAACATATCAACGACGACACCCTTCTTCCATATTCTGCTTCTGTTCCATGGATGATCAACATCTTCTTCTTCCACGATGTATCTACCGAGATCTCTAAGTAGATCATGCATCCTAAATTGGTTTTTCTCATTGACTTTTACTAATGACCTAGACATAAGAGTTGTAATCCCACCTACTGGATAAAATTCAGAGTCTGTCCACATGTGAAAGGGAAACTCTTTATCCTCTCCCACAAATATACATGAAATGTCAAGGAAGATTTGTTTCTGGGTAGGACTCAACTCTTTATAACTTATCATTAATGTGTCACGTACCTTGTCATTAGTGCAAGGTACCTTTCCCAATTCTATCAACTTTTCTTCCCAAAACTCTATATCTCTATTCAACAAAAGTGACCCTATAACCTCAAGTGCAAGAGGAAGCCTACCAGCGAGTTCTACAAATTCTCGAGCCAATGCTAAATCTGCATTTGGAAGGTCATTCGGATGATATGCATGCTTGCAGAAAAGTTGAAGAGAATCACGAGTACTCATTTCTTTCACTTCATGTGACTTATAGCCTCGAGAGAACTCCAAAACTTCTGTGTTTTTTGTTGTTATGATGAACCTACTCTCTAAAATAGAGAAATTTCCTAGTTTTCCAAAGACTCGATCAAAGCTAGATTTATCACCTACATCATCAAGAACAATAAGTATCTTGTGCAGACAAACTCTATCTCTCATAGTGTTGACTCCTTCACTAGCACTTTTGATTGGAATAAATTCCCCAAAGATACTAGAAAGAATCTTATTTTGTAGAATTATGACTCCATCATCTTTTGATAAGGTACTACTTACGTTCTCTAAGAAGCAGTATTTATCGAATCGGGAGGAAACCACATTGTACACAACTTTAGCTATCGTGGTTTTCCCGACTCCAGGCAAACCATGTATGCCAATGACTTGGCCACCAGGTGAGTCTAGATTCAACAATTCAATCACACGTTGCATGTGAGAATCAATTCCCACCAAGTCTTTAGTCTCGAATTCGTAATTGCTCCTCAGATATAACTCAACTCTGGATAGCACCTTACTAATTATGTCTCCTTCTCTGGGAAATGAAATTCAACAACAGTTCTTAATTAACTAGCTGGATTTGAGATACTAATTAATCTAATTTATGATGCAGGGCGATGATAATATAGTAAGATGAAAACTTAAGACAGAGTGAAACAGAGAAATATACATTTTTAGATAGATTAGATTAGTCGCGGCCGATTTGAACATTAGATGATAAATTAAGGGTGTTGCTATATACAGTCGTATTTTACTTCGCGCAGTCCGTATTTTTTTAAAAATAGACTATTATACCATTATTGTATTTTACTTCGTGCAGTACATGTTTTACTTTGCGCAGTCCATCTTTACTTCGCGCAGTCCAAGTTATACTTTGCTCAGTCCGTTTTTACTTCGTGCCGTCCAAGTTTTACTTTGCGCAGTCCGCTCTTATTTCGCGCAGTCCGGATTTTATTAACACAGTCCATATTTGAATAAACTAATTATTTTTATTGTTTTGAAAGTAAAATAAAATAGATATTCAAAACTACGACACATTTCATATCGAGAATTAATATTCTAATAAAATAAAAAATACATTTTTCACAAAATAAATTGAATAACTATAAACCATTTACATATCTTCGAAAATATCCAACAAAAAAAATTAAGGTTTATAGTTATCAAGTTATTAAGATCTAGATTGCGTTAAAATTTGGACTGCGCGAAGTAAAAACGGACTGCGCGAAGTAAAACCTGGATTGCGTGAAGTAAAAATGGACTATGTGAAGTAAAACTTGGACTGCACGAAGTAAAAACGGACTGCACGAAGTAAAAATGGACTACGTGATGCGTCTTATTATTGACGTATTCATTCCCTTATTAGACGACATTTTTGTTGTGATATTGCAATGATTAAGGGTGTTTCGGGTGTGTTTTATTCTCCCTTGGCCTTTGGGCCGTTTTATGTCGTTTTGCACGTTTTTAGTGTATTTCAGGCTTAATACGACATTGGGAGATCGAACCGAGAGTTGAGTATTTATTCCACGGATTTTTGAGGCTTAGAAGACTGATGTGGGGCTGTAATTTTAAGGCCCAAGTCGTGATCCTACAACACGATCCAAGTGGGAGCCCCTTTTAATGAAACACGGAGTTTTGCTGAAAAAACAGATTCCCACACCGTGGGTATTTCCCAGACACGGGGAATTTCCCTTTTGAAGTGGAAAAGGGATTGGGAGACTGGACTCTTCATTCTTCATTCTGATTTCGACGAACCAGACACTCTCGGAAGAGGATTTTGGAGTTTTGAAGAGACGATTGAGCGAGAGGAAGGAGAGATTAACTCAGGAGTTTCGAAGATTCATCAAGATTAGGTTTTCTCGGAGTAAGATGTCTTCTTCTCCGGTTTTCTTCTCTTTTGTATCTTTGATTTCTTCTGTTTCCATGTCGAGCTAAACTCTTTAGTTTGTTCAGATTAGATGAAGCTCTAGTTGGATGATGTCGGGTTTCTAACCCGTTTATGTTAATCGATGTTTATTCAGACTTAGATGCGATTTCTCCTAAACCCTAATTTAAACGTTTTGATCTTGACAACTTGATCAATTGTTAGTTTCTAAGTTTATCTTTGATTTGCGGTTCTGACCATGGACGTAGATCATTCTAGAGTTTAGGAGGTCGTTAGGGTTGCCGGTGTCTTGACCATAGGGCCGGTGAAACTAATCTCTTTGCATATCTGTGTGGCATTTCACTGTTCTTCGTGCGTTCTTGAGGATTTGCGAGTTATCTTGACCATAGGAACTTGTAGGTTTGATAGGATAGTTTCTCTGCATCCTGACCATGGAGTAGAGATTACCCAAGGAAGTGTCGAGTCATCAAGTCTGATAAACTGAAATTGCATTGCATCATTCGTCTTAATCGAGCTAGAGCGGATTCGAGTCTGGACAAACGCCTTAGTCTATATTCAAATCTCCAATCTGCTTCACTTGTTTGCTTGTTCAATTTGCATTCTTAGTTTACTTAGTTCATTTTTAAACCAATTCAAACCCAACACGAAAACCCGAATTGCTTATTCCACAACCGTTGAGTAATAGAAAAAGAAAGACCCTAGGGAAAAACGATCTCTTTGGAGAAATCCATTGAGTTAAAACTAGTGTGCATTAATTTCCGCACCAAGTTTTTGGTCTGATCTAACGTTTAGGCGAGTTATGAACTTATTGCAGGAAGACTTTAAAAAAATTTTGGGCATCTGGAGAAGACCCACAGTGTGGGAATTAATACCCACACCGTGGGAATTGGCTCGAAAAGGGACAGTAGAAGACCCACGGCCCGTGGGAATAATTCCCACAGTGTGGGAATCAGATTCCCACGCTGTGGGAATTAATTCCCACAGTGTGGGAATCCCTCAGATACACAGTTCTTCATTTTTCTTGCTCATTCAAGCAGGATGAGCGTTGGACGCCCGACTGGAGTGACGGTGAACCATGTACCAATTACAATCGTACTATTTCGGACAAGATCCAGATGTTGACCAACCTCCGTCATCTCAGTGATGCCAGTTCGAGGACTTTATGTGTTTTATTTCTTTTATCATCCAGAACTCAGTATTTGTTTCAGTTTGTGTGTTTTGTGTCAGTGTCGAGACTTACGTGGTTCTCGTGATTGGTCGCGTATTTTGTATTTTGACCGCTCTAATTGTGAGTTGTTCCTTCCTTTCCATTCTCTCAGGATATAATTTCTACTCCCGATGCTCCTATCCAGATGCCATTATCCACTCGGTGTTTCGCGCTCGCCATTCTCTGGCACCCTCATGATCTATTTCCTGGTACCCCTATACTCTTTTCTTCACCATTTTGTGTGGTCCATTGAGGACAATGTCCTGACTAAGTGTGGGGTGGGGTGTTTATTTTTGAGGGTTTCTTTGCATTATCGATTTCTTGTCACTTAATGGGTGGTGATTGTGCTTTGTTTTTCACTCTTTCACTGCTTCCCATTCTTGTTTGTAAGAATCTCTTCGTATTGCTTAATATCTTCCTAGATGGCTTACTGTTTTCCATATGGTGAGATTGATGTGGTGCTTTTGCTTGACCAAATGTGTGTGATGTGACTTCATTTAGTGCATTTTGAGTCTATGATTGACCTATGAAATTCCCATGTTCGATCGTGAAATGCCATGACTTATATGCTTTTATTGAAGTTTTGCACAAAACGTCCATTTGTTGTCCGGTTGTCACTTTGGAGCCAAATTCGTGGTCTATTGGAGTTACCTCTGTGCATTTTCAGGTTATGGCATCGAAGTACGGATGACAAGGAGCACATAGGAGAAAACGAGAGGTCAATTGGAGTCCGGACGAGGGAGATATGCCATTGCAAGTTCGGGATTTATGCAGAGTGCAGGGGTGCACACCGTGCAGTGGTGCACGGCGTGCACTGCCCCCTGCACTATAAATACCTTCGTTTTTGGCCATTTTGGGGCATTCTTTCATCTCTCTTGAACCCCAAACACATACCCACGAACCCTCAACCCTTAGAACACATTTTGGGAGCAATTTGAAGCCATTGGAGCTAGGATTGAAGCCAACAAACTTGGAGAAGTGCTTACAAGTGGAGAAGTGAAGATCATCTCAAGGATTCATCCATGGTGTTCTTGGTGACCATTCTTCCTTCTTTTCTCTTTACTCCCTTGGCCATGTGTGGCTGAGTTTCTAGGGTTCATCTTGGATGGGTAGATTAGTTGTGCTAAGATAGAGGGATGATTGTATAGAACTTGCCATGATTGATCTTGGTTGTATGAGGATGATTCCTAGACTTGTTCTTAATGCCATTTTATGCCATGTTTGCTTGATTTGGTCCATTCAATGTGATTTGATGCATGAGAGTGCTTGGATTGCATAGATTGTAGGTCTAGGGATTGAAGTGAGTGTGTTCTAAGAGATTAGATCATCTTGTTTCAACCATTTTCACTTGATTTCTCTCTTGGGCATTTTATCGAACACTTGGTGTGCATGTGGATTTTCATTCAATTGAGTTTGAAAAGGCTTTTTGGTGAATCTCTTAGTGTTAGGGCATTGATATGAGAGTGTTGTGCCTAGCCTTGTGGTCATAGAGTCTTAAGAGAGGGTCTTGTGTCTTGGCATTTCATCAAACACTTAGAATGTATCCTTTTTCACTTAGCTTGAGAGCGAGAGCCTAAGTTGAGTGGTATTAGGATAGGGATTTGGTGCTAAGAGAGTGCATTGAGTCTATAGAAGTGAAATGCATGGTCATCCGAATGCAAACTCAATCTTGATTGGCTTGTTTGTTCAATTAGTCCTCTTGAGCATGATGAAACTACCCACTAAGAGAACCCCTTTGTCTTTGATTTCAACCACCTTTCTCTCTTGTTTAATCTTTGTTAGTTTTGCTTTTCTTTGCCTTTGTTTCTGAATTTCTCAATCAAACCAAACCAATTTCAAATGTCTAGACCGTCTATGAGAAGTGTGAGTATTAGTTTATGAGAGGACCCCGTGGAATACGACCTTGGTAAAATCCTTTTATCAAGTTTTTGGCGCCGTTGCCGGGGAACCTCTCATTCCTTTGAAAGCACTTAGTAGTGGACCGATCTATTCACTTCCTTCCGCTTTACTTTTTGCTTCCTTGTTGCTCTTTGTTTACTTTATTATCCCGCATCGTTGTATTACTCGGGTGTGTTTGTTGTGCTTGTTTGCAGGAGATTTGGGTTAGTGCATGAGGCGTTCAGCTCGTCTTCAAGCACGAATCCAAGGACTAGAACAAGTGCTCGAGTCACCTACCACTTCCCCACCTCCTACAGTTGAAGAAGAAAAGTTGATCGCATCTCACACCACACTATGTCTCATCACGAGGACGAAGATAACCATTCGGAACATTCACATCGCACCAATGAAGACGATCAATCGCAAAGGGGTGCGAGGCGCACACTAGCTGATTATGCTCGCCCAACCCTTGAAGGGGCAGCCTCGAGCATCGTGCGAAGACCGGTAAATGCAAGAAACTTCGAGTTGAAGCCTAATATGATTCAGATGGTACAGAACGGAGTGGTGTTCAACGGTATAGATGGAGAGTGCCCGTCTAGACACTTGAAGGACTTCCTAGAGATATGTGATACGGTGAAGAACGATCAAGTTCACCCGGATTGTGTGCGACTCCGACTTTTCCCCTTCTCCCTCAAAGGTAGAGCCAAGTCATGGTTGGAGAACCAACCGAGTAGAGCTTTCACCACATGGGAGGGCCTAGCCGAAGCTTTCCTCGAAGAGTTCTTTCCTCCTTATATGACGGATGCAATCCGAGATCGTATCAACCACTTCACACAACACAACGGAGAGCTCTTCCATGAGACTTGGAATAGGTTCCAAGCCATTCTTCGGTCTTGTCCTCATCACAACTTCGCCAAATGGAGCTTGGCGGACATCTTTGCTAGGTCCCTTGATTTTGAGAATATAAGGATGATCAACCAAGCCGCCGGAGGTGACTTAAGGATGCTCACTCTCCGAAGATGCTCTAGAACTCTTCGCGGAGATGGCCAACAAGACAAGGAGTTGGTCTCGACAACAACCTCCTAAGTCTAAGTATGGAAGTGACACGCACTATGATTCTCGGTCCGTAAGTGTTGATGCACCAAAGGAGTCGTCTAGCTATGGGAAGAAGCCTAAGTTACCGGGGCACCGAGATGAAGATGATCCAATGATCGCTCTCCTTATGTCTAAGATCGACGCCATGGCTTCACAAGTAAGCAATCTTAGTATGCCTAAGACTCCCTCTAAGCCATCTAAAGTGGGTAATCCACCGGTTGCTTCGGTATTTTGTTGTGAATGTTGTGGAGGCCAAGGCCATGATGTCAATGTATGCCCTTCCGCTACTTCCGAGCCTAACCAAGATGAAAACATTGAGGAAGTAAGCTTTGCACAAGGTCAAGGATTCCATGGTAACTTCAACCCTCAAGGGAACTATCAAGGGGGTAACTACAACCGTCCTTGGAACCAAGGAGGTGGGTACAACAAGCCTAACCAAGGGTACCAAGGCCAAGGTAATCAAAGTGGTGGTTATAACAAGGGTTACAACCAAGGTAATCAAGGAGGATTCCAAGGTTACAAGGGGTACAATCAAGGTAACCAAGGAGGAAACCTATGGAATCAATGGGGAAATCAAAAGCAAGGCAACCAATGGAACCAAGGGGGAAACCAAAACCAAGGTAACCAAGGAGACAACCAAAATCAAGGTAACCAAGGTGGTGAGCAAGGTTCTAATCCACCGGGGATGTATAATCATAAGGGTAATGGGCCGCCCGGTTTCACCAAGCCTTCTCAAAACAAAGAGGGTGGTTCTTCAATCTCCCAAGAAGACACCAATGCGGAAATGATTCAACTTATCATGAATCAACAAGCTTCAATTACCAATTTGAATACTCAATTGGGTCAAATATCTAAGGCACTCTCGGAGAGACCAAAGGGTAGCCTACCCTCCAACACCGAGGTCAACCCCAAGGTTCAGAGCATTGCAAGGTAGTGACCTTGAGAAGTGGAAGACCCTTGCAAGATACAACCTCTACCCCAATTGACTCTAAAAAGGTACAAGATCCTAATCTAATGGTTGATGATGATGATATTAATGATCCTCCTTCGGATGAAGTTGAGGTTGAAGTCGAACCTCCTACGGGTAATGTGAGCACTAAGGTTGCCAAGGAACCTAGTAAGGCTACATCGAGTACACCACCGGTCTCTCCTCCCGCACCGGTTGTATCCCCATACAAGCCTAAGCCTCCATACCCATCTCGATTGAAGAAGGATGGCCTTGAGAAGGTTTTCAAGAAGTTTGTGGAGCGGATTAGTCAAATGCAATTCTCTCTTCCGTTTCCCGAAGCAATGACTATGATGCCCCAATATGCTAAGTTCATGAAGGAACTCTACACCAACAAGAGAAAGCTACCGGAGACATCTCTAGTCCACCTTAATGAGGAATGTTCCGCCGTTCTCTTCAAAAGTCCACCCAAAAAGCTCAAGGATCCGGGTACCTTTACTATCCCTTGTGCTATTGGTAATATTTCTCTTGCTAATGGTCTTGCGGATCTAGGTGCTAGTATCAATGTCATGCCTTATTGCATATTTGAGAAGCTAGGGTTGTCTAATCTTCGTTCTACTCGTATGTACATTCAACTTGCGGACAAGTCGACCAAGAGTCCTAGGGGGATTGTTGATGATGTGCTAGTTAAAGTAGGCCCTTTTGTCTTCCTAGTTGACTTTGCGGTCATAGATACCGATGATGTTGATGTCTCATTGATATTTGGTAGACCATTCCTAGCTACTTCTGTGCTTTGATTGATGTGCATGACGGAAAATTGACATTGAGAGTAGGACAAGAGAGTGTCACATTTTGCATAGCCGATGGCATGAAGTTTGCTCACGCACAAGATGATTTAGAGTACTCTTGTGATACTATTGCTTCGGCTAGTGTGTGTAGTATTTCTAACTTCGTGTGTCGAGATTCTTTGGATGTTTGCCTTAGAACGGATGTGCAGGAACATTTAGGTACCCCGGAGTTAAAAGCTCAAGTGGCTTACCTTGATGAAGGGAGAGACAAGTCAGAGGGTGAAACGGTTTTTGTTGCTCTCCCGAAGGTGGAAAGGGTAAAGACCTCCTATGAAGAACCACCTACTCTTGAGCTCAAGCCTCTTCCCGCACATTTGGAGTATGCTTTTCTCATGCCAGATTCTAAGCTACCGGTCATCATCAATTCTGAGCTTCTACCCGAGCAAAAGGACCGTCTAGTGGAGCTCCTCAAGAAGTACATGAGAGCTATTGCGTGGAGCATCTCGGATATTTGAGGTATAAGTCCCACATTTTGCTCACATCGGATCCTTATGGAGGAAGATTTCAAGCCGGTTGTGCAACCACAAAGAAGGCTAAATCCTAACATGAAGGAGGTTGTGAAGAAAGAGGTTATTAAGCTTATGGATGCGAGGATTATCTTTCCTATCTCGGATAGCCCTTGGGTTAGCCCCGTGCAAGTTGTTCCCAAGAAAGGAGGGATCACGGTGGTAGCTAATGACAAGGATGAGCTTATCCCGATAAGGACGATCACCGGGTGGCGTGTTTGCATAGATTATCGTCGACTCAATGATGCCACTAGGAAGGATCACTTTCCTCTACCTTTCATGGATCAAATGCTCGAGCGTCTCTCCGGTCACGAGTACTATTGTTTCTTGGATGGTATGTCCGGGTACTTCCAAATCCGATCGCCTCGGAGGACATCGAGAAGACCACATTCACATGCCCCTTCGGTACTTTTGCTTATCGACGGATCCCCTTTGGGTTGTGCAACGCTCCCGCTACCTTCCAACGGTGTATGCTTGCCATTTTTCGATGATTTCGTGGAAGATATCATGGAAGTGTTCATGGACGACTTCTCGGTTTTTGGGGATTCATTCGACCTATGCTTGAGGAACCTTGAGAAGGTCTTGCGTCGGTGTGAAGAGACCAATCTTGCATTAAGTTGGGAGAAGTGTCATTTCATGGTCAATGAGGGGATTGTTCTTGGTCACAAGATCTCTAAAAAGGGCATTGAGGTTGACAAGGCAAAGTTGGAGACCATCTCTCAACTTCCTCCACCCTCATCCGTGAAAGCCGTGAGAAGCTTCTTGGGGCATGCCGGTTTCTATAGGCGCTTCATCAAAGACTTCTCGAAAATAACTACTCCTATGACTCGGCTTCTTGAGAAGGATGTGGAATTTCGTTTTGATGAAGAGTGCTTGCAAGCTTTTGAACTCCTCAAGGGTAAGCTCACGAATGCCCCTATACTCATTGCTCCGGATTGGTCAAAGTCATTTGAGTTGATGTGTGATGCTAGCGATTACGTATTGGAGCGGTTCTAGGCCAACGAATCGACAAGAGATTCCATCCAATATACTATGCAAGTAAGACTCTCAATGATGCTCAAAGGAACTACACAACTACGGAGAAGGAGCTCTTGGCCATAGTGTTTGCTTTTGATAAGTTTAGGTCCTACTTGGTACTTTCTCACACTATTGTCTTCACGGACCACCAAGCTTTGAGGTACCTTCTATCTAAGACCGATGTAAACCAAGGTTGATCCGATGGGTCCTTCTATTGCAAGAGTTTGATATTGAGATTCGAGATAAGAAGGGGTCCGAGAATGTAGCCGCCGACCACTTGTCTCGCTTGGAAGAGGCGGAAATGGTACACAATGGTAATGAAGAGATCAATGACAACTTCCCCGATGAGCTATTATTCGCTATAGCAACTTTAGAGTTCAAGGAACCTTGGTTCGCGGATTTGGCTAACTATCTTGCTAGTGGAGACTTGAAGGAGGGCCTCTCCACTCAAGACAAAAGGAAGTTCTTTGCGGATTTGAAGCATTACTATTGGGACGATCCTTTTGTATTTCGAGTTGGCTCGGATGGTATGATTAGAAGATGTGTCACTTATGGAGAGTCTAAGGACATCATGCGACATTGCCACTCCGGTCCTACGGGTGGACATCATGGAGCAAATCGCACGGCTCGCAAGGTACTTGAGTCCGGATTCTTTTGGCCCTCGATCTTCCGAGATTGTCAAGACTTTGTCAAGTCTTGCGATGCGTGTCAACGTTCAGGTAACATCTCTTCCCGTAATGAAATGCCTCAAAATGTCTCGTTAGTGGTAGAAATATTTGATATATGGGGTATTGATTTCATGGGACCGTTTCCTACTTCGCATGGTAACAAGTACATATTAGTTGCGGTAGATTACGTGTCTAAATGGGCGGAGGCACAAGCTTTGCCTACCAATGATGCCCGAGTCGTAGGGAAGTTTCTTGTTAAGTTGTTCACCCGTTTTGGTACCCCTCGTGCTATCATTAGTGATCGAGGTACTCATTTTCAAGGGCAATTCGATAGAGTATGCCACCGGTTCGGCGTCACTCATCGATGTCCACCTCGTATCACCCTCAAACTAGTGGCCAAGCCGAGGTGACCAATAGGGAACTTAAGAGAATCTTAGAGAAGACGGTCGACCAATCACGGAAAGATTGGTCGAAGAAGCTTGATGACGCTCTATGGGCCTACCGCACGGCCTACAAGACCCCTATAGGCACTACTCCCTATAGGATGGTCTATGGCAAAGCATGCCATTTGCCGGTAGAGCTCGAGCACCGAGCTTATTGGGCATTGAAATTTCTAAACCTTGATATGAGTCTCGCAGGAGAAGAGCGTAAGTTTCAGGTACATGAGCTCGAGGAGTATCGCCATCATGCATATGAGAATGCAAAGCTTTACAAGGAGAGACGAAGCTCATTCATGATTCCCGTTTGAAGCCGGGCAAGGATTTCAAAGTTGGTGATCAAGTTCTCCTATAAACTCTCGGCTCAAGCTCTTTCCCGGAAAATTGAGGTCTCGTTGGTCCGCCCCTTTACGGTAACTCATGTTTTTCCTTATGGCACCATCGAGGTAATCTCTCCATCCCAAACCGAACCTTTTAAGGTGAATGGCCATAGACTTAAGCATTATGTTGTTAGTGATACTATAGGTGCTGTTGAGGTCTTGTCTTTGGTCGTGCCTTGAGTGTTCCTTGCTTCGTCGAGCTTAAGACGTTAACCAAGCGCTTCTCGGGAGGCAACCCGAGGGTTTTTCATGTTCTTTTCGTCTTGATTTGATTGCGTGATTGTGTGTTTTTGTGGTGTTCAAGGTCCTTGAGTTGTTGTGGTGTCCTTTGTGGTCTCGTAGGTGTTGAAATTCTGAAGTTCGGGGTCCGTTTTGGGTTGATTTGACGGTGTTTTGGTCATTTTTTCGTCGAGGTGAAAAGTTGATTTTAGGCTGAGGAGGTGCACCCGTGCACTTGCACGCCGTGTTCGTGCACGTTGTGCACGCTGTCCAGGAGGATTCGAAAAAAATTTTCAGCTCCAAGGTGCACGCCGTGCATCCATGCACGCCGTGCACCCTGCACGCCGTGCACCTTGCAGCTCATGACTTTCCCTTTACATTGTTTCGGTTTGGTCAGTGGTTGAGTCATCTGATTCTTGATTTTCTGGTTTGAGTCATTGTTCGTTTGGTTTTGGTTCACCCAACTCACTTGACCCAGCTGATCCGACCCGACCCACTCACTCACCCCTGCCCCAACCCAAACCAACCCACCCACCAACCAGCCTACTCACCGCCCGAACCAAACGACCCACTCACCCGACCCGGCTGACCCACCCAACTAAACCTCAAACTCCCCCTACGACTAACATGAGCATTGTCCTCAATGATCAAAAGAGAGAGGGTAGGGTGGAACGAAATTACCGCGTTGGTAGAGAAAAGCATAGGATGTAAGAGTGTGAGAGAGTCTCATGAAGATCATTGGTGAAGAGTGATCCTCCTAAGTGCTTGCCAACATCTTATTCAAAGAGTTAAAACAACACAAAAACATAAAAGCAAAAAGGTAAGGATAAACATGGGGTGCCTCCCATGAAGCGCTTCTTTAACGTCTCTAGCTAGACGATAGCACAAAGAGTAAGCTAAACAAAACCTTCCCAACTCATTACCTCCTTGAAGTCGATGTCATTACCTTCGCATGGCACACGAAACTTGAATTGTGCCTTACCAACTTCGGGTGGAATGAGCACGGATTTCCCGGATGGTGAAGTGGGAGCAATGGAGAAGGGGCCAAACCACTTGGAGTTGAGCCTTTCATCGGGTGGCTTCTTAGTCTTGCTTGTCTCACCCATTGGTGCGGCTTCCTTGCCTTTCTCAGTTGGCTTCTTCACACCTTTCTTCTTAGCCTTAGGTGGTGTCTTTGGGAGTACGAAAGGTGGAGCCTCCTTTTACTTCATCTTTTGTCTCCTGCACATCATTAAGTGCAAACAACTCCGCAAGACTATGACGGACAAGGTTAGTGCTATTAGTATCCGAAGTAAGCTCATGCGGATTCTTAGGATCATGGTGACTAGCATAAGACAAAGTAAACTCCATGCCATTTGAACGGTCAAGATCATGCATTCATTGTCGACCCTAAGTGTAAGTTTACCACCATAGACATCAATTAAAGCACGAGAGGTTGCCAAGAAAGGTCGTCCTAGAATCAAAGGCACATCGGTACCACCCATAGCATCTAGAATAACAAAATCCACAAGGAATTCAAAAGCACGACCTTAACCAACACATCTTCAACAATACCACGAGGGGATTTCATGGACTTATCCGCTAATTGAACATTCATGAGGGTTGGTTTTAGTTTTCCTAGGCCCAGCTTCTTAAACATGCAATATGGCATAACATTGATACTAGCACCCAAATCGGCTAAGCCTCTACTTATTGCATGCTCACCAATAGTGCAAGGAATAGTAAAGCTACCTGGATCCTTAAGCTTCTTCGGTGGTTGCTTAGAGAGAGATGGCGGAGCATTGTTCGTTGAGCTTTGCCGAAGTTACATCCTTAAGCTTGCGTTTGTTGGTGAAGATCTCTTTCATGAACTTCGCATATTGAGGCATCTTGGTGATTGCTTCTCCAAAAGGCATTGTGAATTGCACCTTGTCAAGAATCTCAACAAACCTCTTGAAATCTTTCTCCATCGAATCCGGCTTCAAGCGAGAAGGGTAAGGTGGCTTAGGCTTGTACGGAGGCAAAACCGGTGCGGGAGGAGAGACCGGAGTAGCACTCGTCGTAGCCTCTTGGGATTCATCCTTGGTGGTAGTCTTAGAAGCTTCTTTAGTCTTCGCCTCTTTCACTATGACTTCAATTTTGTCCGTATCATCATCGGAAACAAAATCTTCAACTAGAACATAGTGATCAATTTGAGCTCTTACCGCTTTAGGTGTGGAATCTTGAAGTTGCTTACCATTCCTCAATGTTACCATCATAAGCTCCTCGGGAACCTTGGGGTTGACAAGTGTGATTATTTGCGGTAGAGATGATTATTTGCGGTAGAGATGTAATGCTATGCTTTGATGATTTGCATGATCTTGATTGAATGTCAAATCCTCCTCTATCGTAGAATCATTTGGTTCTTGACTTTTGGTGTTTCATTGAATTCAAGTTTTCACAATGACGTTTAGACTGTTCCACTTAGAACCTATAACCGGCATGTTAGCACTAATATCAAATGAGTCTAGGCCAGAACAGAGATTTTATCACTCTTGTATGTTGGTTGATGGTTGTACGCGTTTTTGTACCACTCGATAACACCGGTCTAAGATGATGAAGGCAATCAGACTTTTCTCCCCTTTTCCATGCTTTTCTTCAACTTTTTGAACTTTTTGGTCCCTCGTGATTGGGCTTGAGATTAGGCGGAATCCAATTCGAAATCTTGTGTTGAAGTTGTAAGGGGCTAAGGATCAAGTGGCTAGTTGTGAAGAGAAATGTCAAAAGAAAATGTTCAAAAGAAAAGAAAAGAAAGCTAAGCTAGGCAAGCTCGGCACCTAAGTGAAGTGTCAGGTTGAGCACTAGCAGAGGCAAAAGCTGTGAGCTAGGCAGGTTCAACACCTAAGTGAAGTGTTGGATCGAGCACTAGTATGCAGTAAGAAAAAAAAATGAAGATGGAAAGAAAAGAAAAAAAAAGTTCTCAAATGTAGCCTTGATCCTATGCCCAAGTTTGTAAAGTGCGATCTAGAAGCGGACGAAGTCGAGTCGATAGCCACATCGCGAGCACTCACTACTTTCCAAATTCTCCCTACCCCCACTTAATCTGTTTTTTTCCCGAGTTCAAGTCCTTTTGATTAGAGTTGGTGTTGTCGTGGTCGGTTTTTCTGTATCTCAATTAACCACTACTTGAAGTGTGCAGATATTAGTGAGGTCTAGACATGTTTGGTTGATGTTCTTGCATGTGTAGGTTAAGTTCGTTTGTGGAACAGTCTAACCAAATTGTTAATGCTTGAGTCTCAATGTGACCGATCTTGTCATTTGTGAACTTGGATGTTTTCTAATTCATTTGCTTGGGGACAAGCAAAAGCTTAGTCGTAGGGGAATTTGATGTGACTTCATTTAGTGCATTTTGAGTCTATGATTGACCTATGAAATTCCCATGTTCGATCGTGAAATGCCATGACTTATATGCTTTTATTGAAAGTTTTGCACAAAACGTCCATTTGTTGTCCGGTTGTCACTTTGGAGCCAAATTGTGGTCTACTGGAGTTACCTCTGTGCATTTTCAGGTTATGGCATCGAAGTACGGATGACAAGGAGCACATAGGAGAAAACGAGAGGTCAATTGGAGTCCGGACGAGGGAGATATGGCCATTGCAAGTTCGGGATTTATGCAAGCAGGGGTGCACTGCAGTGGTGCACGGCGTGCACTTCCCCCTGCACTATAAATACCTTCGTTTTTGGCCATTTTGGGGCATTCTTTCATCTCTCTTGAACCCCAAACACATACCCACGAACCCTCAACCCTTAGAACACATTTTGGGAGCAATTTGAAGCCATTGGAGCTAGGATTGAAGCCAACAAACCTTGGGAGAAGTGCTTACAAGTGGAGAAGTGAAGATCATCTCAAGGATTCATCCATGGTGTTCTTGGTGACCATTCTTCCTTCTTTTCTCTTTACTCCCTTGGCCATGTGTGGCTGAGTTTCTAGGGTTCATCTTGGATGGGTAGATTAGTTGTGCTAAGATAGAGGGATGATTGTATAGAACTTGTCATGATTGATCTTGGTTGTATGAGGATGATTCCTAGACTTGTTCTTAATGCCATGTTTGCTTGATTTGGTCCATTCAATGTGATTTGATGCATGAGAGTGCTTGGATTGCATAGATTCTAGGTCTAGGGATTGAAGTGAGTGTGTTCTAAGAGATTAGATCATCTTGTTTCAACCATTTTCACTTTATTTCTCTCTTGGGCATTTTATCGAACACTTGGTGTGCATGTGGATTTTCATTCAATTGAGTTTGAAAAGGCTTTTTGGTGAATCTCTTAGTGTTAGGGCATTGATATGAGAGTGTTGTGCCTAGCCTTGTGGTCATAGAGTCTTAAGAGAGGGTCTTGTGTCTTGGCATTTCATCAAACACTTAGAATGTATCCTTTTTCACTTAGCTTGAGAGCGAGAGCCTAAGTTGAGTGGTATTAGGATAGGGATTTGGTGCTACGAGAGTGCATTGAGTCTATAGAAGTGAAATGCATGGTCATCTGAATGCAAACTCAATCTTGATTGGCTTGTTTGTTCAATTAGTCCTCTTGAGCATGATGAAACTACCCACTAAAGAACCCCCTTTGTCTTTGATTTCAACCACCTTTCTCTCTTGTTTAATCTTTGTTAGTTTTGCTTTTCTTTGCCTTTGTTTCTGAATTTCTCAATCAAACCAAACCAATTTCAAATGTCTAGACCGTCTATGAGAAGTGTGAGTATTAGTTTATGAGAGGACCCCGTGGAATACGACCTTGGTAAAATCCTTTATCAGTGTGTGTGAGAACCTGTATTATGACCATCTCCACTCTTCTTGCCTGAAGTATTCTAGGAACTTGCCCTTATCGTGTTAGAGAACAGTTGACTTGTTAATGTGGAAGACTTGGTCTGTCTGATGCTCGAATTCTCTAGTTCAATGCCTTGATCGAGTCTAGATAAGGGATCTTTTAATTTCGTGCTTTAAGTTGTTATTGATTTTCCCAATCAAAGAAAATCTGAAAAATGAATGGTTTGGTATTGAAGTTGTGGGTCGATTCACGAGCTGGCATACGTGCCTGCCCATTGCTGTAGTCCTAAAGGGAAGTCTCAATGTGGCATTCTTCTTCTAATCTACTCCCGATCATGGCTGGGGTCTAGGATAACGCAGAATTCCAAAGGTTTCCGGCTGCTCCATACCCGTAGTATCCACACTGTACCGTCCATTCGATAGTAAATGTCGGAAAAAAAAGAGCAAAAAAAAAAGGGTGTTCTTTAATTTTGTTAATTCGTGTTCCCTTATCTAGCAAGTGTCGGGCTGCGTCCTAAGAGTAAGTGTAGCGGAAGTAAGTATTGTCTTACCTTATCAAGTCAGGTTGTTCACTAGCTCGATAAAGTCTTGTTCCTCTTTTACTCCGGCAAGGGTTTGGTTCTAATTGTGTGGTCAGTCTGGTAATCCTCTTGTTTGATAGAAGCACCATATGCATCATTCTAGGATCCAAGAGGTTTTCGGTTTGCTCATTAAGGTTGGTGCATTGTTACACTAGAGTTCTTGCTTGAGGACAAGCAAAAGTCTAAGTGTGGGGTGATTTGATGCGTCTTATTATTGACGTATTCATTCCCTTATTAGACGACATTTTTGTTGTGATATTGCAATGATTAAGGGTGTTTCGGGTGTGTTTTATTTACCCTTGGCCTTTGGGCCGTTTTATGTCTTTTGCACGTTTTTAGTGTATTTCAGGCTTAATACGACATTGGGAGATCGAGCCGAGAGTTGAGTATTGATTCACGGATTTTTTAGGCTTAGAAGACTGATGTGGGGCTGTAATTTTAAGGCCCAAGTCGTGATCCTACAACACGATCCAAGTGGGAGCCCCTTTTAATGAAACACGGAGTTTTGCTGAAAAAACAGATTCCCACACCGTGGGTATTTCCCAGACACGGGGAATTTCCCTTTTGAAGTGGAAAAGGGATTGGGAGACTGGACTCTTCATTGTTCATTCTGATTTCGACGAACAGACACTCTCGGAAGAGGATTTTGGAGTTTTGAAGAGACGATTGAGCGAGAGGAAGGAGAGATTAACTCAGGAGTTTCGAAGATTCATCAAGATTAGGTTTTCTCGAGTAAGATGTCTTCTTCTCCGGTTTTCTTCTCTTTTGTATCTTTGATTTCTTCTGTTTTCCATGTCGAGCTAAACTCTTTAGTTTGTTCAGATTAGATGAAGCTCTAGTTGGATGATGTCGGGTTTCTAACCCGTTTATGTTAATCGATGTTTATTCAGACTTAGATGTGATTTCTCCTAAACCCTAATTTAAACGTTTTGATCTTGACAACTTGATCAATTGTTAGTTTCTAAGTTATCTTTGATTTGCGGTTCTGACCATGGACGTAGATCATTCTAGAGTTTAGGAGGTCGTTAGGGTTGCCGGTGTCTTGACCATAGGCCGGTGAAACTAATCTCTTTGCATATCTGTGTGGCATTTCACTGTTCTTCGTGCGTTCTTGAGGATTTGCGAGTTATCTTGACCATAGGAACTTGTAGGTTTGATAGGATAGTTTCTCTGCTCCTGATAGAGATTACCCAAGGAAGTGTCGAGTCATCAAGTCTGATAAACTGAAATTGCATTGCATCATCCGTCTTAATCGAGCTAGAGCGGATTCGAGTCTGGACAAACGCCTTAGTCTATATTCAAATCTCCAATCTGCTTCACTTGTTTGCTTGTTCAATTTGCATTCTTAGTTTACTTAGTTCATTTTTAAACCAATTCAAACCCAACACGAAAACCCGAATTGCTTATTCCACAACCGTTGAGTAATAGAAAAAGAAAGACCCTAGGGAAAAAAAGATCTCTTTGGAGAAATCCATTGAGTTAAAACTAGTGTGCATTAATTTCCCGCACCCACTACGCGAAGTAAAAACGGACTACGCAAAGTAAATAAGGTATAATGGCATTTTTTAGAAAATATGGACTACGCAAAGTAAAACATGGACTATATATAGCAAATCGCTAAATTAAAAGGTCAAAAACACTGGCGGTCACTTAAGTATGGGTCATGTAACATGTGTCACCTAACTATATTTTGTAACAGCGTGATCACCTAAGTTTATAAATCATAACCGACATCATCACCGACGATTTTTCACCGAATCTCCTGTGAATTTGCTAGCTCAGAGGGCAACATCAGCCAACAAAATAATATAGTTAACATGTAGAAGATGGAATAAAAATATTTTGTTGCTGATGTACCCTCTGAGATGACAAATTGACTAGAGATTCGGTAAAAAATCGACGGGGATGCCTATTGGGTACGATTTACAAACTTTAGGTGACACACTGTTACAAAACAAAGTTAGGTGACCACGCTGTTACATGACCCATACTTAATGACCGCCAAAATTTTTGACCCCTAAATAAAAGGGTTAATGCACCTTTTTAACCCCTCTACTATGCAAATTAACAAACATACCCCTGTACTATTTTCTAATCGATTTAACACCCCTACTTTGAAAGTTTAACAAATATGCCCCTATGTTTAATTTTTCATCTATATCCATCCGATGTGTTGATTGTAAGTGCCAACATCATATTATTTGTACACCATATCACTATTTGGAATGTTCACAATCGAAATTAGAAAGAAAAATAAAAAGTAATACCACAAACGCCTCCATACATAATAGTGATTATAATGTGCTTTTTTATCTTTTCTTTTTTATTTAAATATTTTCACCTTGTGGACATCTTAATTAGCGATGTTGTGGACAAATAATAATGACGTAGCACGTATAATCAAATCATTATACGAAAAATAGATGAAAAGATAAATGGAGGGGCATATTTGTTAAACTTTTCAAAGTAGAGGGTGTTAAATTGGTTAGAAAATAGTAAAATGGTATGTTTGTTAACTTTGCATAGTAGAGGGTAAAAATGTGTATTAACTCTAAATAAAATTGTTCCTTTGTAATGGCTAGCAATAAAATTTAAAACCTTGATTTTGAAAAAAAATTACAACTTACCAATTAAAAATGTAAAAATAATATAGCTTGTTAGATTAACTTTAATAACTGATTTTATTGTACTCAATTATTATAAAAAAAAATTGAGTTGAACATAAATTTTCCAACTAAATTTTTTGGACTATAAATTTAAAAATCGTACTTAATCAAAACTAAAAAAATTTGGTCATTTGGGAGGTTAACAAAACAATGATCCTAATTAGTACTCCGTAGATAAACAATAAAATAATTTATATGGATGTAAAATAAAATATATAAAGAGAAGGGAAAATGGGCGTGGTGAGATGGTGAGACTAAAAAACCTGCATTTTTGTCTACCGTTTTTTTCTTCCAAAGATAGTGTGAATCCTAAATCAACATCAACACTATATAATATGCATTTAGCTTTTTTCTTTATGCCACGTATGCTAAAACCCACACTTCCACTTCTCCCCACATTCTTCTCATTTCAGCCAATCAGAAGCATTCTCACCAATTAATTTTTTTCATTCTTTTCATTAACTTTTAATATTAATTCCCACGTCCTTTATAACTCCTCATCATGAAAAAAAAACTAAAAAGTATTCTGAAAAATAGTCCAACTCATTTTCATGATTAAAATGAAAAATAAAAATAACTCCTCTTCTAATCTTCTTCGTATTGAAAAATGTATTTGAATTTTTTTAGTGTAGGAAAATGACTAATAAAGAATTTATTTTATTTTCTATTTTTATTTCAATATTCATACTCTTTATTAAGATAAAATAATAATATAAGTTCATGTAAGACGTGAGAACCGGTTCTACTAAGGTTCATCTAAATTTGAGAATCGATTTTTACTAACAATGTTCTTGATATATTAAAGTCCATGTATGAGAGTATGATATAATTTCATATAAGATATGAGAACCCGGGTTCTACTAAGGTTCATATAAATTTTAGAACTGATTTATATTGACGATATTTTTTCTATTAAAATCCATGTATGAGAGAATGATATAATTTCATATAAGATATGAGAACCAGGTTCCACTAAGGTTGATATAAATTTGAGAACCAATATTTACTAACAATTTTCTTGGTCTATTAAAATCCATGTATGAGAGAATTATATAATTTCATATAAGTATGAGAACCATGTTAAACTTCATGACCCCATTTATCATAATTCATAATTTTTTTTATCATTATGGTCTTCGTTATACTATAAAAATATTGATTATTATGATTTCTTAAATATATTTTAACTCAATAATAAAAAAATAGTACGAAAACTGGGTTTCTACTAAGGTTCATATGATTCTCCCAAACCGTTGGTTCATTAAAAAGAAAATAAAAAATGAAAAAAAAATCTTTAATCAAATCTTTCTATTTTTCCTATGAGAATCGAGGGGTCGTTTGTTTGAGTGTAAATGAGGGAAGGTTTCTCCAAAACGCAGGAGTTCTGAAACCTTCTGTTTGGTAGCTCCTTATTGGCCAGTGGATTGTAATCCAAATACCCAAATTGCTCCAATTTCCTCCCTAGCTTGCATTTGCAGAATTTTACCTCCCCACCAATAATTCTGACTTCTCTTGAGTATTGGTGGGTCCCACTCTCATTTATATTCCTCATCTTTCCTTTATTACCCTCACCTGTAAATTCTCTCACCAACCTCCTTCTCTTCTCTATTCGTCAATCAACAACCCGAACCTCCATCTCTTCTCTATTCAATCAACAACGCCGACGGAGGAACCTCCTTCTCTTCTCTATTCAATCAACAACGCCGCCGGAGGAACCCTCCTTCTCTTCTCTATTCAATCAACAACGCCGACGGAGGAAGGTTGAAGAAAGGAAATTCCCGCCGTGCCCACACGAATCCTCACCTTCCTCGTTCTCAATGGAGACACCGTTCTGACCACGCGTCCGCAACTTCGTCGGCAGGTACGAACTCGATTCCTTCCCCATCACCCTATATTTTGGATCTTCACTCCATGATTGCTCTCGCGCTAGCAATTGATGTTGCCTATCTGCTTAGTGATCTTATCTGAAGAAATCGATAAGTTGGTAAGTGATGACCAGCTAGCCCAGTGAAGTTGGTAAGTTAGATAACTGTTTCAAGCGATAGGGTACCAACTTCAGTCAGTTGATCACAATCTCGGAATTTGGAATTGCAGAACTTGCAGGAGGATGAGAAGGAGAGAATCGAAAGCAGAGAAATCAACGAGCGGGATGGAGAGAGATGAGTAAATCGATCGATTAGCAAAAATTGGATGGGCGAGATGAAGAAGCTTGTGATGGTGAGGGAGGGAACTCGGAATGCGATGAGGGTTTTGTGAACGAGTTTGTGTTCAAAGGGACGAAGAAATTGGGGATTTGTTGGTTTGCCGGACTGAGAAATGAGAACTGACAAATGACCCCTTAATAATGGAGTAAGAAAAGGTAAGGGCAGCTTGGTCATTTCAAGGTAATCCATTTTTGCATTTATTTTGTTTAATTTTCTGAATGTCAAATTCATTCTACCAAACCAAACACTGAATTGGAACTTTACCTTCCACTAAAGAAACATTGGAATCCCCCATTACCCAATTCCCCAATTCCACAATTCCCATTACACTCAAACAAACGACCCCGAGACTAATAACAAATAAAAAGAGTGTGAGAATTGGGTTCTACTAAGGTTCATATGAGTTCTCAAAATCGTGTAAGGATATGATATAATTCCATATTAAAACACTCCGGTGCACCCGGCTAGGGGGGTGCACTAAGTGCACCCGCTTGCGTGTCGCGATCTCATCCGTCCGTTTCAATCAACGGATCGCAAGCCTTTGAATTAAATAGGATTAAATTAATTAATTTTATTATTATTCTATTCCACACATGACATATTACATATAAGTACCTATTATTATATAGATTTACAACAAAGTCATTTAAGTTTCTAAACTGAAATAAGTTTGCCCAACGTTATATGCTTCAACCGAAGTTCAATATCCAACCATTAGCCTTATCTCTCCCACCTACACTATCCCTGTGGAAGTGTTTCATCTTCCTTTCCCGACCTTTCCCGATGTGTTTCCGACCACCGTTCCTTCATTTCCCGACCTCCTCCGCTCTAATTCCGACCACCTCCGCTCTAATTCCGACCACCGCCGCTTTCTCCTTAGCCCTCCCTTCAATCATCCTTCCTTCCCGACCACCTCCGATCCAATCCCGACCACCTCTAGTCCAATCCCGACCACCGCCGCTCCAATCCCGGCCACCGCCGACATCTCCGGTCTCACTACTTGAAAAGACTCCAAGCAATTGGAACTCGTCTGAAGATGGTGGCTCCCCTGCTATCTCAGATCCGGCGAGCCGACCCAGATCCTTTCTTCCGGAGAGCCGAGCTCGACATCTCCCATGCAAAGACTCGAAGAAATTTCAGATGGTGTTCCTTCCTGTAAAGGACGTTAAAGACTGGAAAACTGGTGTGAATCTGACATTGCTCGATATACCCAAGGACCGGTTGCAGCCATGAGGGAGGAGGTGATAAGGTTGATACATAGGGTGATATATGCAGATTGCAGTAGTACTTGGTCAGACAACGAGTATTCAAGGTAATGATTTCTGTTCTCAATTCTGATCTTCTGAGTATCTAACTAGCCCTAGAGATTGGTTAATTCGGAGCACACAACTTCCAATATGGATATATTGCGTAGAGACCTACAAAATCCAAAGCATGGATATATAGTTATGTTTATTGGTGGTATTGATTATGGCAAAGAAATTTGTGTCTTTGATATGTATTTGTACAGTTTAAGAACCATGTCTTCTTGCACTTGAATCGTATCCCATTGAATATTTATGATGGTGATTTTTTTGTGATGAACAACTTGTTATGCAGGTGTTGCGCATGGTTGTTAGTACATATCAGGCAGCTAGTGGCGGTGCTGCAATGGAAGAGCTTGAACTACAAACTCGTGAGGTTTGTTTCTTTTATACATCACCTTGTGGCGTGTAATGTTTACAAAGGCGGGTCGTGTTAATTTCATTTGGGAGCAATTTCTGAACTGTTCTGCTGTGTTTTGTGTGTGTTTAAAAGGTGTTGGAAGGATTGCCGCCTACTTGTAACATATTTAGTCAACAAGTTTGTCTCCTTGGATTGTATAATTTGTAGTCTTTCTTGTTTGGTTTTTCCTTATGAAGTTGATTGAGGTTGTGTTGAACGTGCAGTATGATTTTAATTTGTTTTCACACAATGCACCTGTTCAACCAAATGGGTACAATGAAGAAGAAATGAAGTTGGTGAAAGAGACCAGAAAGATCTGGGTAAGTTTTGAGATTGAAACTTTATGCATTTTCATCTCTATACACCATATGTTGGGTTCCTTGGCAGGATTGTTCCTTAACTCGACATGTTCTTAATGTTATATATGAACTTCAACATGTTCTTGTCTAATGGCTCACTTGCTTATCTCTTCTCTATGTCATGAAACTTCCAGAGTGACTTGGACGTGAAGGTCACTGCTACCTGTATACGAGTCCCTGTCATGCGTGCACATGCAGAGTGTATTAACCTCCAATTCGAGAAGCCACTTGACGAGGTATGAAGGTGCCATTTCTTTTACGATGAAATTGGAACCCTTGCTTATCAGTGCATTCATCATGCTGAAGGTTCTTCTTAACATTTAGGTACGAAGCATGAGTGTCAGTTTTTTGTGGTATTTGGACTTGGTTGTTCTCTTTTGTACAGAATATCTCGACTAGGTTGTTCTCTTCTAGGTGAATGTAGGCATGCTACAATAAGGAGAACCGCCATCTCTAGCTTTGCTTGGACCACACATGCCAGCATGATTTTGTAATAGAATTGTGAAAGGTTTTTATTTTGATGATTAGTTTATGTTACATTCATTGATATCACTTGCCCTCAACCGTGATCTGTCAGTCTAGAATCGAGCATGCAACCTAATCAGTCTCAGAACATGATTGCTGACCTTCAGAGATTCGATCTAGTGAACATGATTCAATGTCTGAGCTGATCTTGCTACTGCATTTGTGTGATTGTGTTCAGGTACGTTTAAGCTGACACTTCAGTTCAGTGAGAACTACCCAAATAAGCCACCAACTGTTCGATTCGTATCCAGGATGTTCCATCCCAACAGTAAGCTTGATCTTGCCTCTTTTAGCTTCTCCTTAGAAGGGTGTTTTAACTCTGTTATCTGGCTAAGCAGCCATTGTTGTTCCTCTGTCTGATTCTATTGTATCCCTTTTGCATCAGTTTATGCAGATGAGAGTATTTGCTTGAACCTTCCCCGCTCCAATCCCGGCACCGCCGACATCTCTGGCCGACATCATATAACTCTTTGCACAACGTTTGACATCAAAAGAAAGAGATTAAAGAGTACAAATAACTCATACAAACAGTATCAAAACTCAATAGTTGAAACTCCTCGGTCACCTTCACCAGCTCGACGGTGGGCTTTGAGTGGTTGTTGCCAACTACTCAGGAGCAGAATCACCGACCTTGACCTTTCGAGCACGCCTTGGGAAGATGACAAGCTTGGCCTTGTAAGTCTTCAGCCTCTGGGCATTCACCTGCAGACCCTCGAGTGAACGGTTCTTCCTCCTGTGGTCGACTGAGATTCCAATGGTGGGTGCAAGCTTCTTCGGGATACCAGCAGCCTTGAGTTCTTCACTGCCTTGGTCTGACGAGCAACGCGTCTACGGGTCTTGCGAGCTAGCTGGTTGAACCAGTCTTGCATCGCTGGAGCCGAGTAAATATCGCGGAGCGGAAACGCGCGCGAGCCGGATGACAGTCCGACGAGAACGACGTCGCCGAACCGAACGTATTCACTCGGTTTGCTGGGTTGGGCTGGTCGGATGAGTAATATCAACTCGGTTTGTATGAACTGCTTGGTTCGAAAACAGTAAGAAAACCGGGTTGTGGTTTCGGTTTGGTTAGTAGAATTAAAGTAAGTCATTATTACCTTTTAATTACCAAAATAAAATAAAGAATCCGGTAGTTTTATTATTATGTTTTAATTTGTTATCTTTTAAAAAAGAAAAAATCGGGTTGTTTGATTATTGGTTTTAATTAGTTACCTTTTAATATGTTACCACTTTGGAAAAAAACACTATTAATTAATTATGGCGAAAAAAGATAGTCCTATTTAATAGGCTTTATTTTGGCCGAATTTAATAGGCTTTTATTTTAAGAGATTGTTATTAGGATTAATTATGAGTGATTTTAGGATTGTTAGTAGCCCTACAATCTTCACTCTTATTTCTTCTAGCTAGAGTTTGACGAAATTCGACCTCGGCCCCTCCAACTGCCCTTGTAATCCAGGCCAGCTGAAGCCCCCTTCAGTAATTTAAAGAGGGTGTTATGCTGCTTCATTTGCTACCCTTCCTCTCCCAATTAATTTCATTCTTTTGCGCAACAATACACACATGAACTCTCCCCAATTTATTTCATCCTAAACAATTTTTTTAGCTAAAATATCTTTCAAATTTTTATTATTTAGTGTTGTGTTAGGTACAGGGTTTGATCTCTGCTGTGTTTGTGGGATTGAAGGCGTATGGGCTGTTGTTTTACGTGCTGGGGGTTTGTTTTTGGGATGCGGCTGGGGTAGCAGGTATTATATAAAGCAAACTCTTACCTTTTATTTATTAAATTCTTATTCTGGAATATTACACTATTAATAAATTAGTATAAGATATTACAATATTAATAAATATCACTGTTTTTTCCGCATACATAACAGTAATAGTAACTATTAATTAGGTCATTATCAGGTCACCACCCAAAACCAGAACCCCAACCGAACTTCCAGATTTCTCGAACCAAGCAGGTCAGACAAACCGATTTGAGATTACTCAACTGACCCGAACCCTACCCAGCAAACCGAGTTGAGATTCGCTTCTCCGGTTCCGATCTTCTTCCAACGTGAGGTTCGGCTCCGGTTCCAGCCCGCATCTCCTTCGAAGTCCAGATTCAGGCTCCGGCGAGGCCATCTTCTTCGGCTCCGGCTCCGGCTCCGACATTCTGAAGAACCATCATCCTGAAAAAAATTAAGTGTTACTTTTGTGATCGTGAATAATTCTGCAATTTAACATCTGATATCAGTTCAAGATGGGGGGCTAAGATACAGTAAAAAGATACATAACAAACACCACTACCAGCATGCTAGTACTGAGTAAACACTTATAGACAGCACCCTCCATCGAGGACATCGTAACAGTCTACTTCCCTAGCAAACGTCGAGTGCGTTGATTGGCCCCTTTCACACGGATATCTAGCACGTCAACATAATCCTGGTAATGATCCAGAGCCTTGGTTTGCCTGCATATAAATTACGGCCAAGCGATCAGCACGTTAAGATTAATGGTGGGTCATCATGTTACTATCTTCCGGGACGGGATAAAACTTACTTGTCTATTTCAGTTCCCATATCCACGGCCATATCTTTCAGCTCTCCTAACAAGTTACTCAAATCTAATGAGGTCGGGTCATATAAGCATCTCCATACTCCTCTGCCTCTGCATAATAAAATCAACATTATCCTGCTAGCTATTGAACAAATGATGCCAATATAGAATCAAATACCATGTCCATTGGATGATGAAATCCTTTAATTTGATTTAGCATACAGACAACGGGAGAAGTAAATACTTGAGATAAATGGAGATGCAATTTCAGCAAAACTTACATGTGCTCTTTGATCATCTTCAGTTGTTTACCCTCCAAGTCCCATACACGACAAGTGCAATCCTCGCCTGCTGTGACAATCAACTTTAAGCAAAAACATAAAAGGAAGAGTAAGAAAAGCCATGTCAACTTGAAAACCTAAGCATAAATTATAGCAAATGGGAGCAGTTTGTGAATCCCGCTTAGCGTCAACTGGTAGACTAACTTATAATCAGTTTCCTATTAAGAAACATTCACAAATGCATTATGACAATTGTACGAGCCACTTATAATAACCCTATGGATCTTTATCCTAAATCTAATGAATGGATGAAAATAAAGTCTGTGTACTTCATCTTGATTGATTCCTATCTAAACACAAGTGAACAAGACCTCAAAGGAACAGAACTTACTGAACCAAAGGTACAGCAGTCCCAAACTCTAGCATTATGACCATATAGAACAGGACCACCCAGCTCCTCTTGAGTGAAAGGATGTCCCTCGAAAGCAGAACCTACTCGCCAGATACGAGCACTGTACAAATCAGGAGACTGTGTAAGTATATAATTTTCCTACTGTTAGGTTTAAGGGAGTTTCTCCACCATAGAACTTCCCCACCTGCGATCATCAGATACATAAACCAGCTTGGACCCACCAGAGGACCATGCTATGCGGAATATTGATCCTTCATGTCCTATAAGTCTACTAATATCTGAGTATTATCCTTCTGAATCAATCAATTTCATCACGATACTGCAACATCTTAACCAAAGATCAAACGCACTATAACAAGTACACAACTAATCATGTCATCAACTTACGAGTCAATCGAGCTACAGTTTATCGAATCAAGTTGCAAATAAATCAAATAACGAATCATTCAAAGCTACAAAAAGTGACGGATTATGAGACTATTTAGCAAGAGGAATTAGTGAACCATGTGTCTTCTTTCGAACAAAAAACAAAGCCATAAAAATGGAGAGACAAGAGGCAGAGAGGGTAAAGACTGCTGCTTTTGTTCTTACATGTTCATCCATTCAGTTAACAAATAAACCAGAGACAGAGATGAATAATCAATCTGAGCAGCAGATGAAATCAAGGCAGACCTGAAAGCATTCATAGAAGCAAGAACAGCTGCCCAGAAGAGAAACCCATTAATCAATCATCATCAATCAATCCCAATTAGTTATAACCCAGAAGATAGATACAGAGAAAGAGTAGTGTACCATTCGTTGACAGCTTGATCTTGGCCATCATCTCCAGATTGGAAGTTTCGATCAATGGATTGTCCAGCTGGGGGATCCATATCTTATATCTCTTTCTTTCTTTCTCTTATCTTTTGGAAGAAAGGAAAGAGTATTAGTAGACGAGGAAGGAAACTGACAAAGGAGTTTTGTTAGCTCCAGCGAGAGGCTCAGCTCCTCAAACGACGATGCAGATGTATATGACGAAGGGGAACGACGGCACCGACCGAGTCAACTCAGAAGGACTCACAGGGGAACGACATGCAAGAAAGAAGGGTCGAGATAACGAAGATTGAAGCGGCGTTCGTTCGTCGAAATGCAACTCGTTCGTCGAAATCGATGAAAAAAGAAGGGATTGGAGCGGCGTTCGTCCGATCGGTCGGTGGTCGGAAAAGAAACGAGATGAATGTTGGATTGAGGAAGGGTCGGTGGGGTGGGGGTGTTGAGATGGTGGAAAGAAAAAAGATTGAGGAGAGAAAAGTTGAGGATGGGTCGGCGGTGGGGTGGGGGATTGAGGAGAGAAAGATTGAGGTCTGTGGTTGTCAGTTGGGGGGGGGGGGGGGGAATGGGTCAGTGGGGAGATGTGTCAATGGGGAAATGGGTTGTCAGTTGGGGGTGGGGAAGATAACGTGTCAAATGGATGAATGTTTAATTGAAATCAGTTTAGAATGTTATAAGTTAGTTTTGTACTATTGTATAATAATAGGTACTTATATGTAATATGTTCATTGTGGAATAGAATAATAATAAAATTAATTAATTTAATCCTATTTAATTCAAAGGCTTGCGATCCGTTGATTGAACGGACGGATGAGATCGCGACACGCAAGCGGGTGCACTAGTCACCCACCTAGCCGGGTGCACCGGAGTGTTTTAAATGGAAAACACTTTTTGAAGGACATTAACATATACTACAATATATAATATGTTATATATTATACATTCTATTATAATATGTTATATATAATATTATATATAACATATTATAATATGTCATTTGTTTCCATCATAAACATATATACTTAAAAATTTGTCTCTCAATAATCAAGGGAGCACCAATGATCACAATTACGGCATTACGTATGTACCATATCCACTGAGGAAAAGGGGAAAGCAGCGACGACGACAATCAGTAAACTCGGAAAAATAGCCATTGTGTTCTTTGGGGGTGAGGTTGTTTAACTGTGCTTTGTTTTGAATTGTGTTCCGTGTTTAATTGTTTAACTGTGAGTTGGGAGCTGGCCTGCTTAAATAGAAATCCCACCATGCTTGGTACTCATGCAACTAACGTGAACATTATTCTATTTCTTTATATCTTTAATGAGAATTTATTCTCTTGCTTAATACATGCAAGGCTAGAAATGACATTCTCAAATAACATATTAACTAGAAGAAGAAGAGAAGAA